>VZRI01004348.1:75327-130861 GCA_013397515.1 Upupa epops | reverse complement strand
CTCTTGGGGATTGGCCCACCCCCCCCCCCCCCCCTTTGAGACCCCAAGTTTAAGACCCTCTGGGCTTTGAAACCCCCTTATTCAGAGCCCTCCGTTTGTACCCCCTGGGTTTGATGTGGTTTGGCTGGCTCCAAGGTGGGTCTGGAGGTAGGGAACTGAGCCTGAGCCCTGTGGAGGACAGGGGCTGGCACTACAGGCACTGAGTGTGGGGAGCGTGCAGTTTGAGCAGCATCTCCCAGTGCCCATGAGATGGCTTTTGGCTCCTTCCTAGAGTCTCTGTGGCTGGAAGAGTGTTGTTCCTGGGTTCCCCCAGGTCAGTTGGATGTTGCCTCTGCTTCAGGCTTGGGAGGAACCTGTAAGAAGTTCTCAGGAGCAGGTGCACAGCACAGCCCATCCCTGCTGAGAGGATGGAGTGAGGGGCTTCCTGAGTTAGGCTCTTTCAAAGCTCAGCTGCTTCATGTGTGTGTGTGGAGAAGGCAACAAGCAACCATCAGTCTGAATTTGGGAGCTTTTCGAGGGGAAGCAACACTTCTGCCACCCTTGTGCTTGAAAGGTGACTGTAGTGTGAGGATCTGGTGTAACTGTTCTGTCCCAGAGCCTGATGGGTCTCCTGAAGCCAAGAGAAACCAGAGCTGTTTATTGCCCTCCCTGCCAGATTGGGGCTCTCTGGGGCACTCCCTGGTCTTTGGGGATGGGTGTAGACTTGTAGCCCTCCTGCAGCAGGAGATTTAACCAGGTCCTGAGCAGTTAGCTTCAGACTTCATTGTCTGGGACGCTTAGTTTACAGCACTGCCCAGTGAGGTGTCACCAAACTCCAGGAGCTCTGCCCATCACACCTGGCATGGCAAAAGCTTTGGTAACCCATGGTGCCAACTTTGTTCATGGGCAAAGAAAAGGCTCCTGGGTCCTCTTTCCTGCAGGTGGTCCTGGTGTGGCAGCGACAAGCTGGGCTGGCCACAGTGCTCATGCCCTTCACCTGGCTCAGCTGCCATCACAGTGCTGAGCAAGTCTCTTACCATGTCTATTTATGTGTCTGGAGCATCGACCAGGCATTGCTCAGCCTGGTAGAGAAGTGTCTGAGTCAGGACCAGGAGGGATGTTCCTGTTTCCTGTGAGGACCAGGAGATGTGAGCAGGTGCTACCCCCCAGATGTCTTCCATTCCCTCCCAAAGGATGACAAAGCAAGCTGTCTGGAGCTGCCTGGGGTTTGGGACATAGGTGTTCTTCAGTAAGTGGGGCTTCCCTCTGACCCACTGGCTCACACCCCTGGCAGGGAGCAGCTCAGAAGCCAGAGCTGCCTTCTGAAAGGAAAAGTTGTTGGGGTGCATGGTTGGGGTATTGCTGCCCTTTGTCCATGTCGTCAGCCCTCCTGACAGCACAGAGCCAGCCTGGGTCCGGAGGTTGGGATGAGATCACCACTGGGAAAAAGAGGCTGGGGCACAAGGTCCAGCTGGAGCCTGTATGAGAATTGCAGCTGGGGTGCCAGTCTGGGCTGAGCTGGTATGCCAGTGCCTGTGTTGCAGGGTGGATGTGGCAGCCCCCAGACAGGTTCTGGAGCAGGTGGCACCTGCTGCCCTGCCCTGAGCATCACAAAGCCAAGCAGTGCCTTGGGGAGGATGGTGGCAGAGGGGACTCTTGCAGAAGCCCTGCTGGTAGATGGGGTTGATGTCTTCTTCCATGGGGGCCTGGCTCTGAATTCAGTGACTCTGTGTGGCTACACAGAGTTCCACACTTCTTGGGGAGGAGTGGAGGAACCTTTTCTCTTGGGGTGTTTCTTGGGTCCTGTCTTTTTGAGATCCTGCTCAGAGAGAACTGAGGTTTTCCTGGGCTTCAGGACCCCACGCTGTGGTCTGCTTCCCAGCCTTTTCTTTTGGCCTTTTTCCCATCGGCCCTCTACTTGAGGGCCTTCTCCCTGAGTGGAGATCACAGTCACTGTGTGTAGCCATGAGGCTTTGTTGTGGGCTGGCACTGGGCTGACCAAATGGTCTGCAGGCTTGAGAGCTCCCTGTGGACTTCAGGGCACATTTGAGATCCCCCAATAAACCAACCCTGGGTGCCTGCACTTTCCAACAGAGGGTCTGTTTTCAGACAAGAGGCCAGGAGATATTTATGGTCTGGTAGAACCTCACCCAGCTCTTCCTTAGCCCTTCATTAAGTTGAAGGCATCTTGCATTTAGGGCTACAGCAGCAGTTCCATCCTGCATCTGAAGGGTTCTCTCCAGCTTTGAGATTCTTGTGTTCCCTGGCAGGGAGAACCACCCCAGTGTTTCACCAGCCTAACCTGAGCTGATGAGGTACCTGGAACCGTCTCCCCTCTTTGGTGTGCTATGCGGGCTTGGGGTGTGAGTCACTCACTGCTTGTCCTGAGGCTCTGCTGGGAAATGAGCTGCTCTTGTGTCTCTGTCTCCTCCTGGGGCTCCTGGAGCCCAGCACTCATCTCAGATGAGTGCCTTTAGATGCCAGGTGACCCAGAGGTCCTTCTGCGCTGGCTTTGTGGGCTCCTCCTTGACCAGACTTCAAATGCTGCAGCTTTTCACAAGCGTGTCCTGGCAACTCCTGAGGTCACCAGGCCTGTGGGGCTATAAGTGGCTTAGGCGATGCCTTTTATTTCAGTCATGAGTGAGGCTGAAATGCAGCCGCTGCTGGATTCCAGAAACTTGAACGCAGGGTAGGAGATGCATTTCTGCAGGGCCATCCGGCTGAGCTGTGTGGGGCTTCATGTGCCTGCTCAGCAGCCCCCAGGGAGGGTGGGAGGGGAATCTGTGCAGGAAAGGCTGCATTTGAGGTGACACTGAGGTCTGGGGCTGGTGGAGTCTGTGCAGCTGGGGGATGTGGTGGGAACAGTTCTCTGCAGGTGGGCTGGGACTACTGAGCCACTGTGTTTGTTAGGGGAAGAGGTGGGTGCTGCTGTCAGGGGCAGGGCTGCCTGGCAGACCCCATCCGTGTGTGTGAGGGTGTTGACTGGTCTCTTAAAGCAGGAACTGACAGAGCAGGCTCTAGGTGTGCCCTGTACAGGGAATGTGGACAGGAGGCTTTTATGAACCTATACTAGTTCCTGGGGTGGTTGTTGCTGTGGTTTTTGGGAGAAGCCTGGGGCTGTAAGGTGATGATGCTTTGAAGCAGTGACCTGAACCCCATCATTACTCTGGTTCACAGTGAGCCCTGTCTCTGTGAATACCCTGTTCTCATCACCTGTGTGGTCTGAGCTCTGTCAGGGGTCGATTGGTGGGGGGAGGACAGGATGTGTTCTCAGTACCACTTGCCTGGGGTCCTGAGCACCTTTTTTCCCCAGTGCTGTCACACTTTTTAGCCTCTCTAATGCTGTGCACAGAGCCACAGTGTGGAGGCTCCTGTCAGGAGATAATGGTGGGGACCCATCCCTGCAGTGGTGGGACTGTCTGCTGTAGTTAAGCCTGGAGGTGTGACCAGTCTTGGCAGCTCTTGTGCCCAGAGAAGCATCACCACCATCTGTTGTGGCTCCAAGAGCCTAATCCTGCTCCTTTGGGTTGGGCTTCTTTTGAATAGAGGGTGACCAGCGGCCTTGTGCTGCTGCTGCCTTTCTCCCCCACATTGGAGTGAGCACCCTGGGGACGAGTAAAGAAGGAGGCTTCTGACCCAGAAGCAGTTGTGGCTGGCAGGGTTCCCCTCAGCCCTTTTGGCACTGATAGTGTCTAGAACTGAGCTCATGCTGAGCCCTGACCATCTGAGCTGTGAAGGCTGGTGGCTGAGCCCTTCCTTCAGCCTCTGGCCACAAGGGCCAAATCCATTTGTGGAGCCATCGTTCCTTCTTGCCAGCTGTCCCAATTGCAGGGTACAGGGTTGGTATGGGAGCTGCTCCAACAGTATCAGTCACCCTCGCTCTTGAGCCTGTTGCTGATACTGGTGGCCTGGCTTTCCAGGACCTCACCTTTGCCAAGCTGGTTGCTTATTGAGCCCTGGGGTTAACCCCCTGCCTGGAGCCTCTGATGGGATAGACTGGCAGGCACTGGGAGCGGGTGGTGGGGCTGCCAGCAGGGCTGTTGCAGAGTGAGCAGCTGTGGGTTGTAGGGCAGTGCTGTTTGTCCATCTGCATTGCCAGGAAAAATGTACAACAGCTTCCTTCCGCATCTTGCTGGCAGCCAGCTCTGCTGAGCAGGACCTTATCTCATGGTGGGGTGGTAGGAGAGGGCTGAGCGAGAACCCTAAAGCAAGACCAGAGAAACAAACATAGCCCAGAACAGCATGGGATGGGCAAGTGCTGTGGGACAGCCTGTTCTGGGACTGGGGGGTTTCCTCAGCACAACCAACAGTGGGCTGTGCACAGATGCGACAGGACTTGGTGCCTCAAAAGGCTCCACNCAGGTCGTGATAGCCTGCTCTCGCTTGAACTCCCACTGCTGTGACTGTGCCTGTGGGCTCCTATTTGTCACCCACCAGCCTCACTGAGGGGCTGCTGGGGATCACCTCTGATCAGGTCCCCTTTCAAGACAAAGTTGCCCCTTGTGTGGCTTGGCTGAAGGCCTAACTGGTGCTGGCTCTCTTGAGACAGTGAGTGGGCACTGAGTTGCTTCAGTGGGAACGTGGGAAGAGGGGCAGAAGCCCAGCTGGGCACTGGGCTCTCTCACCAGCTGCAGTCACTGCTGCATGAATGGGATTTGCCCTGGTCTGAGCAGCATCACATGCTGCTCCTTGGGGCAGCCAAACTTTCTCTGTTCATTATTATCCAAATGTCAGCGCCTGCCTCTATGCTGTGGGGCTGGGCTGGTGGCAGCACTGGGGGTAATTAGGTTGGGATCATCTGGAGAGGCTGGGTGGGAGGAGCCAGTGTGCTGCTGGCTGTGTTGGGGGGCCAGGCAGCAGGAGCTGGTGTGCAGCCACTGGGAGGTTGTGACCACGGGATAGCTCCCCTGTGCTCATCAGCAGGGGTGGGTGATGGCCAACTTGCTCTTCCGCCGGTGAGGTACAGCAATCACAGGATGATTCAGGAACCGCTGAACTAGCAGGGCACAGGCAGCCAAGCTAAACTAACACTGGGGAACTGTGCTAGTTTGTTCTGACTCATCCAATTCTTAAATTCAGAGTGGGCCTAGGATCAACCGGTGGGAACCACGAGGGCTCCAGTAGCCATCTGAGTGGAACATAAGGTGTTAAGGCTGAAGCAGCTCCACTCCAGCTGGAAGCAGATCTTGAGCAGCTCCAGGGTTGAGCTCCATGGTCCTGGCTCCTGCCCTGAAAACCTTGGTCAGGATCACTTGTTCCTGGCACCCCAAACTAACGCGGTGCTGTGCTCTGGAGGAGTTGGAAGAATGTCAACAGCTCTTGCACTCCCTTCTGCGAGCTGGGTTCCCTGTCAGCTGTTGGGATTGCTGTGCATGGCCCATGGGGAACCTCAGCAGGACCATGGGGCTGAGGGTGGGCTATGGGGAGGAAGGACCCCATCTGAGTTCTTGGTGGGGTTTGGTGAGGATATGCAGAATTCTGTCAGGCTTTTGTTTTCCATTCAAACACTTTGTGGGGCAGTTTGTTTTGCTGGCTGGCAAAGAGATGTCTGTGAGGTCTGACAGGACCTTGTTCCCTTGGTGCCAGAGCCCTGCTGCCGAAGATGAGAGAGACCCTTCTTCCTTCCCTGGGGTGTTTGACTTCTACCATGGCCCAGGGGCAACTCTTCTGTTTGGTGCTTTCAGCTGTGGGGCAGGATCTTGCCAGCAGCCCCAGTAACACCAGTTGTAGGTGACTGATCTTCATCTGCTGTCCTTGCCCAGAGGAGGAGCAGTGGCTGGAGGTGTTTGTGTAGGGTTAGAAATAGCTCAGATGCTTCCCAGGTTATGGAGGGGTGGATTAGGGGACGTCAAGCTGGCAGAGACTCGGATACTGGGTTATTTTGGGGTTGAACATGACTAGTGGGGTGAATGCCAGCCCTTGCTCTGTCAACAAGCCAGTGTGAGAGCTGGCCTGACAGAGGTTAGATGTGCCATCCTTCCAGCTGCTTTTGGTCTCTTCCCACAGGGAACTGTAACTCTAACTCCTGCTGCAGAAGGGTGGGAGGATGGAGCTGCTGCTCCCTTCCTCCCCCCCCCGGGTCTCTGGGAAGCGCTGAGTTGGGGCATTTTGGGACACGGCTGATGCTCCTTTATGTCATCACAGCTGAAATGCAGATAAGGATGATGACCCTGCAGTGCTGATACTGTCAGACAACACCCATCGAGGCAGAGATCTGGGGGGACGACATGGCTCTTCTGGTGGAAGTCATAGAATGACTGAGGCTGATAAAGCCCTCTTGAGCTCATCCAGCCAGCCTAGGACCTAACATCAGCCAGACCAGGGTTCTCGGGGTCAGAGCCAGGTTGTCCTTCAACACCTCCAGGGATGGGGACTTCCCCACTGCCCTGGGCAGTCCAGTCCAGGCTCTGAGCACCCTTTCCTTGAGGAAGGGTTTCCTAACATCCAGCCTAACGGTCCCCTGGCAGCTTCAGGCCCTGCCCTCTCATTCTGGTGCTGGTTGCCTGGGAGAAGGGCCCAACCTCCCACCTGACTGCAACCTCCTTTCAGGTAGTTGTAGAGAGGGAGAAGGTCCCTCCTGAGTCTCCTTCTCCAGACTAAACACCCCTAGCTCCCTCAGCCTCTCCTCATCAGCCTTTCCCTGCAGTCCCTTCACCAGCCTCTTTGCACAGGCTCAGACCATTAATGGGCTTGGGGGAAACCTTGGCTTAGGGAAGGTTGGGCAAACTGGTTGGCAGGAGAAGAACACACACTCTGCCCACAGGCAGCAGCAGCTGTTGGAGGTTTGTGTCTGCCCTGCAGCCTGTACCTCAGTAAGGGCAGGGAATCTGCATTCAGCTTTATCACATGTCTCTGCGTCCTGAACTGGTCTATTAAATGCCACAGGAAGCTTTTCTGTGGACAGGAGTTGGCATCAAACTGGTTCCAGAAGTAACAGACAGCTGGTGGCTGGCCCCGTAGGACTGGTCAATCCTGACCACATCTCATTCATCTGCTGCTTCTGTGAGGCTGCGAGTGGAACCTGAGCTCATTTTCCTGGAACAGTGCTTCCCTCTCCTCCTGAAGGTACTGCCAGAAGGGCTGCTCGCTTGGAGAGGGCCTGGCAACGTTCCTCTAGCTCTGCTGGCTGACGCCCCTGCCCTCCTGACTTCCAGGAAAGCTGCCGGTGCCTGTCTCTCGGAGTCCTCTGCCCTCAGCTCGAGGGGGGGGTGCAGTGAGCCAGTGGGTGGGCAACACCCCAGCTCCCCCAGAGCCCTGGGTGTGTGCAGGCGACGTAGAAGCCCCATGCTGCAAACACCCGCAGGGAAACTGCTGGTTAGCACTCGCCTTGTTTTGTCCTCCTGGCTGTGACTGGGGAAGATAGAGCAGGGAGCTGCGAGCAGGCTCTCCCCTCAAACTCTGAGACAGGCTGTTCCTGGCAGAGTTGGGGACCTGGTTTTGTTTTTCTCCGAGTGCTTCCGGCTCCAGCTGTAGCTCAGTCACGAGCCCTGCTCAATCCCCATTGCTCCCAGTGCAGCTGTCAAACGCCTCTGCACAGCCAGGGGCTGCCTGCTTTCCTGTGGCTGAGGGGCTGGGCTGGGGCTCACCCCAGAGTGGGCTCTTGTTCCTCCCCTAGCTGGGTGGGAAGCAGTGCCACTGGTGTCACAGTGCTGACAAACCTCCCTCTCTGCCAGGCTGTGCCTGGTGGTCGGGGCGGGAGGATGCTGACCCGAGCAGGCTGGGCTCAGGGGCTTACGGCTGCTTAACGGAGACCAGAATTAGCCCGCTAAGCGTTGCTATAGGACAGAGCAAACTGCTGGGATTACAGAGCTAATAACTGCTGCAGAGGGGGAACTTGGGGCTGCCAAGCGGTTACCTCAAGATGCTTAAAACTCTGGTCCCACTGGTTATGCACCAGTGTCCAGTTCTACACTTGCTGGAGGTACTGGTGTCACTGGGTTTACTGAGTGCAGACTTGCATTCCCAGGTGGTGCTGGGGGAAAACATGTTGCTGGTACACGTGTATTGCAAAAGGAGGGGATGTGTCAACATTGCTCTGAGGGTGGTGGTGCTCTTATCTCAGTTTTATTTACTGAGTGGATTGAACTGAGGCTCTTCCCTTCTGCTGCATTTGACTCCTTTCAGCAGTGAAATGGTTGACAGCTGGCTGGAGAGCAAACTGGAAGGACTTTGAGATGGTTTGAAACTTCTTCTCCGAGAGCCTGGGTGACAGCCTCCTTTGTGGCAGCCAGTCTGTCTCCTCTTGATTCCTCTATTTCTTCCCCTCGTGTGGGCAGTGCTGGTGCCTACAGAGCACAGGGGCTGGCTGCTGCCCATGGGGGGATTGGCCATGGCCAGCAGGTGCCAGTGAAGCAGTAGTCAGTTAGCACCAAGGGCATTGAGCTGGGTGCTGCAGGTCTGAGTTGGGCTGCTGTTCTTGTTTTGCCTTCTGCCATCCCTCCTTCCCCACTGACAGCTCCAATGCTTCTGCCAATGGGGGTTGCTGGTGGCCAGGAGATAGGGGCCCAGCAGATGCTGTCCTCTGGTGGGTGCTGCTCTCCTGTACAGCCCAGTGGGGCAGAGAGTAAGGGGCTGGAGCAGGTGGAGATCCAAGTCCTGCCTGCTGTCATGGCCTGGGTTAGTGCTGTGGGATAGGACAGCTGAGGCTCTGCAGGAGACTCCACCTCACCGCTCAGCGGCTGAGCTGGGGGTCACTGAGCTGGGAAGCGCTGGCATTCCTCATCGCTGTCTCTGAGACTGGCAGGCAGCTGGTTTTCAGGGTAGGAAAAAGGTGGTGGTAGTAGGAAAGCTGCAGGAGAACAAATTCTGAGGTGGATTTAGCTATAAGCTTGAGGTTGTCCAAGGCTCTCCTTTGTTTTCTTCAGTACTCTGTTCTTCCCAGCCCTAAAGCAGGATCCAAGGAAACATGTGAGGCTCTGGCCAGATGCTCATGGTCTTCCCTGCTGTGAAAAGTGGGAGGTGAGGGTGGGTGGGTGGCTGGGCTGGGTGGTGTGAAGCAGTAACCACCTGTGACTGTCCCAGCCCAAGTTCTGCACCAGCTGGTAGGGAGGAACCTCTGGGAGAATCAGAGTGTTAAGGGTTGGAAGGGACCTTGAACGATCATCTGGTCCAACCCCCTGCCAGAGCAGGATCCCTGACAGTAGGAGGAAGCTCTAAACCAGGCTTTCCTGAGCCTCGCTTGGTGAGGGCAGGTCTGCTGGGGGCTTACTGAGTGTTTTTCCATCTCTTGTTGCAGGCGAAGCTGGTGCTAGCATTATCAGAGTGTCAAAGGAAGCCCGAAAGAGGTTTCTGGGCCCACTCCACCCCTCCTTCAACCTGGTGAAGATCATCCGTCTCTGCCTGTCCAAGACTGTGCCAGAGAATGGCCACGAGGTCGCGGCAGGGCGGCTGGGTATTTCCCTCACACGGGTCTCTGATGGGGAAAATGTGATCTTGTCTGACTTCAATTCCAAGGAGGAGCTGATCCAGGTGAGCAGAGTGCTGGGCAGGACCTGAGCATTGGTTTGTTTTGCCCTGGTGTCCTCCTGCCCTGGGTGCTGCTGCCACGGTCAGCTCATGCCTGGCTGCTGTCTGAAGAATAGGTTCAGGGTGCTGCTGCTGCTTCTCATTGTATATCTCTTTCTCCCTCAGGCCTGTGTCTGCAGCACCTTTATCCCTGTCTACTGTGGGCTGATACCTCCAACCTTGCGTGGAGTGGTAAGTCGGGTGCAGATATTCCTTTCTGTAGCCCTGTGCCAATGAATAAGGAGACAGTGGTGCTGGTAGAGCCTTATTGCCCACTGGCTGTCTGCAGAACTGCGAGGTGCTCCCACATGAACACCTTCCAGCAAGGGATGTGCCCTTGGTTCAACCCACTGCTGCTGCAGGCGGCTAGAAATGTCCCCAAGATTAGAGTCTTTAACGCGATAGTGATGGGCGATGGTCTGGGCCAGTGCCCGGGGACTTCGCAGATGGTTCTGGCTGCTTGGTACAACTGTCTCCAACACTGAGGCTGCCTCCTGGTTGTTCCACCCTGACACTGTTGCCTCAATAGGTTCCCGTGGCTCAGTGTGATTGCTTTTAGCCCAGGGGTTCCTGAACTGTGTTCCTCAGGTTCAGAGGAGCTGCTGGCAGAGGTCTCTGCCTGTCTATCAGTCACAGTAAGAGAGGAAAGTGTAGAGCTGTCTCCCAGCAAAGCAACTGGTGTTTTCCCAGGCACTGAGCAGCAAAAGACTGATAGTGGTGTGATGGCTTTGCCTGCGAGGCAAACCAAACCAGGATAGCACACCTCCTCTTCCCATCAGCATTGCCCTGCACTGCCTGGGTCCAGCTCTGGCAGCCTGACTTCTCAGCCAGCAGATTGCTGGAGGATGCTACAGCTGCTGCCTGTGGGGCCCCTCTTTGATTCCTGCTTGAATACATCCAAAGGGAAGGGCTCTGGAAAGCAGGATCAGCCCTGTTAAAGCTCAGCAGGCCTCTCCTGTAACAGTTTTGCAAAAGCCTGAGCTGTTGCTTTGCCAAGGGCTCAGACTTCTGCTCCTTTGGCTTGGCCATCGTCCCCTGTCTTTTATCTTCTCCAAGTTGCTTGCATAGCTGAAGCTGCAATAGGGGTTGTCCTGCTCAGCTCTTGCACAACTACAGTTCCCCATCAGATCCTGTGAGTGGCTGCTGCTGGGGCTGCCCTTCCTCCTTGAGTAGTGCAAACGCATTTTTATGAGACGCGGGTACAGAACGTTCTCTGATAAGAGGGTGCCTGTTCACCACAAGCCCTGAGTCCCTTGGGTTCTGTTATCTTCTCCCCTGCTGTGAGTAGATCCCAGGAGTGTGGTTCAGGCTGCTGCTTGATGAGCACAGACCCACTGGTTTTACTCAGGTAACCAACCTTTGCCAGCAGGGACTGTGTCTGAGCTGATCCCTGGAACCCCAAGTGGGATGTGACAGCTTCGATCGGAGCTCCTCTGTGGGTGGTGGCTGCTGTGTCCTGTTATTCAGTGGGGTGGCCACAAATCCCATAGGAGCCTGGAGGCAGCAGCCACACAAGTGAGCAGGTCGTTCTCCTGTGTGGCCTGACAACTCGCCTGGCTGCAGGAAGTCAGACACAGCGCACGAGAGGACAGGCAGCGCTTGTCCTGGCTCCCTGGTGCAAGGGGATGCTCTCAGCTCTCTTCCTCAGCTGTTGGCACAAACCAGAGCAGGAGCACAGGGTAGAAAAGCTGCTTGGCCAGTTGTGAGAGTGAAGAGTGCTTTCATTTTGGAGCGAGGAGGCACTATGCCTGGAGGGATTCAGCAGATGGGCAGATATGGTGTCTGTCTTCAGCCAGGAGGTGGGCTGCAGATTCAGGGTTGTAGGGCAGACAGCTGGACTTGACGATCCTGAAGGTCTGTCCCGACCTTGATGAGTCCATGATTTGTCTTGACTGCAGAGATATGTTGATGGAGGCATTTCAGACAACCTGCCACGCTATGAGCTGAAGAATACCATCACAGTGTCTCCTTTCTCTGGAGAGAGTGACATCTGCCCACGGGACAGCTCCACTAACATGCATGAGCTGAGGGTCACCAACACAAGCATCCAGTTCAACCTTCGTAACCTCTACCGCCTCTCTAAAGCCCTGTTTCCTCCGGAGCCACAGGTGGGTGTCCTGGCAGTACCAGTACTGGGGTATGGTTGTGAGGTGTTGGCTCTGCTGGGGACTGCAGAAAGCAGAGGGTTCCGGGCACTGTTGGTTTCATACCACTTGCTTGTCTGTTTTTTAACCTTGACATTATCCACCCAGTGACTTGGCAAACCTTGGCTGTCCACACAAGGTTGTGCAAGTGCCTTGGTTTCTTTCTGCTGCCGGGAGGTGTGGAATGTGAGTGGCAGCAGTTGTGAGACAGCTATTCCTGTGGCACTGCCCAGGGCACTGTGTGCCAGGGGGCCGGGCTCGCCTGGAAGCACCACCAGTGGGAGCCATGTGCTCCTGGCTGTTTGAAGGTCAGGGTGGAGCTGCCAGCCTGCAAAGGGCGATGTGCTCCCGAAAAGCACCAGCACAGCAGGTGGCACCACAGGCAGCGCTGCGTGCTCCCAAGCAAATGCTACCTCAGCTAGCCCTGGCATCTGGGCATAACAAAGCTGCTTCCTACCCCCTCTCTGCAAACACAGAGGCCCGGGTCATGCTTTCAGCTGTGAGTCTGTCAGCATGACTCGCTGAGGGCTGCCCACAGCAGCACTGGCTCTGCAGGGAGTAGTGAAGTGGCTGCAGCTTCCAGCTCACAGAGCCATAGACTGTCCTGGGGTGGAAGAGCCCTCCAGAGACCATCTAGTCCAACCCCTAGGCAGTGGGCAGGGACATCCTCAGCTACATCAAGTTGCCCAGAGCCTTGTCCAGCCTCCCTTTGGACATCTCCAAGGAACCCTGCTTGGGTAGGGCTCCACGTGTCCCTTCTGAGCTGAATTACCCCACAGTTCCCATATCCACGACAGCCCTGTCAGAGCTGCCTTCTCAGCTGCAAGCTTGGGAGGAGCTGGCCAGGCTGAGCCATGTTCCCAGATGGCAACAGTTGGGTTAGCTCGGGAGGCTAGGCATTCGTTCCTCCAGTGCTGGGTTGGTGCTTGCTGCGTCTGATGACTCCAGGTGACTGTCTGTTGTCTCCTTGGGCCCTCAGGTGCTGCGGGATATGTGCAAGCAGGGCTACCACGATGCTCTCCACTTCCTGAAGAAGAACGGTAAGGCACAGTCGGCAGGGCTCTGGGGAGTGTGATGGGTGCAGAGGCAGAGCTGATCTGTGCCCCAGCTGTGGCACAGTCTTATGGCACCCGGGAAGCAGAGGGGGAAGGGAAACTGGTGCCAAGCAGAAGGGCTCAAACTGCCCTGACTGAGCAGGGGTTTTGGCATAACTGGTAGTTGATGCTGCTCAGTGCTGCCTTGGGAGAAGTGGCCAACCCCTGCCTCACTCCAGCCTCCTGCATTTCGGGGAGTTGTGGAGAGTGAGAAGTCCTCCCCTGAGCCTCCTTCTCTCCAGTTTAAACCCCCCTCCCCACTTCTCTCAGCTGATTCTCAAAGCACTGGTGCTCCTGCCCTTCTCTGGATCCACTGCAGCCCCTCTGTGTCCTTCTGGCAGGGAGTGAGGGGCCAAACCTGAGCTTTTACATGTTCCTGGGCTCTACTGCCACAGGTTGGGTTGTGTTCAGTACCAGCTAGTGTCTGCAGTCAGCAGATCAGACACTGGGTGGGTGACCCTTACTGGGACAAGAGCAGTCATGTTGGTGGGTGAAGCTGCAGGAAGCAGACTTAGTGACTCATGGATTCTAGTGGCAAACCACAGCCAGAAGCCCCTGCGGTGCTGAGAGGGACAAGTTTGAGTTGCTGCTGAGGAAGGAGAGGGTGCTCTGGAAGCAGTCAGATTTATAACTCGGAGTAGGTGTTAGGGCAGATGTGAACTGAGGCTGGGAGTGATGTTGGTCTATCTTGGGCTGGGCTGAGGTAAGGACTAGCACTGTCAAGGCAAGGGGGCAGGGAAGTGGGTTTTTACTACCCTTACAGGCTGACTTGTCTTCTCAGGTCTCCTCCATCGTCCCAGCCCTGCCCGTCCTCTCCTTGCCATAGAAGCTCCCCCAGGAGAGAAGAAAGAGGAAGAAATGGAAGCTGAGGACCAAGAGGAGGACGACAATGCTGCCCTTGCTGTTGTTGAAGAGCACATCTTTGAGCACCTGCCTCCTAGACTGAACCAAGGTATGATCCAAAGGGCAGTCTTCTGAGCTGCCTGGTCCCCATCAGGGGTACACGGGTGCTGCCGGTGGCTGGGCTTGACAGCCATACCCAGGGGTTGAACTGGCACCTACTGTTGGAGTCGGGGCCTCTTAGATAAAGTTGTGGAGGCTGAACTGGGAGGAGTTGACTCCTTTGATGGCACTCTGCGTGGCAAGGGGAGGCAGGGACTGACTTCTCTGTGAGTCAGGTTAAATGAAGAGCTGCTGTTGTGGGAGGTGGAGAGGGGAGCCAGCAGTCTGGGGTGTGGCAAGGACAGGGATGGTCTCACTGCGGGGATTCAGCTGCGTTCTCTTATGTCTTCAGCTCTTCTGGAGGCTTGTGCTGAGAGAAGAAGCTTCCTGACTGGCATCACCAACCTGCTCCCTATTCGTGTGGCCACGGCAATGATGGTCCCCTACATGTTGCCTCTGGAGTCTGCAGTTTCCTTCACTGTCAGGTAGGCTGGGTGCCTTGTGGTGACTTCCCAGTGTAGCTGGCTGAACACTAGTGGACAGAGAAGGGTTCTCCCTAACTCTGCAGTGCCAGAGTTCCTGAGTAGACAGTACCACCCAACCCCAAAACTTCTCCTGCCTTCACACATCCTTTAGCTGTAGAGTTTCCAGCTTGAAAGAAGGTGTCTCTGTGCTGGATCTTGACCTGGGGATAAATTTTGAAGCCTGGAGAGAGCCTTTTGAGCTGGCAGTGCAGCAGGAAGCACAAGAGATGGTTCCCTCCTGAAATGAGGGTTAGAGGAGTCCCAGCCATCTTCAGCAGCTCTAAACTGACCTGGCTGGGAAGGCTGATCTGTCTGGAAGGAGTCTGTGATAGAGAAGTTTTAAGGAAAAACACCTACAGATCTGAAGATGGATTAAAAGATGGGAAGCATGGACACTAACTGTAGGAAAGGAAATTTTTGGGCTGCACTCCAGTGCTTCCCACAGGCAAAATGGCCATGCAATGGGGGCAAACCTGGTGTCCTCATCTTGTCCTCATGTGGCCTGGCTGATTGTTGTGGCCTGTGTCTTCCCAGATTGCTGGAGTGGCTCCCAGACATCCCTGAGGATATTAGATGGATGAGGGAGCAGATGACTGAAATCTGCAACTACCTTGTGAAGAAAGCCAAGAAGAAACTGGGCAGCCACCTTTCTGCCAGGTAGGGCCTCAGATCCCTTCCAGGAGGTACTTGTGTTCAGATGACCTGGTTTTAGGCTGGGGATGCCTTGGTGCCTCATGCCCGCACAAATGGGTTTCCCATGGAGACCTGTGTGTGTGCCAGTGCCCCTAGGCTGGGCTCCTTGCTTGAGGCCATGGCTATAGGCTATGGGGCAGCAGTGAGGTTCCCTGTTGTGAGCACCCTGCTTTGGGTGCTGCTACATGGGGCTAATCCCAGAGGAGCTCATGGGCTCAGTGGGTGTGAGGGGTGGATGTGTCTGACAAGGGTTGTGCAGCCCCTACTTGGGTGGAGCAGCTGTGTGGTTGTGCAGCTCTGGGAACTGACCCTCTTGCCTGTTTGCCTGCCAGGCTCTACTACCACCTGGAGCTTGGGAGGCCCCAGAGCCTGTCGATCTCCCCAACTGCACCTTGTGGTGAGGCGCTGCCCATGTGGATGAGGAGCAACCGCTCACTGTCCGATGTCATGATGAAGTGGGAGGATTACCAGCGCCAGCTCATGATGGGTTTGCTGTGCATCAACGTGGACATGCAGGCTTCCCTCTTCCCTCAGGAGGGCTTCCAGATAAAGCTTCCGCCCCTGGACTGTGCCAAGGAGTGCCTGCCACTCTTCTGACCTGCTCCCCTGAGGGGACTGGTGGGTGGGAGGGGAGAGGGCGGGACCAGTCTCATCCCTCACAGCTGGTTGCCCCCAGCCCCTGAAACTGCTGCGGCGGGCCTTTCCCCAGGATGGAGACTGGTGGGGTTGTCTGTGGCCATTTGTTGCCCGCTGGGCCAGGTGAGGGACCTCAGTGTCCAAAGGCACAGGTGGGGCCACCTGGGGAGGATGCTGGCCCAGCTGGGCTCACCCAAATTGTGCACTTTGCATTGCCCTTGGCTCTCGCTGCCAGACTATCGGGGTGTAGCTGCCGCTCTCAAGTTATGCAGTTTTTAGCACTCTGTTCTGTAGAGCATGAGTGTTTGGCTTCCTTTAGATCACCTGGCATCCCTTAGCTCTCTGCTGCTGGGTGGGATGGAGTAGCCTCCTGCCAAACCAATCTCTGCCACCGTTTCCAAATCCCCTTGTGACTTCCCTTCTGAAGCTGCATCCTTTTCACTGTCCCTTAGCCGCATCCCTGTGGGAAGCCAGAGCTGCACTGGGGCAGCAGGTGTGTAGGGAAGCAGCACCTTGACCCTGGTCTGTGTGGTCATGGTCTCTCTCCCCCGTTTCATGGAGCTGGTGGCTGTGGGGCTGCTGAGCTCAGCTTGAAGTCCTTTAGATTTCATTCTTTCCAGGGATGCACATTGAGGTTGGCCCCTGCTCCTGTCACAGTGAGCAGAGTGGGGTTGTCCTGGGAAAGCGCAGTCTGGCTGTCTGAGGATCAGCGTAGTGAAGTGGCTGAAGTGAGGTGCCTGCAAGAAGGTGTGATTGTGCAGAGCATGTTGTTCTGGAGGGAATGGTGGTCCCGGTGTCTCAGCATGTGCCTCCCCTGGCTTGGCCATGCTCCCTGCAGGACCCTGGGTGACACAGAGGGGATGCACTGCTAAACTGGGCCTCATCTCTATCTTCTGCTCGAAGAGTTTGGAGTCTCTGCAGTGAGAAGGGTTTTGTGTTGTAGCTCTGCCAGCTCGTGGCTGCAGCTCCACAGCAGCGTGAGAGCGGAGGTGAGGTTGGGAGTGTCAGTGACTGCTTGGGTCTGGCAGTGCCTGGCTTGTCCTGTAGAGGAGCAAAGCCTGCACCGGAGCTGAATGGTGCCTGGTGAGGTCCTGCCTTCTCAGTGGAGGCTTCTTGCTGAGCAGAAGCACCAATTCTCTGGCTTCCCGTTGGGATTGCATATGCTTGACTTCTAGTCCTCGTGCTGTGACACAACCCTAGCTCCTGGAATCTTTTTCTGCTGCTCATACAGCTGCATGAGGCATCTTCTACCTCTCTGAGCACCAGCTGGCCAAATGAACATGCACTGTCCTCAAGGGGCAGCGGGACAGGGTACTTGATGCTGGTGGCATAGCCCATGCATGGAACAGTGGTTATAACAGACACTGCACCTTGGATACTTTCCATTCCTGTAACCCCCCCCTCCCAGGCTCTACTGACAGCTGGAGGAACCTGTGTAGAGCCAGGCAGTGTGGCTGGGGGTTTTGTGCTGCTCCCTACAAGCACTGAGCACAGATGTGAGTGGTGGTCAGGGAGACTGTGGTGAGTGATGGGGCTTTCCCACAGCGGTTGTTGCCAGCTGGGAGGCAGCAGACTGGGAAGTGTGGTGCCAGTCGACCGGCCTAGAGACCCCAGTGTAAAACCAGCCGGTGACAGCGCAGTACCCCCTGCTATCCCTATGGTGACCCTTACAGCCGGCTCCGCTCTTCAGGCAGATTTAGTCTTAAGCTTCATGTAGTTAAAAGCAGGGAAGCTGTGACAGAAGGAGGAAGTGGAGGACTCTAAAGGTGGAATTAAGGGTGTTAGGTTGTGAGTTGAATCCATCTGGCAGTTGGCTGAAGCCTCTGGGAAGAGCTGCTTGCTGGAACGCTTGGGGAGACAGTAGCTAGCTACTGGCAGGCAGTGGGATTTGGTGGAAGCTGGAAATGGTTGATGCTGTGGTTTGGTTTGGGATGAGTCCCTCCCCTGCTTTGGGGAACGGCTCTTGCACAGAGCTTGGTTTGCTGACTGCAGAGGAGCTCCCGTCTCTGATACTGCAGAGCTCCTGGCCAGGGCAGGGGGTAAAACCTCAGGGAAGGGCAAAGGTGGATGAGGAAAGCCTTGTGATTGGAAGCTGCTGCCGTGTTTGCCGTGATCAGTGGGTGGAAAAAGTGCTAGAACTGCCTTTTGTTTGGTCCCTTCTTCCTGGTCTGGTGAAGCCACTGTAGGGTTTTCTGAACCACTCAACTAGGAAGCAGTTCCTTTAGCGACAAGAGGGAACTTCAGAGGAAGAGATCAGGTGCCAAGAAGCAATCCTGGTCTCCTTTTCTGTCAGAACTCGGTGGGCTGGTACCCGTGCCCTGGTTCCTGAGGCTTACTGGTTCTGGTTCCAGCATTTCAGGAGCCTCACCCCTGCACCTGGGGAGAGATCTTAGATGCCTGCTGGTTCCCCTCATCTCCCCTTTGCTTTCTGTAGCTTCAAACCATAAACAGAAAACAAAGCCTGGCTTTACACACAAGGTGTGGCTCCTGAGGGAAGGAACTCCTGGTTTCCTGGCTTCCCTCTGCTCACTCACTGGTGTAACTGGGAAAGCACCACTCTGTGTAAACCCTTTCTTTGCCTGCATTTATTCCCAAGTTAATGCCACAGCTCATTAGCTTCACAGATTTAATCTCGGATAGAGGAACTCAAGTTTTGTCACAGATACCTCGGATTACCTTCCCCTCCCTGCAGAAAGGTTCGGGCATTTGCTTGAAGCTCTTGCTGCTTGGTCCCCACAGACTGCCAAGGATGGAGGATGCAGGGAGGATCTTCTTGCACACTGGTGCAAAGGGCTGTGGCTGCTTTTGACAAACAGTTGCCTCATGTAGGTGAGACCCCACTTTTGAAATCCCTGGAAACCTTGTGCCAGGCTCTGGATTGGGTCTGGAGGGGTTGGTTGTAGTGGTGCTGATGAGAACTGTTCTGGCCTCTGCTGTCTTTGTACCTGTAACAACGGCTACTGATTGCCAGGTTCCTAGGAACAGGGCAGTTGTCTGTGGCTGAATGTGTGGCTGGGCAGCCTGGCAGGGATTTGCTAGGGCCTGTCCTCTAGTATGCAGTGGTTGGGGTTCCTCGACCAAAAGTTGATGGCTTGATCCCTGTCCAGGTGCCTTTACAACATTCACTTGAGTTCTGCCAGTGTCCTGCCCACTGTTTCCCACAGTCTGTGTTCAGGAATCCTCTTGGGTTTGCTCCTCCCTGTAGGACCCTCGTGGCTTTTAATGAGACAACTGGTGAATTCTTGTCTCGCCTGCCCTGAACCCGTAAAATGCTGTTGTTCTGGTCCCGTGTGGGACGCTGGGTTTGCTGCCCGTCCCAGGGCTCACATTGCTGCAGGCTGGTGCGGCTCCGCTCTTAACCCAGTCTTCCCTTCTGACCAGTCTGTAGGATCCCAGGAATGGTTTCTTGTGGCTTCTTGAAGAGCCATGCCCCAGCAGTGCTCAGCTATAAGACTGCTGGAATACTGTCTGTCAGCTGTGAGGTGTCCCTAGTCCTCCCTGTGTGGCTGCCATTAGTTTCTCCAGCTTTGGTTCCACCTTCCCCTGAAGTGAGGAGAGTGGACACCTCGCCTGGCTGACATGTTAGTGCCAAACACACACTGTGCCTTGAGGAGGACCCTGTCCCACTGCCCTCTGTGGCACTGCCCCCATCCCCTGGGCCATTGCTACACTGCCAGCCATATGACTGCATGACCAGCCTCAGCCCTCACAGCAAGGGGAAACTCTACTTCCACGCGGAAGACTGGGAAACAAGAATTGGCAATAAATACCTCTCTATTCCGGGGTTTTCTCTCGTTCTTGAAAACAGCAGCTGAAGCAGCTCCTTGAGCTACAGCTGCCCTGGGACTGTAGAGTGGTCTCAGACTTGTTGCCTGCACTAAGCACACCCGACCCATGGAGATCCTGTGGAAGTTCCCCGTGTGAGAGTGGCAGCACCAGCACTAGCACACACGCAAGTCATGTACTTACACGGCGATGCCCCTGCATAGTGTTCACAGTCACTTCAGAAGTACAGTATTAAAGTGGTGATGCTTTTCCCTCCTTGGTTGTGGTTTTTTGTTTTTTTTTTACTGTTTTGCTGAAGGAAGTGTAACTATTTATTGTGGCAGGAAGGGCCCTTCTAATAAAACCCTTCTTGATGAATTGACTTGCCTGTAGATGTTTCAAGCTTCATTAAGTATTTCTTCAATGCACTGTACAATCTGGGGGTGTTCTGCTGGGTCCTGTCCCGTGCAGGAGCCTGAAGCTTGGGCTAGATCCTGCTGGCTGTCCTTTCCAGCCACAATGATTCTATGGTTCTCTGACCTAGAGGTGAAAAATTTGGGGGGGTGTGGGTGTGTGTTCAGCCTGGCTCAGTTTCTTGAGGCAAAATGCCCTCATCTCTCATTTCACTGGAGCTTCTGGGGTAGGGCCCGGCTTCCAAGAGGCATTACATTGTTAAGGCTGGAATAGACTCCCACGTTTAACTGTCAGCCCAGGCCCAGGCTGCCCAGTTTACACCAGGTTTATAACCCATCTTCCCAGGGTGCTTCCCCCAGGAGTGCTGGTTGCTATGCCTGGGTGCTCCTAGTCCACTTGGAGTTTGTAATGGCAGCAGTACCTGGGGGGATAACTTCAGGCTAAGGAATGGGGGCAAAGCCCATGTTTTCCCAGGAACTGTCTAACAAATCACCTGCTCTGGTGGTGTCTATGTTTAGCTCCTTCTGGCAGCTCCAGCAGATGCAGCTGCTGGGTAAATTTAGACCCTTAGTGAGTGGATTATTTTCTCTTCTAGAGCATCCGAGTCAGGATGACAGTGCAGAGTCAGAGGGCTTTGCCATGTGAGTCATGAGGTGACTGGCATGAAGGTGACTGTCTTCTGGGGCAGCTGGGGACCTGAGTGGAGACAGAGCCAGTGGGCTTGGGTAGCTCAAGGTGGCTTCACCTGTGAGAGGACATCCGTATGGGAGGAGAGCTGAACCGGACCCTGGCAGGGAGCTCATCACGTTGCAGCTGGTTTGGTGTCGGAGAGTAAATCTGAACTGAGATGCCAAGAAACACTTCCTAGAGGCCCTGCAGCTGAAGGGAGTTGCGGGATGGGAGCACCATCCTGTGGGAACTGCAGGTACTGGCACCCGGGCGGGGGTGAGTGAAAACCTGCTCCCGAAGCTGAAGCTTCACAGTGAATTTAGAACTTCACTGATCATTCAGAACTTCACAGGTTCGCGGCACTTCTTGGGCTCAAGGGCACCCGGTTTCCTGCCGAAGCGGGTGGTGCTGGCTGCGGTGACTGTGCCGGTGCCAGGCGCTGTCCTGCTTCACCTCCGGCTGGGGCACCGGCCCTCCAGCTACTCTGGGGGGCAGCTCCGGGAACTCCCGTGAGGAACAGAGCCCAGGGCTCTCTTCCCTCGAAACGGGGACCCTTAATTCGCCTGTCCCCCGCAGCCCCTGGGCACCTGGAGCCGATGAAGCCGAGAGCTGCCCATATCCCCACCCTCCTCTAACTACCGGCTCCGCGGCCGCTCCGTGGCCGCCCCGGGCCGGGTAAGCGCCGTACGGGGGCTCCTCGAGGGCCACTCCGACCCCCTAGGACCTACCGAAGGGGAGCCCCGTCCCCGGGCGGGACGTGACGGGAAGCTAGGAGGCGACCCTCGCCGGCCCAGAGCCCCGACCGGTCCGGCCTCGGCTGTGGGGGCACTCACGACGGGTGCGGAGGAGCCGCGTCCAGATGCTTCCCCCATCCCGCCCCAGTCCTGGGGCCGTTAGGAGGGCCGGGGTCTGCCTCTTCCACCAAGGCTTCGAGACGGGTGCAGGGACTAGAGCTGGGGGGAGGTCTGTGTTCTGCTTTATCTTCCAGCATCCTCGGCTCAGTGACTGTTCTTTCCTCTCACCGCAGGGTGTAGGGAGGGCTTGGCAGTGGCCTCTGGAGACCTTCTAGTCGTCACCCAGGTGCAGATGCTGCTGCGCAAGTCCCTGGGGCGGCTGTGTTAGTGTCATTTCTGCTTCTTTTGGCAAGGAAAAGCGCCAGAGCTTTCCTTCTGCTCAGGCTTAGCACCCCATGGCCACGAAGGAGCTGGCTGTTAAACCTGAGGGCCTGCCTGTGGAACTGTGGTCAGGCTGTGCCAGGGGAGGGTCAGACTGGATCCGAGGAAAAACCTCCTTCCCGGAAGAGTGGGGAGGCCTTGGCACAGGCTGCCCAGGGAGGGGTGGAGGCACCGTCCCTGCAGGGGTTCAGCAATCAGGCAGCCAGGGGGTTTGAGGAGCTGGCTAAGTGGTTGGGGGCTGTAGGGTGGGGATCAGACTTGATGGTCTTGAAGGTATTTTCCAACCTTGATGATTCTATGGTTTGATGATTCTATGAATAATTGATACAGAACTCCTGAGGGCTACAGAAATTGCTATTCTGAATCAGAAAATCACTCCAGTCTGTCCTTTCACTGGCCAATTCAGGTGACCCAGAAGAGGTTCTGAGGCACTGTCATGGGCTGGAGTGGAAGGATCCTCTCTCTGCCAGGGCATCCTGCTGCACCCAGACTGATGTGGGGCCTGAGGTGCAGTTTTAGGGTCCTTCATGAGATGCTGTAAAGACACTCTGAGGCTGCCTTGTTGTGAGACAATGTTCTCCAGAGCATTGCCCTTCTTTTGGTCTCTGTGATGTGACCAGTTGAGCTGAATGGTGAGAGCTATCCCTGTGCTTGGCTCTGTTGTTACCATCAAACAGGAAAATCTCTCCCTGTCCCAGTCTGATGAATCTAATGAATCTGCATTGCCAGGCAGCCTCAGAGAATAAACTAATGGGGTGAGGACCCTTGGCAGCAACATAACCCATGTGTGCCCAGCTCGTGCACAGACTAGCCCAGTCAGAGCTATTGTCAACAGAAACCACTAGCAGGCGTCTGGAGCAAGCAGCAGGCTCTGGGGATCCACAGAATGGTTTGGGCTGGAAGGGACCTGAAAGGTGCTCCTATCTTTTTTGTAGCCTGTGGTTTTGACAGTGTCATGTCGTTTCTGTGGTTTGTACCTTCAGAACTACTCGGGTGTGTTTTAGTAATGAGAAATGGAGAGATCATCTTGACTTGTGTGGAACCGGCCTGGCCTAACCTCTGCATTTGGTATGAAATAGGCAAGAGGTGTTGGAACTGTGCTTTGGGCATTGTTTAGTGAGCTCTTGTAGGCTCTGCCCAGTACACAAGAGCTCTTACCTTCAGCTAGTGCCTCATCTCAGAGTTCTTACCAGGTGGCATTTCATTCTGAGTCTCTGCAGTCCCGAGTCTGCTCTCCCTAGTGACCAGTGACGGGATGAGGGGCAATGGCCTGAAGCTGCCCCAGGGGAGGTCCAGGTTGGATGTCAGGAGGAATTTCTTTCCTGAAGGGGCTGTAAGGCACTGGAGCAGCTGCCCAGGATGAGGGTTGAGTTCCCATCCCTGGAGGTGTGGAAGAGAAGGGTAGATGTTTTGTTGGGTGACAGGGTTTGGTGGTGATGACAGAGCTAGGAAAAGGTCTCTTCCAGCCAAAATTGTTCCATGATTCTGAGTACTGCATATTCATCGCCAGTTTTCTCTGCTGACAAACCCCTGAGCCAAAGGACTCTCGGTATGCTAATAAAGACCTTTAATAAATATTTTTGTTCATCTAAAGCAAAACCAAAAGGAGTCTGCTGGTTAGGAATGGACACAGATGTTTTGTACCTCATCATCTGTGTTCCTGACACTAATACAGAGAGACACGTGGATTGAGACTGATCCCAGTCCTGATGAGAGATCAGCCACATTTACTTGTGTTAGGATCATTCCAGTCAGCGAGGAATGGAGGAGCATTCTGAACTGATTCATAACAGGCAAAGCAGTAAGCATTTCTGGCAGTATTACGCTAACTGGGGTTTCTTACTTTACATGCACGAAAGACCCAATCAACAATTGAGTAGAGTGGCTGTGCACAGCCAAGTCAACACCCCACCACCTTAGGACACCAACACAGCATTGAGAGGAATCCGAAAACGGACCTTCACTGTCCCAGTGACATCTAGGCTGCCTCTGCTAGAGCAGCTGCTCCTGTCTGCAGTGTTGCAAGAAATCTGCTGGCCAGTTACCCTGACCCAGTGCCAGAGTGTTTGATGTTGTCGCTGGTGTTCGCTGCACTGCTGGACTGGCGGTGTTCTGGCACATTTAGACCTTTTATTAAGCAGTTTTGTTTTGTTGAGGTGCAGAGTGACTTCTCATTCCTCTGGGTTTTCGTGTATCATTTCCTTGTTCGGTGACCGAGTAAGGAAGTCCCTTGGTTTTGCCATTTTGGATGCTAAAATCACATGTTTGCGTGCTTCTAAGATCCAGCCATACAGTGCGGGGTCTCTTGTGGTTGGGTCACCTTTGCTGCTGACAGCTCATGCTGAGCCCTTGCTGCCTGCTCTGGGCAGTGCAGGGGCTTCCCTGTTTATCTGGGAGGGTTGGGAGTGGGACTGACCAGCCCTCAGGCTTTATCAGTCTATAAACAGACCTGGTTTGTCAGGAGTTTTAAAGAGGCTAAGAGATTGTTTCATGATGGTGCTTCCCTGATGTCACATTTCACCCCTGCCAGAGCAGTGCTATGGCTCACTGAGTCACCCTATGACTCCGTCTCTAGCTGGAGTGAAAAGGACCCACAGCGAGCAGCAGCGTTGCTCATGCAAACAGCACTAAGGTGTTTATACAGTCCTGGGGGCTGTGGGTAGCCAGATGTGTAACAAGGTGCGACTACAGAAAGAGAACCATCCCTGTTAGCATCCCTGGCTTCTTGACAGCCAGTGCTGGAGTCAGAGCAGCCAGCTATGGGGCTGAGGAAATGGTCTGAATCCTATTGGTGGATCAGGCAGCTTAGGAGCACCCTGCTGCCTGCACCTGGGCATCGGTGACAGCCTCTTTAGAACAAGTGTCCACGGCCAGGCTGAGCCCCTTCGACAGTTCTAGTTAAGGACTTGGCATTTAACACCAAGCACTGGGTGTTGCTGGAAGCGGCTCTGTGTTTACCCGGGGAGCAGCAGCAGCAGCCGCCGCTCTTCAGTTCCGTTTGACGTCGGTGAAATCCTGTGAGTCCCCTCGATGGGAAACACTTCACTGCTCATACGAAACCCACACAATAGAACCCCCTCACTTCAAATAAAGCAACAGCTTTTGAGTCCATAGGGTTTGCTGGCTGTCTCAAAGTCATGGTTGATGCTGCAGCTGTTGAGGATCTTTTTGAAGTCAGTAAAAATTTGTGCCCATGCCCCCTTGTCACCCTCCTGAGAGAAGCAGGAGGTGACGGGTGCTAGCTATCACATTCTCCACTCCCCCTTCTGCACTGTACTTAGCTAAGAGAAAAAGAGAGCAGTGCTCCCGGTAATGAGAGTTTTGAGAGATGAAAATCTAGGGCTCAGGATAGCAAAAGTGATGGGAGATTAGGAGATTAGAATCCTTCTGTGGGCAGCCATAGTCTCTGCAAGGCTGCAGTAGGAGTCAAAGAGCCATTAGTGCTGCACTCACTGGTGTTCCCTGGAATTTCTAGGTGGTTCTGGTTAGACCCCATGGCGCAGCACAGTGTTAGTGATTCCTGCATTAGGAAGTAATTATACAAGTAAAAAAATCACAAAAGGCCTTTCCTGCAGCAGTACCACACACTGAGATCTGTGTGAAGGGGCCAGTCACGTCACTCTTGGCTTTCCAAGTGCTGGGTTCAAGTACTGCTGCTCTCACGACACCTGTTTCACATTGTCAGTATGAAAACCAGCTGAGAAGTGCTGCTACCTGCACAATGCTCACTGGTTTGTACTGTCTCGTTGGCAGAGAGGAGGTAAAGCTGTGCCACACTGCAGCATTGAGTGTCTCCTGGCTACCTCTCTGGACAGACACGAGGTATTCTTGGTGTTCTTGGTCACCCTGAAGCATCATCTCCAGTCTTCAGAGGTTGGTGTTAAGAACTTGCTGCTGTTCAGCAGCTCATCTTGGCTTAACATGGTCTGGAAAGACAAGACATGAACGGTGTGTTCAGCTGCACTGTGTTCAGCCCGACTGTAGTAAGATCAGATTCTCAACAGAGGGGATTAGAGCCACATGCCTCTGAGTGTCTTGAAAGCAGTTTGAGCTAGTCTGTGCTTGAGGAAATTCTTCCCGAGTTCAGTGTGCACTGTAGGATTCAGCTGCTGAGTTGGTCTGCATGACTGCTGCTTCTAAAAATGACATGAGCTGCTGCGGAGCCAGGAGTTAACGCTCTGCTGAGGTGTAACAAGGCCAAGTGCTGGGTCATGCACTTCAGTCACAACAACCCCCAGCAGCTACAGCCTGGGAGAAGAGCGGCTGGAGGGCTGCCTGGCAGAAAAGGCCCTGGGGGTGTTGGTTGACAGCCAGCTGAACAGGAGCCAGCAGGGTGGCCAAGAAAGCCAACAGCATCCTGGCCTGGATCAGGAATGGTGTCACCAGCAGGAGTAGGGAGGTGATGGTGCCCCTGCACTCGTGAGACCACATCTTGAGTACTGGGTCCAGTTTTGGGCACCACAGTATCAGAAGGACATTGAGGGGCTGGAATGGGGCCAGAGAAAGGCAGCGAGGCTGGGGAGAGGGCTGGAGAACAGGCCCTGTGAGGAGCGGCTGAGGGAACTGGGGTTGTTTAGTTTAGAGAAGAGGAGGCTGAGAGGAGCCCTTAGTGTTCTCTATAGCTCCCTAACAGGAGGCTGTAATGAGGCTGCTACTGGTCTCTCCTCCCAAATTCCTAATGCTAGGATGAGGGGAAATGGCCTCACGCTGTGTCAGGGGAGGGTTAGATTGAATCTGAGGAAGAAGTATTCTCCTGAGAGAGGGGTTGGGCACTGGAACAGGCTGCCCAGGGAGGTGGTAGAGTCCCCATGCCTGGAGGGGTTTAAAAACTGAGTAGCTAGAGCACTTGAGGCCGTGGTCTAGGGGTTGGGGAGATGTGGGGCTGAGGGCTGGACTTGGTGATGCTGGAGGTCCTTTCCAGCCGTGAGGATTCTATGATTATTTTTGTCAATGGGATTTTAGCTGGTGTAAATGTTCCTCTTTGGTGGGACACCCTGTGGATATTTGGACTATGAAGAGGTACTTAGCAAGAACAGGGACCTGCTCACTCTTCACTACCACCAGTAGTGACCAACTTTCATTGAATTCTGGAACCTGTGACTTTGAAGTAAGAGTGAAACCAGCACCTACCGTAAGATGGGTGATGCCTTGTGAAAGAGCCCCTATCTGCATGGCAGTTCCCTCTGAATGCTCCATCTGTAAAAGCATCAGCAAATCAGATGGTTGCTGCAATCATTAGTCACTTGACCATGTCTTTAGAGGGGTGGCCACGCTGGACAAACCATGTCAGCATGAGCTGATTTCTACACATTCACAGGCCTCCATGCCATGAGGAATGTGAGAGCATGTTAAGGAGAGGGACAGTTGAATCCTGGTTAAGAAAGGGGTATGGGTGGGGGTGTGGGGGTGTGTGTGTCTGTGAAACTTGAGCTTAATTCACACAAGGAAAGAAAAAGCCACGAGCAAGACACATCTCACCAGAGCAGGCTGCTCAGAGCCCTGTCCAAGCCAGCCTTGAACACTGCCAGGGACAGAGCAGCCATTAGTGAAGTGCAGCATTTTGCAGACGTACTCGTCCTATGAGTGATCTGTCACAGGCCAGGAGTAAGAGTCCTTCATGCTTCAGTCCTACCCCTTCCTATATAAAATGGCCACCAGTTCTAGGGCACTGAGGCTGCACTGCATGACTCCTGGAGAAAACCAGGATTTCTGCAATGCTTGAAGAACTGCCCAGTGTGAGCTCGTGGCAGGGTGAGTGCATTCTCTGGCCACACGGACCCATGCAAGCAGGCAGCCACTTCACCCACAGACAGGGTGTGGTGTGATCCCCCCCGAGGTGCAGTGCTCTGTTCACGGGGTGTACATGGGTAAGGACAGTGTTAGCCAGGGCACAGCAGAGAGACATTAGATGCAGGCCACCATGCAAATGAAGACACAGCTTCCTTCGTTAGTTGTTTCAGTGCTGGGACCATTCTCTAATGGGCTGACAGTGCTTTGCACAGTATCACAGTAATGATGAGGCAGGAAAAGACCTTAAAGATCATCCAGTCCAACCTAAAACCAATCAAGTAAACCTAACATCTAGATCATGCCACTCAGCACTTCATCCAGACTATCCTTGAGCACCTCCACAGACGGTGACCCAACCATCTCTGTGGGCAGACTGTTCCAAAATCGGATCACTCTCTCAGTGAAAAACCTTTTCCTAATGTCAAGTCTAAAACTCCCCCGATGGAGCTATGACCCCTTCTCTCTCTTTAAGGGTGCTGGAGGCAGGATAGTTTATCCAGCTGCTTCTGGCTCTTGCGTGGTGCCGAACTTCACACAAACCTCCAGGAGCTCCCTTTTTCAGGGTTCACATCGCTTGGCACAACATCCAGGAGGAGCAAAGTGAGCTGGTATTTCATGTTTGTTGTTTGTGTGTTTGATATTTGGTTCTGTTCACAGGCTCTCTGCTACCTGACAAAAGGGAGTGACTGATGCGTTGGTTTATTAATCATCGCCTTCATTCCTGTTGCCTTGTTTTCAAGTGTTACTGCCTAACTGTAACCACCCCCAGCTGCACAGAATGAAAGGAGCCCTGGACTCAGGTCTGTAAACGCAATCCAGTTGCAGTTTAATGTGACCATTTGGTACAAAATGGCCCAAAGAAATTTATGACATTAAAAACCACCCAGAAAAGATGATGAGAGAAGTAAGGACTAGGGAAGAGAGAACAACCAGAATCTGGTGTTTACTACACCCACCACCTTAACCATCACAACACATGGATCTTCATCGTGTCAGGACCAGCCATGGTCCTGACAAAGGGCTGGGAGATGGCTGAGTTTATTAGGCTATGGATTAAAAACCCCAAGGCCTGATAATCTTAGCATGAGACTCTTTCCAATGTCCACAGCCACAAAGGGCTCACTGTGTTCATGCAGATGTAGCAAATGCATTGTTATACAGGCCACGGGGTTATTTGCAAGCACTGGAATGCAGGGTGAGATGAGATGACACGAGATGAGGATGGCGTCACTCTGCCTGTCCCACCTGATCCAGTTCTCTATCAGTGAGCGGACTAAGTCCTTTGTAGCCTCCATAGCTCTTCTGGGTTCCATTGGCAGTGGCTGGGTTTGAATCCATGGGACAGATGTAGTCTGTGGACTCATCGAATTTCTTCTTCCTCAAGTTTCCAAAGTGGGAAAATCCCAGTTTCTTTGGCTAAAACAACACAATCAAAGATAAGGAATAAAACTAGGGTGGTGCTCCGAGTGTTCACCCTCCCTGCTCACTCACTGCTGCAGCCTAGGCCTGCAAGTCCACAAGCTGGGAACTGAATCTGGTTCTACAGGGGGACTCAGAGCTGTTGTTAAACACAGTAAGACAGAGACAGCCAGACCCCACCCAGAGATGGGGTTTGGCCTCAAGTAACCCCAGTGGGCTAAACTGTTGACCTCAGATAACCCCAGTGAGCTCCCCAGAGAGAGAGTTTGACATCAAGGAATCCCAGTGGCTAATTCAATTACTTCAGCTGACTGTGCCATGTTCCAAAGGGATAAAGTCAGGCCTAGAGTCAGGGAACTGGGTGCTGATGTCACAGGGTGCTTTGAGCAGGACCAAAGTGAATGTTTTGGTGTTCAGAATGATGGGAGATGGAACAGCCCTTGAAGTGGGCTCTCCCTGCCTCTTCTTGTCCCTTATGTTCCTTCTGTGCCATGGAGCTGTGTGAAATGGACCCTCATCTCCTGTGGCAGCACCACGTACCCGCACTTTGGCTGTGGTGGTCAGGGGTGAATACACTGCTGATTCTGTTATTTCCCTCCTCTCATGCTGTGCCTCAGGTCCAATTAGCACATTGAAATTGCTTGTTAGGTGGCGTCGCAAGAGGGTCTTCTGGGGTGGGATGTTCAGCAGCATGGCCAGCGTGTCCCCGTTGAAGCGAGGCTCAAGGATCTGTCAAAGCGAGGACAGCAGGGTTATTTCCTCTGGAGTTAAGCATTTGCAACAGTAAAACCAGGGCAGTGCTTGTCAGTGGAACTGTTTACAATCTTCTCACTAGCTACATCTGTTAGACCTTTCACACCCAAACTCATGGCCCGCTGTTCATGGGGGTGACTATGAAACACCCCCAAGCAGTGCTGAGTAGTGCAGAGCTTGGTTTATATTGGTGCCAATCCTTGTGTCTGTTTGGATTGAACTCCTCTGGTTTCAGAGCTTTCTGCTCCACTCAGCAGAAACCTCTCAGCACAGCTCTTTCTCTTTCACGCACAAACTCCATGGCACTAGTAGCCCAGTAATTCAGAACTTGACTAAGCTGCCAGCCCCGCCACTGCAGATCTCTGTTCCCCGCTGCAGACACAAGATGCCCCTTTGGAGTGACTATGGAGTAAGAAGTTCTCACAATGAGGCCCCCGTGCACTCCGCTGCCCCGAAGGTTGGGTGCATATTCTGCCAGATCGACGGCTCGCAGCCACTCCATCACTCTGTGGTTGGACCACTGAACCACTTCCGAAGGTGAAATGTTACCCTGTGGAAGGAACCAAAAGGAGCTGATGACCCTCAAATCAGACCAACCCATTGCTCCTCCTCTTAATCACAGTGGATTTTCCCCAGTTCTAAGGTTTTGGTTCTGCCCAACACCCTGTGATGAGAGGAAAGCTGTGGTCTCGTCCAGATGAGACCCCCCCCCCCATACGGCATCAGGTGGTCTCACAGAGCAGACTGCAGGTGCAGGGGCTAAAAAGGAGCATTTTGAGAGCAGTTTTACTGCCAGCCTGGAATGCAAGAACCTGCCAGTCTGGGGGAGTTAAAAATTACAAGAGGCAAAGAGAAAGCATTCCAGCCACTCACTCAGAAGTTGAATTAACTTCTTTCAAGTAAGGAAGGGAATAATTTGCAAAGGGAAGTGTGGAAGTGTGTGAGATTAATCTAATGAATGCCTCAAGCACTCTGGGACTGAGGGGATTTTTATGACATTCCACAGCTGCAAAGCCACTGCTTTCCACTCCATTCCCTGGTAGCAGGGACTCTGCTGTACTGTTGCACACTGACTTTCCAAGGCCTTTGGCTACAGTTAGTGCTGCTTTAAATGAATTGATTTAACCATTCTTTTACCTCCTCAAGTGGCCTCCGGCGCAGGCAGTGGGGGTTAAAGCCGTTGACATGCAGCACATGAATGGCACACTTAATGCTCAGGTGATGCAGCTGACTGGTGACTTTGAGAAAGAGAAGGTCATTCTGTGAAGGATAGTGTCCTTTAGGCATTGCACAACACAAACCCGAACCCACAGCTCCCCACGCAGCAAAGATCCTGAAGCTTCTCTTGCTGTGTAGTCTCATACCAACCTCTGTGCTAGCTGGGGCACAGGTAACACAAAAATGGAACCACAAAACTGTCCAGGCTGGGAGAGACCTTCAAGATCATCAAGTGCAACCATTAACCCAGCACCGCCAAGTCCTCGACAAAACACATCCCTTAGCACTGTATCTGTGAGACTCAGATACCTCCAGGGAGGGCAGTCCCTATCTCACGAGGGTATTCTATGGTGGGAGATGGGGAGGGGGGTTCGGTTGTTGTTGGTTTGGTGTTTGTTTAAACACTGCGGTGCAGGGAGACCTGGCTCAATGCTGAAGGAGAGCCTGTAGGTTATGAACTGAATTTGGGGTTTGTGGATAGTTTGAAAATACTTGGACTGCTTTTGATCTAAGGTCTTCTTGTGTTGTAGGACCACTGCAGCTACCGCCACTCCCCTAAAGATGGAGCTCCTTACACAGTGTGGACAAGGCTGTGCTTCTGAGAACAGCTACATCCAGCATTTTTTTCGTAGTACAGAGCACAACCCCAAATGCCTGTACTAGTGAACCTGTCAGACAACACAGTGGCTACAGGGTGCCTGGTTTGCTGCTGGTGTGGCCCAACCTGTAAAGATTACTGAAACTGCTGCACTAAATCTTTACTCAATGTTGTTGCTACTATTGGAACTATTTCTGTCTTCCAAAGAGCTGTTCAGCTGCTCATGTTCAAAGGAAGAACATTTTTGCCCATCCTGATGCCGTATTTGGTTTGCCTGAGGAAGGACTTTAACTTACCACAGTTAAGTACTGCAACATTCTCCCGTCAACTCTGGACTCGTGAAACTGGTCTTTGTACTGAGGCAAACCAATATCATCCAGCCATCCTGCAGGTACAAGGACAGTGGTGCTGTACACGGGTCCAGAGCACTGAGAGCAAAACCCTTCTCCCCTTGTCTGGGCTGCTGCCTTCTGAGCCATTCAGGGACCTCACCCTCCCTAGTCACCTTCCAGAGGGCTCAGCCTCTCACCAGAAGCCCCAAACCCAGTCCTGACTTCCTGCATATGTTTGGCAGCTGCTCAGACAAATGCCCAGCGGGCAGCCCATCCATGGCAGGGGTGGGGGAAACTCCCTTCCAGCCGATCCCACGACTTACGTGTCACCCAGATGTGATCGAGTTGTGCAGACTTCTCATCCTGCTTGGCATTTATGGATTTAATGGCCAAAACTAATTTCTTCCTGTGCAGTGGGTGCTTTATTCCCATCTCCTGCAATGAGAAATAGTCATGTTATTGTCTGATGCTACTCTTTATTTATATTCATCAAATACTGAACTGTTAGCAAATAATTTGCCTAGTCTCTTCTCATCTCTACAAACAGATGCTACCTATTTCAGAAGGGCAGAAGTGCCAGCTGATGGAAGGGTCCTGGCTGTGCAGGAACAGTGTCCAGCTGCTCTTGGACTTTACCTTTTCCATGTCCTGAGGTGTGGCAGTCAACAGCGTGTGGCCTGATGTCACCCACTGCCGAGCAAAAATGACATACTGGCCCAGGCCAAAGTCCTCCAGCCAGTTACAAACCCTTTCAGTGCTCCACTGAGCAAAGGGAGCATTGTAGTCACTGGAAAAGACAAGAAATGCTTAGAAAATCTTAAAGAATTTTGATTGTTATCAGAACTGTCACCCCTACAGGATGTTAGCAGTGCAGGGTGCTTTGGACCCTCGTGCAGTGACAAAGGCCAGGAGCCATCTCACAGGGTCCACTGTGCTATTCAGTCCCAGCTTCAACCCATGGATAGTTACGGGTGAGGGGTGGATAAGAATTTCTCATTTTCTATTTGAAAAGAGGAAAAAGGGAATTGCTGATTCATCACTTTGCAGATATCCCCACAGGAGATAAGTTTTCTCCTTCTTTACCAAGGGGATGTTTCTGACACTCCAGCAAAGAGCTGCTGCTGCCACTGACAGCTCACAAAATCCCAGAGCCTCAGACTGCCAGAGCAGGGTTTCACCTGAGCAGATCCCACAGGAACAGTGCAGACGGGTCTGGGATGTACTCCAGAGCATGAGATCAACAACCTCTCTGGGCACCCTGGGCCAGGGCTCTGGTACCCTCACTGGAACAACAATTTTCTTAATGTTCAGGTGGAACCCCCCCTGTTCCAGTGTATGCCCATTGCCCATGTCCTGTCTCTAGGCAGCAGTGAGATGGGCCCAGTCCTGTTGCTGAAGTTGCTCAATGAACACAGTCCTCAGGACACCTCTGTTGTGGAATTCTCTGTGCAAGGAAGCACACGGGAGCACCTTATTTCACAGGTGGAGGTCTGGTGGTTGGGCTGCTTATCAATCCCATGCAAAAAGGCTGTGCAAGGTGGAGAAGGAATCGTTACCTTTTCTGGCCTTTGGTTTCCTTTGATCTGGAGAGCCGAGGTCCAGCTGTTGCGCGGAGACCACCTCGTCGGAACTCTGCCAAACCCAGATCGTCTGCAGGGAAGTTACCTGACTGAGTTCTTCTTATTCTTTCAAGACAAGAGTGCCATGACAGTACTATTAGCTGGTGACAGAGAACACTGGTTCATACAGTGACAACTAAAGCTGTAGTATCATGGTATTATGGAATCACAGACTGGGTTGGGTTGAAAGGGACCTTGGGGGTCACCCAGTTCCAACCCCTGGCACGGGCCAAATCAGATTGCCCAGAGACCCATCCAACCTGGCCTTGAACACTGCCACAACTCCCTGAGCAACCTGTTCCAGGGCCTCAGTACCCTCAGTGAAGGTTTCCTTCCTGTAAATCACACAACATCTAATTCAAGTGGGAGCTGAAGAAGTTCCAGTCAAAGCCTGTTTACACCTAACTCTGAGGAAAGAAAAGGTCTGTGCAGCACCCATAACCCTTCAATCCATCCAGTGCTCCCCACAGGCTGGGCTGTCAATGCCTGCCATCCTGGAGCAGATGATGCAAACACAGGAGAACTCAGCCCTCTCTCTTCGTTTGCTCTGCTTTTTTAACCTGATGACTTCTGTAATGAACATTCTACCACTATTGAATGTTTCACCATGAAATGAATCCGAATTATTCATGGTAAGATGATGGCAGATTGCCTTATCCCAACAGGGAGATGCTGTGGATGCTTTTCCTTACGACCACCTGTACACAGAGCCCCCCTCATACAATCACAGGGAAGCTCTCTCTCTTTTTCTCTCGATTTTACTTTATTCCTGCTGTAGCTGTGGTCGGTTCTGCCAAGAATGTGATCCCTCTTGACCAAAATGATTTGGCAGGTAATAAAAAAGAAAGAAGACCTTACTTTCCCCAGATTTTCTTGATCCCTCTGGGACTCTTTCTGTTTTCTAGAGACAACGCAGACTGTGGACTCAAATCCGTTCCCGAAGAAAGAGGTGAAAGGTCATCTGAGACCACTGTACCATCCACGCTCTCTGTTTCTCCTGTGTTAACAACAGAAATGGAGTAACTTTTTACAGGGATTACTAACAAAGTTGTTATCTGGTAGGATAATGCTTAGTTGCAGATCAGCATAAAAATAACACCAAACTATCCAACTGTTCTTGTACTAAGAAACAACCTCAGAGGGAGAATAAACCAGCAGCTGCTTGTTTGATAAAAAAAGAGAAGTAATGAGACATTTGGTAGAATAGATCTTTCAGGATTTTCTTTTTCAATACTTAAGTTAAGGTGCTCAAGACTCTCTCCTATTCTTCATACCATAAGTCCTCTGTCATAGCCAGCGGGAAGGTCTCTGTTGGCTTCAGTGAAAAGAGAAGGAAACCACCAGCAAGTGTCTTAACAAGGAAACCCCATCCAAAAGGCACCCAGCAAAAGCTGCTACTTTGTAGGGAACCCAGTCTGGTGTTAGTAAGTCATAGATAGAGAAAGGAAAGGAAAGAAGTGAGGGTCACAGTGGGATGTGGTGTGGGTACTGTACCTAGCACAGGCGCACTGACACTCCTCATGCGATCTTCAGTCATCCCCAGAAGCAGAAAGCCAGATGGAGAAGCAAAGAAGATATAAAACACCAGCAAAATAAAGTTACAGGAGAGCAAGGTAGTAGCTGAGCATTTAAAGCAGAAAACCAAAAGAAAAGAAGCAGTTGTGCCTGCCATGGCAGTGAGTGGCACAGGTGTGCCTACACCCCACAAATTCTGCACAAGCCCTCTTAAAGAGATCCAGGTAGTCCTTTATCTTGCGCTTTGGGTCTGGTTTGGTTTTTTAAAGCTATTCTCAGACACTTGTAACACAAGAAGCACACACCACAGAGCACCACCAGGTCTACAATGTGTCTGAAACAAGCAATTTCTGACATTACATCAATTCCTCTGCAACAGACAGCTGGAGCTGCAATGAGTTTACTGTATGTGCAAGAGACAAACAACCGACAGTAAAAACTCTGTTCATCCAGTCTATTGCAGGAGTCATTGCTTGTTTCTAGAAAAACCCCACTTTTCCCTTTCTGGGATCACCCATCCCCGGATAATCCTGCGGTTAAAGACAAGCCAGCCTGGCTCCTGCAGTGCAGACAATTCCACTGCAAAGTTCCCCACATGAAAATACTGTGGGCTGGCTTGTTTTGTTTAACACACAGTGCAGGGAAGGCTTTTCCCAAGCACTGCTGAAGTACTGGGCTAGTTTCCTTGCTTGTTTTTAAGGAACAGATCAGTGAGCTCAGGGGAGCAGTGGAAGTGTGCCTGGAAGACCTACTGTGTTCATACTGTCCACAGGCCTGTGTCTGTGGAAGAGTCAGCTTTGTAGCTTCAGAACTGTTGGCTTTCACAATGCTCTTCCCCCACTGTCTTCAAAATGGCATCTCTTCATGATGAATCTTTCCATGGTGTCCGCAAATTGTACCACTGAGAGCCAGAAAACAACATCCCAAGTTCCAATCATCTGGCAGTGAGATGGTTTTGGTATGTTGTTAAGGAAAGTACAACCTTCCCCACGTGGAGCATGTGAGCATCACAGTGCCCTGTTCTGGTATCTATGAAGTACCATGATGCCTCCCAATTCCTCAATCTATTTCCTTTTTTACCTCCAACATCACCTCTGGGAGGGGTGTGGGTACTCACTTAGGCTTGGGATGCTGCTGTCCTTGGTGTCGTTGATGGCACACCCGTCTGGAGAGCTGCACATTCCCTGCTCTCCATTCTGCAAGGGCCGGGGCAGCTTTCCTGGCAAGGTTTGGTACTTGCTGCCTTTTGCCAGTGGCTTACTCTGTGGGGGTTTTAAATAAAAGAAACAAACACAAAGTCAAGGCACTCCCAGCCTGTGCAACCCAGCGCACAATATTGTAAAAGCCGAGTGAAAGCACCAGGAGTTCATGGCCCAGCATGAGACCATCGCCTCCATGCTCCTTCTCACAGAGAATACCATTTACATCCAGTAGCTGACTGTCCTCTAGCTAAGACACAGCCTTCATCAGCCCTGCCCCACTTCAGCCAGGTGCCCATCATATTAAAAGGGACCTTGGCACTTCTGCAATAACTTGATCCTTCCAATGCTGACTCCAAAGTCAGTGCCAGAGATACCTTTACTCTTCAGCCCATCTTTTGCTCCATCCATTTCTTCCCCCCATTTTTCACCAGACTGTCTACACTTCTCTGCCTCTTGATTGTATCCTGGGGGAGTTCAAGCCAAAAGCCTTTGTCTAACTCGAACCCCATTCAACTTTTGTAGCCACCACCATGGAGAACAGTGAAATAATCAAGAGTTAGGGTACAGAAATCTAACTTCTCTAAGAGCAGAGCTCTGTGCACAGACACCACAGGAGGTTGTAAAAAGAATTACCACTAAATAAATCGTTGCCAAATACACAGCTACATATCTAACTGCCAGTTCTACTCTACAAGCTAAGCACAAGATACATTGTGCTGGGCAACATAAACAGAGCTGAGCTGTGCGAGCTGGGCAAGCCTAAATGGCCACTGAGTTGGCAATTTTTGTCCATATCAGGCTAAAAAAGGAGTCAAGCAAACAATTGCCTGCAGCTAGGGTACTCATATACATTGTCACAAGCATCAGTGTCATGACCTGTGCTGCAAGGGCTTCCCTCCAGCAGCAGAGCCCACAGGAGGTGATTCTCAAAGGCTTGGTGTATTGGATTGGAGGGGAACAGGTACACAGGCATTGCTGAACATTGTGTCTCAGCTTTCTTTCCATCCAGTTTTGCAGTGATCAGCGACTTCCCGATGTTGTTCCTCCACAGGGGTACAGAATCATAGAACCATTTGAGAATTGGAAGGGACCTCAGAGCTCACCCAGTGCCAAACCCCTGCTATGGGCAGTGACACCTCTTACCAGACCAGGGTGCCCAGAGCCTTATCCACCCTGGCCTTGAACACTGCCAGGAATGGAGCAGCCACAGCCTCCCTGGGCAGCCTGCTCCAGGGCCTCAGCCCCTTCACAGGGAGGAGTGCACAGATTAGACCTTGTACACAAATTCGGTAGTTTTGCTCCTACCACAACACTTTTCCAGCCAAAACACAGGTTTCACAGAGATACTTGGCTAGTTCTGCAAACAGACATTGAGACTTCTGCAGTACTGAACCCAAATGAGAAGCTGGAAGAGCCAGCACTCTGCATTTTCTGAAGCTGACTGACTTGAGCATCTAACCTCACATGAAACCCTTCAGATTCGGAGATGAATAGCAATTTCAAGAATAAATAGAAAATAAAGATTTCCCTCTCAGATCCCTACCCCATGCTCAGCCTCTCTCAGTACTGGATCTGTACAAACATGTTAAGAAGACAATGAATATAAAATGATCACCCAGCCATCACACATCAGCACGGACAAACAGTCGGAGTTCACGAGTAATATACCTCTTGTTCTACAACAGGCTGCACTGGTTTTCCGTCTACATACTACGGAGTTGCAGGGAGGGTAATTTCAAAGTTTTATCGAAAAAAGCAACAGAAAAATGTTAGTTGTAACACACAGACACACAGCATCAAGTGTAGTCTTACTGTTATTGCTACACTACTAAATACATTGATGATATATTACAAGGTCTGTTCTCTCCTCATTTCATTGTAACAAGACAAGTTTCATACTGAATGGTTTTGTTCAAACTACAAATCACAGAGACAAATTAAAGCCTTGGATTTAAGGTGGGAAAGTTATGAAAAGAAAACAGACCTTCACATACTCCGCAGATGAAATGTTGGTTCTGAACTGACCCATCAAGGGTGTGACCACAGTCAAACGAGTTCAACACGACTTTCAGGCACCCCATTTGGCCACTGCCATCCTCAGGGATTTAAGAAAAAATGATAAAACGTGTGAAGGCCCAGAGCTGACACATTCCTGGTGCCTCTTAATAATGGCTTCACTGGGGAACAGGAAGCCTCCTTTAAGCACAGAGTGTCAGTAGCCACTCACAAATGCAGAGAGATGTCAGTGTCTATAGTGACAAACCAAGGCTCTGGACCATAATGCAGAGACTTTTTGTACTGGACAGTCTTTACTCTGGGATGGAATTAAACTTTTTGCATCCATAATGGTGCTCCTGCTTTTCAGATAAGGTGGTGTCACCACCATCAGCAGGAACGGCATCTACATCAGGAGTCTAAGGGAGGGAGTGACACTCATTCACAAGCAAACACTCTGAAAGGTATACAATGTGGGAACACCCAGTCCCCATAATGAATAACTTTCAGCAGCACTGCTTTAACCTTAACAATTTGAAAGTCAAAATGACTTAAAAGCTGGCTCCCTATAAACAAAGCTGCAGTGCAACAATATGATTCATCTTGGTTTACTGTATTTTATAAAAACACTTATCTTCTGTTTGCAGGGCAAGCTGAACTTAAGGATGTGTAGCCAGTAGGCGGAGGTGCCAACCAGTTTGTTTATTCTGAGGCTGACAATGGGGTGAAAAAAGGACCTGAACTGTTTCATCATTTGGGCTTGCTCCCCCATGTTAGTGGAGATTAGGGTCACTAAACGTGAAACAAGGGTTTTTATGCTTGATCTATATCTTGTAGCCCTGCTATTAAACAGCAGAAATGGGGATAACAAATAAACCAACCTTCTCCAGGGAGTCGCTCTGCAGGTCTTCTACACTGCTGGACTTTTTTTTCTGCAAAACCCTTGAAATAACGACAGGCAGAAAAGAACAGTTAAGAGTTAACAGCACATGCTCATGCCCAGCTGACGGAGTGGCAGCTGCACACATCCTGTCATGTCTGCACAGCATGGATGACTCAGAGTTAGAAGATTCATTTATTCTGCCACATTGTAGCTGGGCTAACCTGAGTAGCCCATCTCACTGGATGCAGTGAGAAACAACAAAAGGCACTGGGGCTCAACATGTAGGTTTAAGCCTTGTGCCCATAAGATGACTTTTTGGAAGCTCTTGGTGAGGCAAAAGCAGACAGTAATGATCTGTGAACAGCCTGAAACGCTGGGGGGGTGGGGTGGGGGGTATTAAAAAGAAAAAAAGCAGGATTCCAGGTAAGAATTCTGGCAGTGCATTGCACATTTCAATTACAGTTAGTCTTTCTTACCTGTTTGTGCTTTCCAAGGATTCCTCTGGTGGAGAGGTTAAGTTGGTTGAAGATACTGGAATGCTTCCGCTTTAAATCAGGATAAAACACATTGCTTTAAGTACTGCATACACATACACACATCTATCTTATCAGACACAAATGTGCTTATTCATTCCTGCAGCTGAAACCTCATATGACTGAGTCCTGCCAGCTCCCATGGCAAGCAGCACTTTCCCAAGTACCCAAAGCTCTTGCAGAGCCAAAACCAGGCAAGACAAGGTGCCAGCAGTTAAACAGACTGAGTAACACCAACTTAGGACTGTCCACAGAAAAGCCAAGAAGAAAAAAGTTCTTGCCTGCTGTCTGTAGCTCTGTGTGGCACTGGTAAGAGCACAACTGGGGACACTTCTCCTGAAGAGACCTACAGAAATTGGAACAGCTTGTCATTCTGAACCTGAATGTCATGCCCACATCAACAAGTACAGAAACTTCATCCAGGGGCAAACTATGTCATTTTACCTGCTGCAGAGAAACCACTGCAAACAGATCACACATACAGCAGAACATGCATCTATTAACGCCTTTACTAAGTACCTTTGCTTTAAATAATTCTCGTTGAGGGCTATTCAAAAGATTCCACTTCCTTATAGTCATCTCAATTTCCTCTTCACTGCTACCAGAGACAGAAGAGCCTGCAAGAATTAGGGATTAGAAAGGGAAATGAGTAAAAAAACAACCTTTAGGACCAGTCTTGATTTCTCCTACGCAAACAGGAGAGGAAGGGCTGCAATGCCAGGACAGAGACATTCAGATTAACCTTTAAGCACAAGAATAATTTCTGATTTAAGTGGTAGGGATGGAGCAGCTCCAGGCGGTTATGAAAAAACACCAAGCTTTGGCACTATTAGAAGGGAGTTCAATTGAAAACTCATTAGACACAAGCTTGCTTGCTGTTGTGTGCAGGCATAAAGACTGCCAACAGACCTGTCCTAAGATCCTGCCCTGAGCTCCAGATCTCCAGGAGTGTGATGGCCAGGGATGGTGATTCAACCTGCTCCCTGGGCAGCCTGTGCCAAGGCCTGAGCATCCTTCCCATGAACAAGTTTTCCCTAACAATGCTGTTTGGGCTGGCACACAGCCCTCCAGTTAGGACAGAACCACCTTCAGTCGAGTTTAGGATAGCTCTGTTATCAGTTACTCAACTGTTGGTGACTGTTTCAAGCAGCTGCCCTGCTCTAATGAAAAATAGACTGTGGCTTTTGAAATGTGCTTCAGACATGATGAGGAGTCAGTCACCTCCAACACTGTGCTTTGTAGATGACCTTATGCAGAAATAACAAACGCTTACAAATTTCTGTGTTTCTGTCCAGAAATCATTTGGAACAGTTACCAGAGACCTCAAGTCATTGATTCTACCAAAAGAAATGACACTTCAAAGGGAACCTTTAGAACAAACATGTAGAATAAAGAAATAAATATTAGCTGTAGAACGTGTGACTTTTAAAAGACCTGATGTCAGGGAGTTACTCACAAGACACCGAGACATTTTACCGTGAGCTGCAGACATTATCTCTTTGACTCTCCTGTACTGGTTTAGTAACTGTGTTAACTCCTCTATCCGACGGTCCTGTGAAAGGCATTAAACAAAATCATATGTAACCCCCCTGTTTTTAAGCTGCACAAACACCGTATTTACTACACTCTCCTCTCTGTGATCTTGATTTTCCAGCAAGCAGGATCAAGGCTCTCGCATACCCTGTGAGAAATATTTCTAGGACTTATTTGCTATCGTACATATTATTTGCTGGAAATTCTGAACTTCAGGGAGCCAGAAGGGTTTGACATCACTAGTATCTTGGTTATCTATGGATGGGGAATTTGGAAATCTGCTTTCACTTCTAAAGGCTAAGAGAATGTTCTGGAGCTGAACCTCAGCTGCCTGCAGTGAGCAATGTTCGGGTGGTTTTGGCTGGCATCCTCCCTGTTGTTGTGAAGTAAACTGTGCTTACGGTTTGCTTATGTTCAGTTTAACAGCTGAGTTGTGCTGGTTCATCCCCTCCTGTAGGACACGTTCTGCAATCCCACATCTATTCACTGCAGTTTCGAACACACCCTTCTGAACTCGGAGTCAGTCAGATCCGAACAGAACCAAGCCACGTAACGTTGTAATCTCTCTCTCTACCCCTGTGCTCTTCTGTCGCTGGTGTCTGGGGTCCTTTTCTCCTAATACTGAATCTGATTCAAAGGCCACTTTAATTTTCTTTCCACACCACAATTTAACTGGGGAAAACAATGCACTTTGGATTAGGTTGGATGATGAAGGGCTGCCAGAGATAACTCAACTTAGTGATCTTTTCATTAGCAGAAAACAGGAGATTCTGCTCATCACAGCCTTCATTTTTCTATTTCCTCTGGAATCTAATGAGCGTCCCACCTTCTGCAGCTGGGTTCTCTGGGTCAGACCAACTTTCTTTTTCAAAGTCAACCTTCCATCACAACCTCAGGGATAATCACAGAATCCCAGACTGGTGGATGCTGGAAAGGACCTCTGGGACCTTTGTAGACCATCTAGCTCAACCCTCCTGCTACAGCAGGATCGCCAGCAGAAGGTCCCAAAGGAACACATCCAACTAATAAAAAATTCCTGGCAATACCCCCTTACAGAAAGCAGATCCCTCAGAACTTTCCAGAGATTCAAGCCCATCATCAAATTGTCACTGTACAGAACACGCATTACTTTCTCACCTTTTCTTCGTTAGCAGCCAACAGTGATTCCATTCCTATCTTCAACCGCTGAACTTCTTGATCTGAAAATGGTTTTAGAATGTTGTAAGGACAACACTGCTGCTCTAGGTAGCATGAACAATTCATGCTCTGTGCTACTCTCCTTGTGTTCCTACCTATGAGTAACCAACACCACAGCAGTGCCACGGTCAACTACATTTGACCTAGAACTTTCCAGAAGCTGCACTATTAAAATCCTATTCTCTAATAGTCAAGTAATGAGAAAAAGAAATCCCTGAAGCTTTTTTCTCCAGAGGTGAGAATGTGTCTGCACTTACGTCTCTAGGGGAATAATTTGAATGATGATTGAAAATTCTACTGCACTGGAGAAGAATATTCCTCCGTGAGCCCAGTAGTTCCAGGCCATTAATGGACCTCAGAAATGAAAGGTAAGAGAAACTAATTTGAATTGAGGGATATTTGCAATATTTTTTCCCTTATGCTGTTTCAGCATGAATAAGCAAGTGAAAGCCTACATCAAGAGTGAATACAGCATTGCCTCACCCACAATTGAACGCTGCAAGACACAGGAATATGCAAGACACCACATTCCTGTTCAGAATGCAAGACTCAAATCAATTAAAACACAATCTTTGAAAAACCTATGAGCTTGTTAATAGCATCATCCTAATTTGGCTGAACCAGGTACTTCATCTCTTCTTTCTGTGCTATTCCTAGCAAGTCTTCCAGTCTCAATCCATGCTCCACTAAGTGTGGATCACAGAGACAGAGCAGTTTATCTGTGTAACTGCCACCGAAGGCATTCATACTTCGACAGAAAAACAGAACCCGTGCTTCAAAAAGGACTATGAGATCCAGACATGGCAGGTGTGAAGCGAGAGAGAGAAGAAAAATCAATAGCGTTACAGAGCAGGTTTACGATGAGATGTGGAACACACACAGTCACGTCTAAACTGTTCACAAAATCTGTGAATAGCTTTTCTTGCAGTGACTCAAAGCACAACTTGCAGGGACTCGGGTTCAGGACAAGTAAATGAACCTCGCAAACATGTATTTTGCAAAAGCAAACACTTAGCAGCACACAGCATTGCACAGCACCAGCCAAATCACAAACTGATGGCAGCAGGCAAGTGATGGGGAGATTAAAGAAAAGCCATTACAATAACATTCTTACTCATTTCTCTTTCTAAACACTAGACTTTACAAAGAACCGGTGTCAAGGTCTTTATAAGCACGTCAGAGCAACTTCACTTACAGCAGCTATAACAACATTATGCGTGGAAACGTTTTCTACCAGTCTGGGTGGGTTTTTTATTTAATTAAAAAATAAAATTAATTTTAAAATTAAAAATGAATTTTTTTTTTTCATGAAAAATTGAAGTCCTCCCAAACAGAAGGAAGTTTTAGTTAAAGTCATTGCTCCTGAGATGAGATGGGTTTCACTCAGATACAAATAAAAAGCAGTAAAGGTCAAGTTTCAGCTCTGCTAACCTTGACACTGTCCCTCTGAAGTCCAAGCATTTGATTTGTGAACCTCCGACTTGTTTCTCATCAGTGAAATCTTACTGCACAGGGCAAGTAGCTGTCTGCTTGCTGCAAGCAAGGGAAGCACCGTCTCATGTGGATTACTATTAGCCAGATCTAAACAAACATTGAATTATCGCTGAAGGACACATCTGAGTTATCATTGGTGTGAAAAAAGCGAGGTGAAGCCAAAAGGGAATTGCAAGGCTTACGTTTGTCTTTTAGCCTTCTCCTATAAACTTCCTCTATGGCGGGAAGTGGTGAGAGTCAAACCAAGTATGTAGAAAAAACACATATTAGGTGAACTTTGCACTGCAATCAGAATATCCATTCTAGCACACAAGAAGTACATGACCATTATTTTCCAACTCTATTTGAGGAAATCACTCAAAACCCAATAAACCTGTAATGTTTTTGCAGAAGAATTGTTACTGCAGCATACGGCTTCCATTCAAACACAGCATAAACCGTTTCCTTAAATGTCACCTAAAGAATCTCTATGTGGTCTGGTTCTTCTTCCACTGAACTTGGGGACCATTTCACCCACCTTCAGTGTGAACAGGCACAGGTACAGTTTTAGAAGCTGAAAGCTGCTGAGCTCTTGGTTTATTGTCACACTGCTGTCTTTCCTTTGCAATGTCACTATGTTTTGGGGACTCTCTTAGAAAATACAAGATTATGTTAGCAGAAGTGTCCTTGCCTGCTGTTAGACAAAGTAGTTCCCTGGCTGAGACATGCAGTTCCTCCCATGCACAAGCTCTTCAGCTGAGTGAGAACAGTTATATGTTAAGATGGTTCTTTAGAATAAACGATGGTCAAGAGAGTTTTTTAGGGAAGACACCTCCATTAATTCCTGTTAGGGGTTCTTGGTGAACCCTGAGGGAGTGGTAGCACAGCCCCTGACAAGTCACTCCTGAAGCAGGGCATTGGAAGCATGAGAGAACAGCCCCAGAAAAAGTTAGTGCAGCTAAGCTGTGGTGCTGCAGCCAATTGCACACAAGCATTCCTGCATGGACAGAAGAAAAATGGTCCCAAATATCCTGTTGCACATAGCTCAGCTACTGACAGAAGTTCCAAGAGGTCAAGATTTTGGAGAACTGTGAGGTGCTGGTTGAAACCAAAAGCCAAATGGGTTTATTTGCCATTGGCCTGTTCCAATGGAGCAGATTTAAACCACAAACCTGCAGTATCACAGACTCACAGAACAGCCCAGCATGGGAGTGACCTTGAAAGACCACCTGCTCCAACCTTTTCATGAGAGAGAGAGCCTAAATGTCTGGAGGAGACTCCGGAGAGATCTCATAGCGGCCTCCCAGTACCTGCAGGGCACTACAGAAAAGCTGGGAAGGGGATGTTTCCAAGGGCTTGGAGTGGTAGGAGCAGGGATAATGGTTTCCAGCTGGAAGAGGGGAGGTTTAGACTGGAAGTCAGGAAGAAGTTCTTCCCAATGAGGGTGCTGAGACACTGGACCAGGTTGCGGCTGCCCCTTCCCTGGCAGTGTTCAAGGCCAGACTGGATGGGGCCTTGAGCACCCTGGTCTAGTGAGAGGGTGTCCCTGCTCATGGTAGGGGGTTTGGAACTAGGTGATCTTTCAGGTCCCTTCCAACCTGACCCGTTCTAGGTATCTATGAAGAAAGGAAAGATGTGGATCAATTAGTGGGTTTCAGAAGGTTTGGACATATAATCATGTAGTCTAACTACTGCTGACAGTTTCTTTTCCTTCAAAGAATGGAGACTGTAAGGATTTTTCAAGGGGATTTTGAAGGCACACACAAAATCCATAAATGCATATATGCACCCAGTGAACTGCAGTGACTCTTTCAAACCATAAACAGTACTCCAGGAGAAGGTTTCAGTGCCCTTATGATAGTTACTACAATGTGTGGTGCCTGTAGACTGGGACAGGACTGCCACACATTAAAGGCCTCTTGCAGAAGACAAAACAAGTTTGCACCGTTTTTATCTCCCCAAATAGATTATGCAAGTGCATTGTTGTGTCTTCTTGGATTCCTCTGAAATAGTGAGCTCAGCTGCTAAGAAAGGGGAAGTAAAGTAGGGTTTGAATTTTTAATTTATTTCCCCTCCTCTTACCTCTTTCTGCTACTTCACTGTGAGATGAGGTCCTGGACAGCTGACTTTGCAAACGTTCGATTTCAGCATCCTTGAGCGCTAACTGCTCTTGAAGCTGGGCTATCTCAGCCTGGAAGAGAGTTCAACAAATTGAGAGTAACAGCATCACATATTTTCTGTGATCCTTTCCAGGAACTAGGAGACTGGAGAACACCATGTATTACTTTTGTTGATGTTCTATTCCCAGGTTGAGACATTCACCGACACTCTCTGCATTCCTCAGTGTTTCTATCCCACTGCTTCTACAGAAAATTGCTTTTCCCAGTGCAGTTTGCTGTTGGTCCCCAGTAGAACACCCAACTCAAGAACACAAATAGCTACAATATCCCATTTTAAGACCCTATTTATACAGAGGGAAGAAAATTATGTGGCTGTCTAGTTAGAAATACAACAATTCTCATCCTATTTATGAGAAAATCCACAGCTTTACTCATTTAGTTCTTTAAGACTTTCTTTAGCGGAGCCTTAGAGCCTCCATGTATCAACAGCTTCAAAATGAAGCAGGGAAAAGATGCAAACAACCAAACAGCATTATCCCGACAGGGAAAAATGTTTGGAAGGGAGCAGATGGATGGCGGCAGCAGCAGATCGCGGCTCAGACTGCAATTCCACAGGGAACAGGAGAATCTGCCTTGTTGTGTCTCTGAAGGGCTCTTGCACTTCCTAGTGACTAATGTGCTTTTTATATCCAGCCGTGGAAATACTCTAACTTCTCATCCAAGAAATGGAGCAACAGGAAGACAAAAGCGTCAGACCTTATAACATCAGTCTGGGGTCTGCTTCCCCTCATCTGTTTGATCTTGCAGCTCTTTTAAATGTCCCCATTTCCTTTCATCCCTACAACCATTTTCCTGTCTTATCTCTTTCCCTGTGCTGTTCTCTCTTTCTTGTCTTGCTTCTCACTCAATGGGTTTTTTAAGGCTCTTCGTTCTTTTTCACTCTGCTTCTGCACTTTCCACAGTCTTCATCTGTCCTGGCAGCCAGCCACACACTGCTAGAGAAAATATTTTTCCAAAGACTTTTGGTACCTACCATGTCAGAGAAAACACTCTCATGGCTACAAGAGCCATGTCTTCGCAGAAAAAAAGACACGACAGCAGTGTTAAGACAACTTCTCAAAGGAAAGAAATGCCAACAGCAGTAAGAGCCGTGTGCTGCTGTGGGGTGAGGCCATCAAGGATCAAAAACTCAGTTTAATAGCTGGAAATGTTTTTCCAAGAGCCAACCACAATGCAAAAGAAGTCAGTCGCTTGCGTGAACAGGGACTGCAGCACCGCACAAATTAAAGGAGATGTGGTTGCAGCACAAGAGGGTAAAACAATATGGTGCTTTGAATGTTGTGGGAAAGGGCTACAGACTAGAAATGAAGTGCAACTGTTCAACAGTGACACTGGCCGACTGAAAACGATTCAATTTTTCAGCTGTCAGGGCTCTCCAGATTATGATCCAACAGCTTTCCAGGGTTTAGGGTCAACAAAAGGTTTAGGCAGCTCTGTGCACTTTGATATACATAAAGTCAAAGCAGATATTCTGATGGAGTATTTTGGGCTTCATGTCTATTAAAATGAATTCCACAGTAGTGAACACCAAGCTGACTTGGTGTGTCTTTTCAAGTCTGGAAAGGCTATTCCACAGAGGCACTTACTGTGCAAACAGAAAATACTCAAAGACAAAATGTCTTTTTTTCCACAGAGCAGGTCTTCTCTGAGTCTAAATCATCCTTTTCCTCCACCTCTTCCAAATAAGAATTATAAAAAAAGAAGATTGGAAACTGTAGAGAGTGAGCTAAAAAAGAGCCTATGAAAATTTTAAGCCAAAGATGGTCGAAGAAAAATGGACTTTATGGGAAGCCCTGACACCTTGTAAGAAGAGTAAATATTGATAAGAAGCAGATCTTATCCCCATCCAGCTGAAATGTTTGTCACCAGTAAACGCCAAATGGTCTGCTTACTTTAGTTGCTTTTAATTTCCACTCATATTGATTTCTTTCATTTTCCAGTTCTTCCACTTTAATTTTGAGGTGTCTGAGTTCCTGTAGCAAACCCTGCAAAGGAAGGACAGCAGCTAGAAGTCAGATTTCTCTCATACATACTGATTTTTCATAGTCCTGACTCAAAGATCATGCAGGAACCACACAGTAATGACCACTGAGACCCACTCTAAGTCAAAAAAATGCCTGGAATGGAGAGATAACCGATGCTTTCTAAACTCTCCACCTGGAACTGTGTACTAATGCCTTTGTCACAGTAAGGAAGGTAACTGAGCTTGTTGAAGCCAAGTGTCTCTCAGTGAAAAAGATCCCAAGATCCACAACTGCAGCCTCATCTACCATTAACTATTGGTCTGGGGAGTTTGTTGGTTTGTTTTTCCAAATGGAAGCAGCAACATCAGCACTAAGAGTTTACAAAGGCCATTCTAGTAACAACCCCCTTCCCAAACGGGTGTTTAACCCACTCCGCAAATAACAGACTAAATAGAATCCAGCAAGTTCCGGGCACATACAATCACATACAATTCCAAACATGCTCTTCTCAGCTCTGACATTGTCACTTTGCAGACTGAGCTAATTTAACACAGCCTGGAGCTGAGCAGTTCTGGACACTCACAATATTTTAAAGACAGGAGTTATTCGTGCACAATAAACCTATGAGAAAGAGCTACTGAACGGCTCCCTCACAACACAATTAGTTTTCTTCTAAAATGAGCTCTGGGGATCCAAATTTATAACCCTGGAGATGCGGTGGCTGCAGCAAATTGATTGGAAAGCCAATAAGCAATTGGACTTTCCCAGGCATGCCAGTATCAGCCCACCTCCAGTACAGTTGGGCAGTTTATGCAAAACAGCTGTTTTTAGTGACAGATTCGATCCAATACAACTAGGATCTGTAATGTAAATGCAAGAAAGCTTTTCTGGTCACAATGTCTGAGAACAACAGAAAAAGCATTGGCTTTGCTGTTTGAAGGGGACCAGCAGATTCTTTTCATGATGGCTCTTTCAGTTCCCTTTAACACCATTATCAGAAAAAGAAAGGCTACATCTCCCATTGTCTGAAGCTGTACTACACACACAGGTACGCTTTACACATATTTAGCCATTCACACTCTGTGTTCTGAGGACCGGTTCAGGCACACACCTAGGGTGACACCATCATGAGGTAGATCAGCAGAGTAGCAAACCATGCTGCAGAGCAAACCCACAGACCTCAATGAAGGGCAAACAACAACCCAAACCAACAAACCATGCCACACCAGCACTGCAGATCTAGAAGTAAAATGAAAAAACACAGAAGACCTGGAGCAGTTGAGTCTGACAGGTATCTGTGTTTTAGTAACCAGACACCAGCAGTGACCAAATTCATCCCAGTAACTGTGAACAGGGTGTCTAAGGTGGGCTGTGTTTTTGGTAATTGTGACGCCCATCTCACTTGTTGTTAACAAAAGCCACAAAGATTAAGACCAATAATTCACAACAAGCTCTGGTTAGTGGAAGTTAAGTTCAGAAGACAACGCAGAGGCTTCTGCTAATGGGGACTTCTCGTACATCACACTGAGAACAATTCTTCTGGCCGCCAGGCTCTGCCACTGATCCTGGGCTAGACTGAGGACCATTAGGTGTCCAGTCTGGTTTCCTATCTTGAGACTTTCTTTCTTGGATTCTACTATTAATTTCCAGCTGCAGTCTGCACATCTGCTCCTGTAGCTCACTGATCAGGTTCACTACTGACTGCAAATGTGGAAAGGAAAAAGAGACAAAAATCAGAAAAGGGCAGGTGAGAAAAACATAACGTGGAGAAGGCATTTCTACAGTTGCAGCATGAAGAAATACACAAGGAACATCAAAGGCAGACTAAACAGAGGCAGATGACGTGTCTCCCTTCTGATTAAGGGTATACGACTGGTGCACACCTGGAGCATTTCACCAAGCTACTGTTTAAACTGAACAGCACCTATTCCACACTAGTTCATCATTCTGATTCTAATGTGAAGATCAGAATTTGGCTCCTTGCTTCTGGAAGCTTAGAGAGTCACGTGAAGCCAGACATCATCAGGAGAAACTGGGACATATTTTAACCTGCTGCTCTGATAAACACCTGCTGAAACAGGATTTGATGCCACTCAGTCAGTCAAATCCTCCACTAGGAAGACACTGCTCAGTACTCATATGGACCATAACCTCCTCTTGCACAATTCACAAGCAGAACTTGCTAATAATTTTGTTTCCAGGTCAAGAAAATAACTTGCCAGCCAGGCAGTGTCTTGACATGGAAAAATTATTGAATGGTCACACACATCAAAACACATGGTTTATGATTTGGCAGTCTTATCTAGTGGAATTTGTTTGCTGAGATTAATCCATTTCCCAAAGGAGTAAAAAGGATTTCAGGGGACAGATGAAGTGGACAGTTTCTTCTGTAGACCGCTGACACCAATAAAAGGTCTCTTCTGTATGATCAGGTAGAGCAGGAACCCAGGCTGCCATGAATCCCTAGACAGCCTTGCAGGGGGGGCATACCTTACTACACTAAAAAAGCACATTTTTGATGTTTCTAAGGCTTCCAGGTAAGAGAAAGCTATAAAGTCCATCAGGTGAGATTTGAGAAACCTTTCCATCCCTGGATGTCTTTAAAAATTGTTTAAACATGGTGCTGAGAGATCTGTGATTCCATGATTCACAGCATCACGGAGGCAAAGGCAGGACACTATTCCATCCAAGAAGGAATTAAAATGACAAAGCCTAGTGATAGACAGTAAAGTCACGAGCAGCTGTTCTCCCAGCTCCTCGGAGCTTTTTATATTTAGCATAAGCTTCTGAAGACCTAAAGACGAGTTGCACTTAATGTGAAATTAAAGCTTTCAAGATACCTGATAAACTTGTTGGTCACTAACTAAAACCAAAACAAAGCCATAGTTGCACAGCAGAAAGCAAAATAAACCTGACACATTACCGCTTGCTCATATTCAGGAGATCTTTATTTGCTGTTTAGAACCATTTTCCTCAAAACAGCCTGATCCTATAGAAACCTTTTGCATGACTGGGAACAGCTGCTGTGAAACAGACTGACACAAATGAGGGCACAGAGCAAACACGGTTTCACTGAATTATTCTGCAGTACCACCTTTGAAACTTCTTAAAACCTGCAACTGTCCTTGGAAAGGGCAGGGTCAACCAGGCAGTGCAATTAAAAGCTGTTTGAAATGCTTCAACCACTGGGTGCCTCTGTAACACAGGACATCCAGCTGCTGAGTTTTTACCTCAGGGTGAGAGGTGAAAACTGAGGACAATTACTTCTTGATAGTAGCAAATCCACCAATTCACTGCTTTGCTCACCTCTGCCACTCCTAAACTGCTTTGGAAGCAGCAATTGTCCAGCTGCAGTCTACAAGAGAGGCTCTAACGCTGTCATCCAGTATCACTGGAGACATTCTACACTGTTCAAGCATGATGGAGTAGCCACAACACTCAGAGATAGAGTTACAGCAAGTTGAATTTCCTTTGGTCACTGGCAGTTTGGAGACCTGTGTCAGTCTGAAGCAAAAGGGTTACAACACAACCATGTATGCAAACCCAGAGCAACTAAAAGCAAACTGTGTAGCAACAAGTGGTTTATTCCCTAGACAGATGTAGCTGGGCAGTGGAAGCAGGCAAACACCTGAACTGTTACCAAATGTAAGCAGCATCTGTAGTTACAGTGTAAATAAAATAAATTTGAAAATGTGCGTGTACCTACAAATGAGTGAAATTTACAGGAGAAGGAACTGAGACAGGGTTAAAACACTAGTACTCCAGTAAGCACCCAGCTGGACTGAAAGCAACCCCTTTGTACCTGATAAAGCAGCCTAATGCTGACTCAGGACACTCAGAAATCATGTTAAAAATAGTTCAACCTGCAAACAAACAAACCTGTTGATTTCCCACAGTTTTCCTTACGACTCTTTCCCTGCCCTGGATATGCAGGTTTGCAACCTTCAGCAGGCCAGAAACCAAATCACATTGTGGGGCAGTTAATAATTCAACACCTGTCCAACACAACAGTGTTGGAGCCCTCTTCCATTTTCTGTCACTCCAGAGCATAACAAGGGCTTCCAGGCCAATAAGGCTCAATTTTTCCATCCACAAAGGCCACACACCTTGTTGCAGCAGCAGAAGACTTTCACAAGTCATAGCCCTGATCCGCTGAGTACTGGAAGTCCTGTCAACGCAGGTGCAGCCAGAGCCAGGCTGACTGCATACCCTGTGGTAATTGAGGCAGCCTTGTCCTGGGACTCCATATGCAGTGGGAAGTGCTGAGGCCTTCCCAGGAAGGTGGCTGCTGGGAGTCGTCTGCAGCAATTAGGCACTGCACTGACCTGTTTGAGACTGCTCAGGTTTTCTGCACACAAGACAATTATGGATGAAAGAGCATAAGGCCACAGACAGCTAAAGCAGCAGCTGGTGCTGCCTCTCTGGCTTGCAAGCTCTTTAAGCCATCATTTCATCTCCAAAGAGAACTTCTGAGGAGAATTAAGCCCAAACCCAGCCCAAACACATGATGTCACTGCAGTTGAATTACTTCTGCACAGTTATCACATGTTCCATCAGCAACCTGATAGACAACAATCAGTTTTCTAACACCACCTGGGTCTAATTCCCCATAATCAACAGGGACCACGAAGTCTTTTTTCAGGCAGCAATGTACACCTCTCTGACCCAGCAGCCCTTTCCTGCTGGCTGGTAACATTACAGGACAGCAGAGAGTCACAGGGCAATCTGTATGAGTTACTCTCTTGGATCATTGCTTCCCTTCCTGGCCCCCATCTGCTGCTCACTACCATTAGAGGGATGCTGTTTGTATGATGCCTTGTTTCATACTTGTTTAACCAATATGGTAAAAGCCTGGGTCTCTTTGATGTCCAGAGCTCTCCACATCTGAAGGGCAGCAAGGATTACAACTGCCTCCAATCAGGGTCATTTTTGGGCACTGTCTATCACGTAACCACAATGAGAAAGGCTCATTTGAGGAAAATGCCTAACCCCTTGGCTTTCCCTCTCAAGTGCCAGGAGTGCATTAAGTGTCTGTAGCACCCCCTGATACTACAGAGTAGCCTTCTCTGCCACAGAACTGGGGAAGCAGAAGACCTCTGGTAGGCTTCTCACAGCCATGCCAGTCCAGCTCCTGCAGAAAGGAAAGGGTTAACTGAAAGCAAATAGCATGAATGGGTCTGGAAGGGACTTATGGCCCTGATTAAAGCCCAACAATATCCTCTGAAGTATGAGAGAGGGAAGAGAAACCACCTCTCAAGAATGATAGACAGAAGAAGCAAACAAGCTAATGAAAGAAACTCACCTCAGCTTTGTTCTGTTTCTCTTCATATTCACTCTGCTCCTTTTCCATCCCAACCAGCTTGATCTTCAGGTCTGAAACTTCAGCCATCAGATCCAGTTTCTGAGTCTCTAGTGATGTTCGACTTAGCAGCTCCTGAAAGCAAAGCAGAGCATTTTCTTCCATCATTCACACTGGCAGAGCACTGTGACTGCAGACCCACTGAAAAGGCTCTACCCTCATACAACAGCAGAATTGCTCTCTTCTGCAAAAGCCACACTTGCTGGTGCCTTATGATGCAGTACAGGTGTGCTAGGAGTATTCGCTGCAGGGAGAGAAAGTAACCAACCGAATAAACCATGGCTTGACTGGCAAGGTAACAGGAAAGCCCATTTTTCTAGTTCAGTTCACGCTGTACCATTCCAACTGTGGGCTGCTAGAGTTCTGCAGCAATTTCCATTGAAATGGTCACCTGTGTTAATCACTAAATCACTGTCCCCTCTCCCTGTTTGAAGAAAATATGTGGCAGAGTTCATCCCTGGGCAAGACACGAAATCAGAAGACAATACTAAGGCTGAGCAAATAGCTACAGAACACTACATGTCACGTTACAGAATGGCAGGCTGCTTCCTAATGTACTCATGAGAAAGTACTACAGCTTGGAATCACAGTGAAACTGTCCAGAACCGTTTGTGTGTTTTCACTGCAGGACAGCATGAACACACAAACCCAAACAGAGAACTGAAGATAAGCGATGCCTCTGCAGCGGAACCAATGGAACCTGAGAGTTTACACCACGTAGTACCTGATGGTGTTTCAAGGCTATGGACTATGGACAAATTTGACCTAATTGGAATCCATAAAGCTACCACAGAATCAAAGACTCTCTTTGGCTGGAAGAGTCCATTAAGAATCACAGAATGACCCACAATGAAGGGACCTTCAAAGGTCATCTAGTCCAATCCCTCTGCAGTGAGCAGGGACATCCTCAGCTACATCAGGTTGTCCAGAGCCTTGTTGAGACTCACCTTGAATATCTCCAGGGATGGGGCCTTAACCGCCTCCCTGGGCGGCTTGTTCCACATCGAGTCCAACATAAACCCAGAACTGCCAAGTCAATAGTATATCATGTCCCTCAGTACAGGTCTTTTAAATACCTGCAGGCATGGTGACTCCACTATTCAATTTCTAAACGAGTGGCAGTGTAAAGGAGAGACAATGAGCTGTGACTGGTGTGCTCAGAGTTTGTGCGTCAGGTTGCAGAGAAAGGCAGACTCTGGACAGAGGTCTCTCTGTGTCTGGAAAGCATTCACTAATCCCATTGTCACTGCAGCTTTTTCTTTTCAAGAAAGCCAAAGCAAAACATCTTACAGAACTGAACAGCACATTGCATTCAGTCTGCAGAAAAGGAGGCTCAAGGGATACCTTACCGCTGTCTACTGCCATCAGAAAGGAGGCTGTAGAAAGGTGGGGGTTGGTCTCTTCTCACAAGGAACAAAACAACAGGAAATGGCCTCAAGCTGCACCCAAGAAGCTGAGGTTGGAGATGAGAAAAAGCTTCTTCCTAAAAAGGGCCTTCAGGCTTGGCACAGGCTGCCCAGGGAGGGAGTTGAATCGCCATCCCTGCCTATGTTTCACAGTCATGGAGATCTGGAGCTCAGGGACAGAGTTAAACAGTGGGTTGGGGCAGTTGGACTCAATGACCCTTGTTGGACTTTGATTAACAACAAGTGAGACAGCTCAAACAATTGTAAGCAGATGGAAGATGTGGCTACAGGAAAACCTTGATCCTTATGTGGACCTATGGTGTAAGTGTCCTGAATTCACTCCAAGTGAATCTGTGAGTCACTCCCTTTTCTTAAGATTGGGGTGTGTTCTGGTTTGAAAATGACCAAATTTTCACATATTAGTTGTGGTGCTTTTGTGCCAAAAAAGCATTTTATTTTGAAGCTGGAGGCAGCTTTCCTAGCAGACCTCTGAGTTGGTGTGTGGACTCTATAGGTGATTGGTGGACAGAGTCCATAAAGGGAAGGTACTTCCTCCTTCTTCACCGTTCCTTCTCTTGTTGTCGCCATCTTCGTCATCTGCTGCTTCTGCTCCGACACATCTTCAGAGACAGGGAGTTCCTCTAGGAGAGGGCTCCTGGGAGGATGAGGGGGGGCAAGCAATGGCTCTCAACACCCTGCCACAGAAGGGTGGAAGCCAAAAGAAAGTCTCAGCACAGCTGCATCTCTGCTGCAGGTGTAGTCACGGCCCTCTTTTGCATGGGAGCTCAAACGCAGAGAGGCTGAAGAGAAAAACTGATCTCCGGACCTGCAAACCTCCTTCTGTGAAGGTGAACCTGCAGCCCTCCCATCTTTCACTGAGGGCTCAGATACAGAAAAGCCACACCAGATTGTTCTTGTCCTTGGCAGTGGGCCAAAAGAGAGCAACTCCTCTACAGCTGCTTGAACAGCTTGATAGCCTTTGAAGATGCTAGACAGAGGTGAGCTCTTAACCCTCTACCTCCTTTG
>VZRI01004348.1:0-75215 GCA_013397515.1 Upupa epops | reverse complement strand
CAAATGTATATTTTGTGCTGTGTTCCTGCCACACCCTATACACCCACCCCCCCCCCTTCTCTTCTGGAAAGTGAGGTGCAAGTGTGTGTGTGGTGGCTGTTTGTGATTATGAGTGTTTTTGTGTACACTCTCTTACCCTCGACCTCTCATCTAAGGCCAAACCCCAATGTGTTAGCTGTCTCCTATCTCTCAGACTTTGTGTAAAGGCATTGTGATACAGTTTCTGTTTTACCTTTCTGATTCTTTTATGTTTTTGGGTTTTTTTTCCTTTTCTTCTTGGTGATGGGTTCAACAAACTGTTGTCTTTCTAGCAAAGTTGCTTCATTGCCTGTTAAACTCTCAGTGAGAGCTGGTTGTTGTGCTAGAATTACAGGCACCAACCCAAACAGATTTAGACCCTCTTGCTAAACTGCTATAGGGTGTGACAACCTTGAACAATTCTGACTCTGTGATTCTTCCTCTACAGTGGTTCTGTTCTCTCCATTTTCACAAAGGAAAAAACAATCCATTCTAAAATGTGAGTCTCACTGAAGAATCGCTAATTCACTTTCCAAGAGCCTCACTTGTTTTTATAAAAGAATTTGGGTTTCTAAATGATTAAAAAAATGCATGGCAACTCATACCTCCCCTTAGTGTTTTGATCTATAAAACACACAGAAGCTTCTGCTTTGAATTCTGTGGAAATAACTGAATCTGCACTGATGAGCAATCACAGTCACAGTATCTCTTTTTACATTTTACATTGGAAAAGACCTTTAAGATCACAGAGTCCAACCATTAACTGCTCCACCCATCACCTTCTCCTCATCTCCTCCTCTTCCTCGTTCTGTATGACACGTTGTAGACTCTGGTTGGAGCCAAGGAAGCCACCAAGGTTATTTTCAAAATGATGCAGTTAAGGTTTTCCTTGGGAGCCAAATCTGCTTTCAGTCTGATGGGGAACACTGTCCCAAAGAGAAATACAGTCTTAGAGCTACCTCTGCACTGTGACACCACTCATTTTGGCTGCCCACTACTCCCAGTGTGATGCCCGGTCCTGCTGACACAGACAATGGTATTTGTGTACGGATGGGAAAAGGATCAGAAATACAGCCTTGTGGCTTGTATTGTCTCCTCTGAACTGATAAATCAAGCACTGATCAGGAAAAGAGTCACCTAATGAACCCCCTGTAGCAGCTGCTTTCAACAAAGTTGAGTACATTACTCACAACTACCCCCCAGTGCCTTGGTTTGAGGTGGGAGGTGAGCAGTGATGGGAGAGGGGGCTGCTACCTTTTCACTGTAAGCTTTGTGGAGGCTTCCTCAGCTCTGGGGTGGATCCACCTCTAGCTCAAGCTGAGTCTATGAGCCCCTCTGGCAATAAGTGTATTTTGGGGAGGGGGAAAACTGTTGGGCTATTTCCTGTGGGTTTGGAAACTCCCTTTTTGCAGGAGGAGAGAGAGCTCAAGCTGTGTGGTCACCAATGAGGTAGAAGGGGGCAAAAATGCACTGAGGCAGCCTTGCTCCCTGAAGTTGAGAGGAGAAACTGGGCATGGGAAGACCTCAGAGGTCTCTGATGAGGAGTTTGCCTGCAGAACCATAGGGGAGAAGCAAAGGATGGATCACGAGAGAAACCGTAGCTGAAGAAAAGACCCAGCCCATTGGAAGACCCCACACTAGCCAGAGGCACTCATGAAGGACTTGTCCCTTGGTGGGGGGAACACCACATTGCCACGGGGAAGGACCAGCAGGGATTCTCCCCTAAGGGGAAAGAAGGTTGGAAAAGACCTTCAAAAAGATTAAGTCCTACCATCCCCATGTCAACACAAAACTTAAACCCTGAGAGACTGACAAACACTAACTAACCAGCTCCATGCTGCCACTCTAGCAAAGTGTGAAGCACCATGGCTACATGGTTCTTCAACACCTCTAGGATAGGGACTCAACCACCTCCCTGGTAAGGCCCTTCCAATACCTCCCCACTCTTTCTTTAGATCCAATCTAAACCTGCACTGCCTCAACTTCAGGTACCTGAGCTGAACCTGGGAAGGTGCATGGAAGAACCTCATGTCTGTTGCCTGTGGCTGTAACAGGTGAGCAAGCCTTCCTTGCTCTTGTCTCAGCCCTTGAGCTGTTGATTGTACCTTTTCCTGCCCTGAGGGTAGGTCTGTAAGCAGCTGCATGGTGCTGGGTCTAAACCTGTGACCTATTCCTGTCCAGACCAGAATGTGCTCTGTACAGCTGCTAACACAGCAGACATCTGAGAATTTAGAGATGAAAAGAGGCCACCAAGCAATCAGAAATGGTTAACTGGATGCAGCCCCATAGGCAGACTCCATCTACTGCTGAACTAAAACAGTGCTTTGATGTTTTGTCATGCGCATGATGTTCCATACCAGGACAGGGAATATTTCTTGTTAAGGTGAGGAGACATTAACTAGAGATTAACTGCCCTCTCTCCTCACCTTTTATATAGGCTCCCAAACTGCACTTGATTGTGCAATGGAGAGTAACAGCTAGCTCCTCTTGCTCTGGGTTTAATAGTTCCATGAGAACACCAAGGTGCTATCTGGTATCAGTGATCATAAGGCAGCTTACGGGGGTTTTCTTAATATTGCAAACAAAACTGTACAGTTTTTGCAGACGCTGGAGAGCGAGACTCTCAGCTAGTGCAGGCTGACATAGAAGTCTCGCTTAAAATAGATGAGGCAGTAACTACCCTGGTTTGTTTTCCATGGAGCTGCACTGATTTAAGCCAGCTGACAGCTTCTCTTGCATCTAACTTTTGCTTTGAAACAAAGTGCCCTTTAAAGCAAATGTCCTTTCTTGAAATGGAAACATCTGGAAGCAATTATTCTCTTCAAGCAGATGCTCACAGCGAACAGCTCATTAAGATTGTGACCCATTTTGTTAGAGAAATTACAGCGTATTTCAGTGGTATGATGCAAGTCAAGTTCAGCCAGAATAAATATGCAATTGGGAGAAAAGAAAATACAAATTTGTGTTATTGGTTTTAAAGAAAAGAGATCAAATGAGGCAGACAAAGTGGTAATTTGGGATGCAGCAGCTTTAGGGGGATCTTAAAAGAGCTGACATACAGAACAGAAATAGAACAGGGAACCTCATTTATAAACAAGATATGCTTCAAAAGAATTTTAGAAGTACAACCAAATAATTCCATTTCTCAACGTTCTTTTTCTGAAACTTAACTTTTAACCGGATAAGTTAATGGAAATCGCTGGTTTAGAGAGGAACGATCGCAAAGAGGAATCATGCAGAAGCTACAAGCACATATACCAGACAGATCAATAAGCAGCAAACTGTTTCCACATACAGCTGGGGTTAAAATTCCCTGTCTGCTTTTAAAGCATTTAATCGTGTATTTTTAATATCCCAGACGCAGCTGAAGCACACGTTCTCTGTCTCACATTTTGCTGTCTTGGAAAGAACAATTCTTACAACATTTGACATAACAGTAAATGGCTTGGAAGGAGAACACAGCACTTTCTGTAGGCTCTCAGCTGCAAGCACAGAGAACTCCTGGGTATTTAACACCCCGCAAAACACAGGACGCAAACACACCATGCACTGAGACACTGTAAAGAATGTTCTAGCCCACCCTTCCCCTCCAATGAAAAATACAACACTCACATTTCATCCTTACCACCCTGATTAAAATACTTGAAAGAGAACAGAGAGATGGACCCAGTCACCTACCTGGGAAGCAAACCTCAGTGAGAGCTGACTGGGGACTGCACTTCTGAAGTGCTGCATGTCAGCTGTGGCAGAAAGAGGATATTTGTTTAACCCAAAACACAGCTGAGAGCAATGTACATGTGTAATCACCGTGAAATGGTGCAAGTCAGTGGCAGACAGTGAATTATAGCCCTCCAGTTCATCATTTGCCCATTATAGAGTTAAGCAATGGAAAGGAGGGACCTTCCTATATCTGCCAATCTGATCAGCCCTTTGCATATGCTGAGTGGCTTGGTGCCTGTGTTAGCCGTAAAACAGCGAAGCAGTGTGGTGCTCACCTATACAGATAGCCCAAGAGGGATTCTGGAAACCTCCTGCCTCGCAGCACAGCAGCACAGAGTAGGTTCACAAATCAGACACTGAGCTAGGTCTTGGCAAGCAGTTACCATGTGCTATAAACAAGTGCTGAAATTCATCTAAGATCAGATAACTTGGGCAATTGAAAGTTGCAGGAATGCTCCTTGCCAGCCAGTAAAAGTTGCTGAGATGCAAACAGATACGTGTCAGATTTACAGCCTGTGACCAAGGCAGATGATTCTGGCTCGCCTAAGTATCAGGCAAACACAAAACTAAACCAGGTATGCATTGAGTTACACTGGATTTCCTCCTCTTGTACAGGTCCTTCCCACACTCTACTGGTATTTGAAGAGTTTTCCACTGCTGAACACCATGGGCACTTCTGGACACTGCTCCTTGCACCCAGGTAGAAGTTGGCCACAAACTGAAAGTAGAAACAAAATTCTCTCCACTTTGCATGGAAGCATCTCAGTTTCTCTGTGCGTTTTCAAGGCAGGAAGAATCCTAAAGCCAAGGGCTTTGTGCTTTGCCAGATAAATTACTTGATAGAACACACAATTGTGTGCACATGATGCAACCAGCTGACAAAGTCTCCTGGATTCCTCCTTGCAATTTTGTGTCACAAATACTGAGGAAGGTGGAACAGCAGAGGGAAACCACATCTGGGATTAGGTACAGACAAGGTACATGGAAGATACTGCCATGCAGAGCAGCATTTCAATCAGCAAAGCAAACTCTGCTGTTAGACCCTATGCCAGAGAACATCAGTGGGAACTAGTGTCTGTTAAGTCAATCAAATCAGTGATGCAGCAACTAACTGTTCTTACTCACCATGACTGCCACAACAAATGTACTTAAAGGCACCGCAGAGCTGAAATCTGTGTGCAGAGAACTCACTTTTCAAACTGACCTAATGCAGCTGTTGAGACTGAAGCAGAGATCTCACAGCAGGTGTGTTCACATCAAGAGTGGCTCCCACTTTTTGTTAGGGGACAACTTTTGCTTCACAGAGCAAAAATGAGTTTTGCTTTCCAGTTCTGCATTTGCACATAGAGCCAAAGAAAGAAAAATCGATAGGAAGTAGGTAGGAGGTTCCTCCCTGGCTTAACAGAGCTGATGGTCAAGTCCCTATCTTCTCCTCAAAAACACTTTTTTCCTAAAATTGACTGGCAAAAACACAGCACAAATGAACTTAGAATGAGACACACACACATCATTGTTCTCTAAAATTGGCTGTGATTTCACATTTCAAAGCAGCTGATGCACCAGAAAGGGACTGTCCCAGCATAAACTGTTTTCACAGGATAATTCTAGAAGGTTTTGGTGTTTATTTAAAGACATATTCATTACACTGTGCTAAGGGGCAGGGCTGGTAACTGTTCACACAGGCGGGCATTTCCGTACCCTTTACACATTAAATGGTGGGACAGATACCTCTGGAAGGTACATCAGTGACACCAGTCTCGTATCTTGCTCCCATTCATGCTGAAGAGAAAATTCCATCTTACTTCTCTCATAATTTACTATGAAAGGTGAAGAGGGAAATGTTCTTTGGCCCAAACTCTAATTGTACTGGAGGAGTGATTTAAAGTTTTTCTACTCTAATGAGTTTTCTGAAGATCTACTTTGCATTAGCTTAAGAAAATGCAAACACCTTCAAAGTGAAAACTGCTGTGATTAGAGTCTGCAGTGGAATGAGGACCCTTACCAAAACAAACTGCTGAGTTTGACACTGTCAGTATCACACCTCATGAGAACCTTGACGTGTTATCTGTAAGTGGGCACACCAGGGCATCTCAGCATTGCTCAAACAGGATTCTTTTGCTTCTCCAAGGCTGCTGGGCAATGTTTTCCTTGGCCGTGGTTTCCAAACCTGCCAAGTCAAATGGGTTCTCCCCATGGCCCATGTGCCATGCCTTAACCTTTCCTGTGAGCTGTTTCAGCTCTCCAATGCAGCAGAAAAACCCAACCCTTTCATTTTAGCACACCATGGTAGTTTTCTTCCAGTTATTGAGGAAAGGTCTGATGAATAAGGAAGTATAAAGGATCACCAGCACCATTTCAGAGCAATGAAGAACTTGTAAAGAAGCAACAGTACTTGCTGTTGCTATTCTGCATTCAAAACATCCATCCTCACCACTGAAATCTGTAATCTGTGTTGAGTTTCTTTTAGCTGTTGTTTCAGAAGAGTTTTCATGATGCCTTTGTAGCAGGGTTCAAAACAACTGTGCATGAATCATAAACCAGAAGGATTTCAGCCCCACCCTGACTGAGTGGGCAAGTCTCTGCTAGCACAGATTCAGCAAAAACTGCTTTGCAGGGTAGTGTTACATACCCTTTCTGCCATAGAGCTGCCGGGTACCATTGTTACATTATCTTAAAGAAAATGCTTTTAGTTTTTATTGTAGTGTTCAGGCACATAATTAATTAAGAGTCACTTTTTTTATGGTTCCAAAAATCAAAAGGACTGGGCTTAGCCTGGCCTCCAGGTTTCTCAGGAAAGCAAACAATAAGCTTATGCATACTGTTTAGTTCTGAATATACACGAAGGCCTTCTCCAGCTAGGGCAACTATTTTTCTTGTTCCGTTTTCCACATAGAAGCAGCAGTCACTTTACTTTCTCACAGGTAGAAAACAGTGGAGTTCAATATATTGTAAGTAAGCAAGCAGAACCACAGCACGGGACTGAATTTAAGTGGTCCTTTGGAGGATAACACGTCTTTCTGAAAGGCAAGAGGATGGTGACTTTCTTCCTTATGAGAAATAAGTTACTTCACTGTAACATAAACAACTGTCTTGAAACATTCACTGGATAGACTGGACAAACTCAGTGACAACACCAGTATTGTTCATCTCTGTGCTTATCAGGAGCATTTGTACAGGACACTGGCAACTGCTGGCTGAGATCTGACCTGAAGTCTCTAAAACCTGATTGATCCATCAGTCAGTCCCTGAAGCCAGATTCTTCTGACAAATGAATTGTGAGTAGGTCTGTTGGCCACATTTCTCACATGAATTTCCTTCCTGTTGCATCATCAGCTCATTCTCTTCTCTCCAAACCTCAAGCCCTTCCCTGCAGAGGGTCATCTTTTCAACAAGATGAACTGAAAAAAAAACCCTTCAAAAGAAATCATAGACAAATAATTTGTAGAGCAAATAATGAATCTGTACTTTGACTGTTGAGATTTGGAAACACATAACTTGGATTTCCCATATACTACTGTCAAGTGGGAGATGTGAGAAAGACACCACAACTACCACTCTCTCTTTATTCTCTAATTAAATTTCACTTAATTTGCACTTCTTTCTGTTCACGAAACTAAAATGTTCAGTTGCCATCAATTGTTTTCATTCCAGTGAGAGAAATAATGTTCAGTATCTCGGTTCCACACTGAATTTTTATAGTCAGTATTAGATTCTACTTTCAGATGCTTTACATTAAGTATCCTCATAAGTTCAACAGAGCAGAGACAAAGTCAAAGAAACAATAAACTGTTCTAGCAGATGTCAGACAACAACTACCTAGTTTTAGACTGAAACAGGAAACTTCTAGGTTCTATTGTGAATGACTTCCTGAAGTTTGAAAACAGATTTTTGTGACTTAAATACTTCCTGCTCTTGAGTTTCACTCCAGATCTCCCTGACAACCTAAATCCACACAGTAGCTGCATTTTAAAATACGTCCCCTTGTTACGGTATGAGGCAAAACTGCCAGACACTGAGCGGGCTGCAAATGTTGGTGGCACCAAGTTTTTTCAAGACAAGCTCAGAGATGAACAACTTTAAATGGTTTAGGATAGAAGTTTATCTTATAGAAGCTGCTGCAGATGTACACAGAACTTTATCTCAGTAAAATCAGTTTATATACATCAATGCAACTGTAATTTAAAGCTATAACTAGGTCACAGAACGAATGCCGTATTGCAGAGACCAAACCACTGAATAACAACATTTAGTGTGGACAGAGAAAGCAAGTTCATCAAGAACTACCCTTTTTGAGGGTTATTTAGTTCAAATCTGGTTTAGATGTCTATGTACTGCATTAGCAGTGGACGATCTGTCTGTAGTAATAGATAAGTGCAGCAAGGAAGTTCTCTGGTGTCCACAGACTGCCAGGTCTGAGCACTACATGAAATGCAAGGTATTTAATTTATCATTTATTATCCTCCCTCAGCTTATAACATGAAGGAGCAAACATTAAGTCATATAGCCTGAAACTCATGAGGGGAGTAAAGAAAAATATGTCTTTAAATACTAATTTTCTTTCAAAAAATAATGAGGATCTCTGAAATGAATCAAAACCAGTTCTAGAATCATACTTTCTGTTCAGCTTCAAAGATGTTTAAATAAAACTTACTTCTCTAACTCCTGGATCCAATTAGATCCATTTAACCTATCTAACCAGTTCTTCCTCCAAGTTTAGTTTGTCAGCACAATATAAGCAAGACACACACAAGAGTCTCATTCTACAGGCTGCCACATCACAGAATCATTAGGGATCGGAAAAGACCTCAAAAAATCATCTAGGCCAATCCCCCTGCCACAGCAGGGACACCCGGACCAAGTTGCACAGGAACAAATCCAGGAGGGTCTTGAATGTCTCCAGAGAAGGAGACTCCACAACTCCCGTGGGCAGCCTGTTCCAATGGTCTGTTACCCTCAATGGGAAGTTTGTTCCAGCTTGCACCCACTGCCCCTTCTCCTATCACTAGATGACCCTGAGAAGAGCCTGGCTCTATCCTCCTGACACCCACCCCTCACATATTTCATCCAGTAAAACATTTCTGCACCAGGGAAAGAAAAGCAGCCCTGCAATAAATAAAGAAACGTGAGAAATTAAACCAGGGTGAAAAGCAGCAAGAGAACAATGACAGAGGCTTCCTGGTAGCATTTTATCTGGTTGCCAAAGGCGTTCATGCATGCAAACGAGTTGACGGTGTTTGTTCACCACTCTGTTGGTAAGGATTATCCAAGAAGCTTTGGGATGTAGGTTTTTACCTGCTGGAGCATTTCTTCTGTGGCATTCAGTTTCAGCTGATGCCCCTCCAGACAGATTTCCAGGTCGCGGATTTTCTCTCCTTGAGCTTCCACCTGGTCTGTAAGAACACTCACCTGTAATGTGAGGATAGAAGCACAACACTACTGAACTGACTGGAAATAAGTTTCAATTACCCTATACAATTAACATACGAAAGAACATTTTAACAGCAGGTTCTTTTTTAAAGGACTCTGGTTTAATATCCCTCTGTGCTGCAGCAACAAGCTCCACCAAGACAGTTTTTCAGTCTTACCTATGTTATGCGCCAACTTTGTTTTAATATAAAAAAGAAAGAGCGTTTCTAGGAGAGATGGAAGATTACCTGTGGGGAGCCTGAGCCAGCTCATGCAAAAGTCTGAAACGTTGGAAGGCACTGGCCAAGAGTCTCCTGTGCAGCTGGAGTGTGCTTTGCCATTGCAGTTTCTGTTGGTGTTTCACTCCCAAAAACAGCGAACCAAAAACTGTTCCCTCAGAAACGAGCCAATTGCTTCCCTTCTCCCAAGTGGAGAGCAGCAGCTTACCTGTGCACAGAGTGTTCTGAAGGCTAAGGAATGCCACGCGTAAAAGGCATGTTTTAGCAGTGGCAAAGTTCTAGTCCAAGAAAAATTCCCAGGCTTTGCAAGTCAAAACATGAAAGTAAAGACATGAGATAGACGATGAATCCAAGGAAAGGAAACAAGTGGGACTGTTATAGAGCTGTGGGAATGGTGGTACAGAGCAGGGAGTGTGTCATCAGCCTAACTGCAAAAGAAGCGGCTACACTGCAAACGCTCCGGTGTTAATCCCTCTGTCAAGCACATTCTGTACATTACTCAGTATTTACATTGATTAGAGTAGAAGGACGTTAACACCATAGGACAAAGCAGCCTTAGGTGTGAAAATTCCCTTCAGGGAAGCTGCCAAGGGAGGGATCCGTATTTGTTTTCCCTGCAAACATAACAACAATGGGCATGCTGTCTGTCTGGAAAAGGAATGAAGGAAAAGGAAAAAAAGAGGATTGTCTGGATTGTTTTGCGTTTAAAGCAGTCGGCTAGAGGGTTGGGTATGGATGGGTGCAGGAGGAGTAACAGGAAGGAGTGAGTGGAGGCAGATGGCAGAGGGACAAATCCAGGCTTCCTGCAAGAGACTGGTCATTTTTGGTCAGCTCCCATTGAACGACTTGATGGCATTCAAGGAACAGCCCCTGGGAGGTCAGAAAGCAAGAAGAAACAAACGGAGCCCTCTCAGTTTCTAGAGAAAGAAGCCAGACTATACTTAGAGGGTCAGGTAAGGTTCCAGCTAGCATTGTAACCTGTAAGGAAACCTCTGGGACCTGCAAAGAAGTTCAGTAAAACCCTAGTAGCTTTAGAAGAACACGTTGTATGTTCCAGTAGTGAGGCTGAGAGGCTCTTTGACCTCATATTTTTCCCTCTGTGCAGGATCACATCTGCTAGATTCTTCAGAGGGTCACTAGGCTGTCACAGATTGCAACACCAGCATGTACTGTGCTGGCAAGGCCAGCTTAACAGAGTCAGAGAGCAGATAATCTGTTTTCTGGAAATACCTAGCAGAGGGAAGCTCCCTAACAATTGGCTAAAACCAAAATTTTCACAAATCTTTGTGGAAAAACCCAACTCACAACCAACCAAAGCAGCACCTGAAGAAACGCATTAGCTCCTACACACAGACTCTGAGCTGCTCGGGGTAGCCCAGCTGCTGGACTACTGGACTATTTCCAGCCTCTGCCAGAGACTGAAGGGTGGAAGCAGGTTTCAGGCTGAACTGGTCAACTCATTCTTGGTAGCCACAGAGAGCAGACACTGCCAGTGCTCAGTACAAGGTACCTTGTGCTACTTCTTCTGCACTGAATGTGATGAAGACTGGTGTTCCCTACAGATTACAGCTATGGACTAGTCACAGTTCAACATGACCTACAGGACAGAGTTATCGTATTTCCCACCTTCTTCTTGTCCCTCCTGCCAATGGTCATGCCAGGAGCCAAGCTGGTACCAGCAGATTCCCTCAAAGCTGGTGTAACCTCAGTACAGGACTTGTCTGTCTTCCTCACGGTCCTGATACTCAGAACAGGAGCAAAACAGGTTCTAGCTCCAGCCCCACCGTTTTGTTGTTGTTTATGTTCATCTACCAGATGGAGGGTTTTTTCTCTCCTGCTTGCCTGGGGGTTTTGGAGTTCTACAGCAATACTGTGCAGCTGGATGGGGAAATGCATAACCACAGTCTGACTGGGGTGCAATGGGAGGGACATGCAAGAGCAGGACAATCTGTAGCTAATTCACTACGTTTCTCCCAAAAAAAAAATAAATGATAAAAACCCCTTCTTGGTGAGTTTGGCCAGCTGCATTCTATGGCACCTATTGGTGTGGATGGAGAAGCAGTTACTAGAAATCACCAGGGCAAAAAGAGGAAAGGTCCAGATTGAGCACCTGAACCCCTCTCAGAAACCATGGGAACTTGCAGCACATACTTGAACACTTCAGACTCCAGCAAGCAGTTGTTTTCCATTCTGTGGTGACTTGGCTTTTTTTTTCTAGCAGTTTTAGTTTAATAGTAATGAAAAATTACAGCCAAGCCTGAGCTTAGGTCTCACCAACTACTTCTTGTTTATTTAATAACAGCAGTGAGAATCCTGCTCAGCAAATCAACACAAGTGTGAACAGGACTTACAGGATGAAACACGCTCACAGAAACTAGTACCTGAAAGTAGGGAGACACCTACCTGCTACCAGCTCGGGTCCGGTTCACATATTTATACGATTACTTTAAATTGCTTCTACAAGGGCAAAGAGCTAGGATATACTGAAAGCACTTGAAGAACCTCCAGCTTCAGCAGAGCCATGGCGCACTACAGTTATTACTAGTGAAAACATCCAGAAAAAAAGAATAGGGGTGTTGGGTTTTGGTTGGGTTTGTTGGGCTTTTTGGAAAGTTGTGCAGTGTGTGTTTTCTCCAGGAGAAGAGTTTAGACAGGACAGTGGATCTGTTTGAAGAAGAGCTAGGCACACATTTTACTATCAAATTTTCTTCCAACTTTTAACTCTCCCTTAAGCTTTTTGATGATATCAAGCAACTACAGAACAGTACACAAGTAGGAAAGGTATCAGTTCTATCTAGCTGCTAGTCTTCCAGCTCATTAAAAATGCATACAATTAACTCGGGTGTACAACCCTCATATAAGAACCACGACTACAGCACTGTTTGAGACTTCAGAGCACCACAGTTGAGTCTTGCCATTGTTCGCCCTCTCACTGCTTTTTCTCTTTCTTTACCAAGTTACCCCACCATGACCCCAATCACATAGATCACACAAAGAGTGAATTCATCCCTGATTCAGTATTTGGAGACCTGCTAGTGTTTAATAAAATACTGCGTCAGTTCCCTTTTATTCGCCAGATATCAACCACAGAGGCAAAGTTCTCTTGAAGACATACCTGCAGTATAAGCGACTCTTTATCACCTTCTAGTCGTGCCAATCTCTCCTGATAAGTTTCATTATTAGAGGAGTGATGATTCACCTGTGACTGGCCAGAAAAAAAGTGCCATGAGGATTTCCATCGTTAATATTAACACTTCAGGCAATAGTTAATGAAAAATGGTACAAACTGACTGGTTGTTGTTCTAACACAAAACCCAGGCAGAATATATCTACAGCCCCAGACTGTTGCCTTCAAAACGCATTCAAATTTCTGAATGTGTTTTTTTACCTGCAGTTTGAACACTTTTTCATTCTGACAATTGAGATGGCCTAGGAACAGCCATGGTATTTACTAGCAAATGATCACTTCTTAGGCAAATACCATCTTAGCCAGACAAAACCCACACACATTGAAGTACATGGCCCAAGATCTCTTTTGAAAAGGTTGAGAAAGTATTTTTAAATGGTAACTGCTGTTGTATGGAATACTGTCAGAGAGCATAGTAGTCCCAGAAATTACAGGCACGAAAGTATAAAGCTTTTGTTAGCAACTAGCAAAGTTTACAGGAGTACCACAGATTTATCCTGCACACTGAAACACTGCAGCTGTGCAACGGAGCTGCTCGCTCAGAGCACTGACAGTAACATGAGCCTGTAGCTGTTCACCTCCTGGCCCCACTGCAGGCGATGCAGTTCTGCTGGGGAATAAAACACTCTGGCTGGCTTTCCAGCTAACACAAGAATCTAAATTCACTGAGTTCCCTTCAGCTACAGCCAACTACTCATTTATTTATAGTTACTTGCATGATGGCACCAGTATAATTCTCCTCCCCAACTGTCCTTTCTTTGTGAGTTTGGCTAACCCTATTCTGTGGTACCTATTTCAGAGGATGAAGAAGCAGTTACTACAAATCATCAGAACAAAGACAGGGAAAATTCTCCCTCTACACAGCCAACCTGCCCTGTACGTCTTATAAACACTCATCTTTAGTTTAACTTGCACTAGAAGTTGGTCAGGCAGCCTGTTCATCCCTCACTCACTTCTGTAGTACTGCAACCAAAATAAGGAATCCCCGTAAGAAAACAATGTCCATTTTTGTGTGTCTACCTCCATAATCCTTTGGACTCAGCTCATACGTATCCTCAGTCATGCTGCCAGCCATTCTGCCTGAACTGTTAGTCCTTTACTACACTTTACAATCCCAAATCTGTGGTCTTGGTGGCTGTGTTTCCACTAGAGTTAAGACTCCGTTAAACACTATTAAATGGGTTTTCTCAATGGAGAGCTCTCTGACTTCACCCAGTATGGCTTTTGGGGAGCCAAGAAAGGGGAGACTTTCCTGCATCTAGACTGTCAGGTGTTCAGGGAAGAACAACACACTGTTAGGCAAGACAAAGTTCTCTTTATGACAAACTCAAATGACAAAGAGCACTTACTCATAGGTTTCACACCTCTTTTCCTGCCATCATATGCTATTTTCCTTGGTTAGATTAAGACATAAATGTACCTGTAAGCAGTTGTTAAACCACCTCCTAAGGTCTTATGGGCACAGCTATTACATTCCTGCCAATGCATTTTTACACAACCAATCAGTCACGAGTGCCCAGCAGAGATCAATACTTTATATTCTGGGTGATTATAAATCAGTTCCAAATCAAATCACAATTAAGATGTTCTACTACACTCACTTTTACCAAAGGTGCTGTCTCTGATGATGTCTGCTGCACTAAGTGCCTGGGAAATATCCTCTGCTGGAAGTCCAGTACCCAACATCCATGGAAACCTAGTGAATCACACCCGTGCCTCCAGGAAAGGGGGAAGAAGCACCATTGCTCTGCCAAGGGGCAGACAGAGAGTGCTCAGATACAGGCAGAGAAGTACAGTAGGCAGAAAATGACCTGCTAAATAAAGTGGCTGATTGACATGCAGCACCTGTTTGAGACTTGAGGCAGTGTTGGTGGTATGCCTTAAGTTAAGACAGAACACAGAAATCTGAGCCAAGGCCATCTGGGGATGGTGTCAGTGCATTGTGCAGTCATGACAGTCACAACTGAGGAACACTGGGTAAGTATGCCGTATCAGCAGCAGCTGAATATGAGAGCTGTAATGCTGAAGTCATGGGGCACCAGATCATAGAAGTACAGAATCATCAGGGATTGGAAGGGACATCAAAAGATCATCCAGTCCAATCCTCCTGCCCCAGCAGGATCACCTAGACCAAGTCACACAGGAACAGAACCACACGGGTCTGGAACATATCCAGAGAAGGAGACTCCACAACCCCCCTGGGCAGCAGATTCTAATGCTCCATTACCCTCACCGTGGAGAACTTCCTTCTGATATTTATATGGAACCTCCTGTGTTCCAGCTTGCACCCACTGACCCTTGTCCTGTCACTAGATGACCTTGAGAAGAGCCTGGCTCCATCCTCCTGACACCCATCCCTCACATATTTATAGACACACATGAGGTCACCCCTCAGCCTCCTCTTCTCAAAGCTCAAGAGACTCAGCTCTCTCAGCCTTTCCCATAAGGGAGGCGTTCTACTTCCTTCATCATCTTTTTTGCTCTACACTGGACACCCTACAGTAGCTCTGTGTCTTTCTTGAACTGAGGGGCCCAGAACTGGACATAATACTCCAGATGAAATCTCACCAGTGCACAGTAGAGGGGGAGAAGTACCTCCCTTGATCTGCTAACCACCCCCTCCCTTCTGATCCCCCCCCGGATGCTGTTGGCCCTCTTGGCCACAAGAGCAAATTGCTGGCTCATAATCATCTTGCTATCCATTAGGACCCTCAGGCCCCTTTCTCCTACACTGCTCTCCAATAGGTCAGTCCCCAACCCTATATTGGTTCCTGGGGTTGTTCTTGCCCAGCTGCAAGACTCTACACTGACTCTTGTTGTACCTCATTAGATTTCTCTCTGCCCAGCTCTCTAGCTTGTCCAGGTCTTGCTGAACGGCATCACAGTCTGCTCGGGTGCCGGCAACACCAACAGCATTGTGTTACCATCAAACTTGCTGACAGTGCATGCTAATCCCTCATCCAAGTCATTAATGACTAGATTGAAGAGGACTGGTCCCAGTACTGATCCTTGGGGGGACCCCACTAGGTACAGGCATCCAACTAGACTCGGTCCCATTGATCACTACTCTCTGGCTTCTATCCTGCAGCCAGTTCACAAGCCACCTCACTACACAATCATCCAGACCACACTGCCTCAGTTTGGCCACAAGGATGCTATGTGAGACTGTGTCAAATGCCTTACTGAAGACAAGATCTACCACATCCACTGCTCTGCCATCATCTATCCACCTTTTTATGAGGGTTATGCCCTCATAAAAGGCTATCAGGTTGGTCAAACATGACTTCCCCTTGGCGAAGCCATACTGACTGTCCCTAATGACCCTCTTGTCCCTGATGTGCCTAGAGACAGTAGCTACGACAAATTGTTCCATTACCTTTCCTGGGATGGAGGTGAGGCTGACAGATCTATGACTCTAGTTGGTGTAAGAGCTCATAAACAATCAACACCAGACTCCTGTGATCACATTACCAAAAGCTGAATCATCAATATTTTCCACATAGATGTTCTTTCAGAAGATGTAGCCCTCTAGATCAAAGATCACTACCTGGGCTCCACAAATTATTAGTTAAATGTGCTAATTATGTTTCTTGTAATAATAGAATGAGAGAAATGGCATAAAACATGCAAATAAGTTGATGATAACACATGATAACAAAGTAGAAGGAAAGACATACAAAGGCAAGGTGGTTGAAACTGTGTTGATGGTAGTGGATGAAAAATCAAGTTTTGACCATAAAGGCTTCCTCCAAGGGAGTTACAAAGCAGTTTCTTGAAGCACCTGTGTCATAGACTCCACAGAGGCACCTGATATAGTTAAACACTCATCTGACTGCAGCGGATATTATCATGGAAAGTTCCCTGAAATAGTGCCAAATCAACTGTTTTACCTGCTTTTTGAACAAAATAAAAAAAGCCCTTTGCAGGCCATCACCTGCTTCAGCTTCTTTATCTTTAGTTTCCAAATCTCTCTATGGAATCAGCTCTTTAGCCTGGACATAACATTAGTAGCTGCTGAAAACCTGATTAAGTGTCATTTAAATGATCCAATCCTGAGTCCTTTTCCAAGAAAAAGGATAGAAATACTTCTCCAGACTATACAGTGCAGAAAAACCCAGACTTCAGAGTGCAATTTAAGTTACAACAGAGATAATCAACAAAAGTATGAAAGGATACAGCAAGTCAACTGCTCAAAGCCCAGTAAGCATGGAATGTTTCGTTTTCTTGTGTGCTATTTTAATAGGAAGGAGTTGACTGCATCGCTGTCACAACAGAATGACACACCTTCCTTCAGGAGCTTCTGTAAAAGAGGAATCTTAGGGGGCTGTGAAAGTAAGCCCCTAAAGCAAGATGATAAAATGGGATACAGCACAGTTTATGTTCTCCTCATGTGTATTGTTTCAGTTTTAACTCAAAGAGCCTCCAATACTGTGAATTTAAACCCCAAACCCACCAGTTTCTGAAGTTGCTCAGCAAGCTCTTACACAGAAACTGGTCACTAGTGCCACAGGTCTCCTCCACAGATGGGGGAAGGAACTGGAAAAATCAACCCAACAGTCAGTGAGAGTGGTGATTTGTAAGCTTTCTCAACAAGTCACCCGCCTCTTTTACAAGACAGATAATGTCATAGCCTTCTTTTATTCTTCTTCAGTCCCATTAATCACCTTCAGTTCCATTGTTAATTGAATAAGAAGCCTGTGGCTACTGCAGCACTTGCATTAGTGGGGGTGATTAGGGACATGCTTAATGTATTGTCTTTTGTTGCAGTTTTGAAGCTGAAAATAAAGATTGTAGCTGGAAGAGTTCAACCAGTCTTCCTGCAAACCGCAAATGACACACAGACCACAGCACAATGGATTCATGGAGTTGTTTAGGTTGGAAAAGACCTCCAAGCTCATCAAGTCCAATCCTGAACTAAACTGTCCCGAAGCCACTGCTAACCCCTGTCCCTGAGCTCCAGATTTCCCTGACTGGGGAACACGGCCAGGAGTGGTGATTCAACCCTCATCCCTGGGCAGCCTGTGCCAAGGCCTGCGGGCCCTTTCTAGGAAGGAGTTTTCCCTAATGTCCAACCTAAATCTGGCACAACTTCGGGCCACTCCTTCTTGTCCTATCACCTGCTCCTTGGGAGAAGGATATGTCAATACAAGAACATTTACCTAAAATTTCCAGGCTGTTTGGAGTTGATAATATTCAGAAGAGTATGGCATTTCCATCTCATCAATACTCTTGTGGGTGAGCAGAACTAATGCTCATGAGTCACAGTTGTTGCTATTGTGTAGTGATGAGTGAGTAGCCTACACAGTAAACATTTCTGTTCTGCCATCTGGCTGTGGATGTAAAAACAAAAGCAATCTGTTGGCATGTTAACGCTCCCGTAGCTACACACCCATCCCAGTGCAGGTACCGAGAAGGAGAAGCCTGGAACACTATTTCTGGGTCTGTATTTCTTGCCTTTCACCTGAAGTAGACTAATAAATCAACACCAGGTTTTTCTGTTTGCTATTGTTCCTGGTGACTGAGTGAAAGGGACAGGCACTTTGAAAAAGCTAACAGCTTTTTTTGATCAAATATTTACCTTTTCTCCGCATAAGTTTTCCTACCACCTATTTTCTCCTCGAGTTGGTTATGTTATGTAAAGGGCAATATCCTTGTTCAAGCGGTAGGGTTCACCCTTGTAATAGTGTAATGATTATAACATGGGCTTGATTGCTCCACCTTTTGCTATTACAGGTTTTGAATATCATCTGGAAGAAAGGAAAGAACATCCTGTGAATACTGTACCCCTGTCTCAGGTCAACCCTCTTGCTACATGCACTTCAGAAGGTTTAGTCTAAAGCAGCTCCAAGAGCCATCAGAAGCCTCTACTCCACATAAAGGCATCACTGAAGCCAGGGTTTGACAAAGTTTTACAAAGGCACTAGACTGTCCCTTTCACTCCACTCCATGCACTGCGGTTCAAACAGCCCAGCTAACTCAAGTACTAAGTGCCTAGGTCAAATATTCGGCTTCTCAGACAGAAGAAGCAGGCACTTCTTAAATTGCCATTGAAGGACTTTACAGCTGTTCCCATTGCAGAGCTTGGTCTTTCTGACACAAGGTAAGATATTGTCATAGGAAGCTCTTTCTCTTGTGAGAAATGCTACTGCAGAATAATTATTATTAATATTGGAAAATGCCCACAAAAGTAAAATGGAGAGAACACATTAACCAAAGCCACTCTTATACACTGCCTTATACAGAGTGGAGACAAGGCTGAACAGCTTTCTGCCTCTGTCCATCTGCTCTCACACCTTGATGCCCATGCCTATGGCCATGCTTGGCACAGCATTCTCACAGGCCATTCTAACACCAAGAAGGTCCCCTGGAAAGAGATGAATTGTGGTAGCACCTTATTTCAACCAGATCTGAACAGTTCTTTGTTCCTGCTGCTATTGTGTGATGCTACCACTCTCACTGTGTTACAAGGCTGCTGCTTAAACCCAGAGCTCCTGCTCTGAGCATCTGGAAACAGGAACTGTATGTGTCATTCGCCTGCCTGGATCTCGTGATTTCTGCAGTTGTTTGCTTGCCTGACTGAGTCCAAGCCACAGATGCCAAGCGTGTGCAGCTTAGCCAACCACTGCAATATCACAACAGATCCTGGCCTCTGAAGAGATTTCTGCTGAGGATGAAATGTGAGCCAGCTGGGCATATTTCACCAGGAGTTTAGAGAAGCCTGTGAAGTGCCATTTGTTCTTCTGGAGGGTTCTCATACTTCCACCATCAGCTAAGGAGCAACAGCTTATGATTGCAGGATCTGAAATCTTCACATGCTCTCGCAGCCAGTGCCAAATACGTGATGTTGAGGTTCTCGAACATGAGAATTAAATAAGCAACTTAGATTGTTCCAACTCTTTCTAAAACTCTCTTGTCAAAAGAATTTGGGAGCAGATTGTTTAAGTTCTCCTGGGAACAGGGCAAGATCATGTCCGGCTCTCCGCCTTTCCCTGCCATGTGCTCACCCCTTAAAGAGGTTGCAAGGACAAGCAACTGCATTGAAATTCTCCTTCTGGTGCCCTACATAGAAGGAACTACATGCAACAACAGTACTAGCACTACTGATTTGTGTACAAGCATTAGTAATTACTGTTTGAACACGATATCCTTTCTCAACACAAGATGTGAAAATCACCCCATATTAACCCATACAAATCTGTAAGCATTTCAGTGTGAGCCTTTCTCGGACAAAGCTCTTTCCTGAGCCCTTTTTCCTCATGTCTCCTGAACGTGCCACAAGCAGGTAACAGCACACCTTAGTATTTGTTTAGCAAACCTACCTTAGTAGAAATGGACTTTAAGCCATGAAGCATAAGTGGAAGACAGACAGTATCCAGTACCTCATTTAATTAACAAATGAATGTCTGATCTAAAGCACTAAAGAGTTACTGAGCTTGAACTGCAGAGAGCACGAGTTAAACTAACAGTATAATGTTACCAACTATTTCCTGTTCTCCTAGGCTCACACTAGAAATAATTCCCAGAACCTGGTGTAAATATTTTATTAAAGACTGACACTATGCTGTATTTCACATTCATTCAAGAAACTACTCTAGTTAAATTTTCTACAGTCATATCAGCTAAATATTTACCTACACTTGATGTTTATTGAGCTAGTCAATAGAGCCCATGTGCATATGCATGCATGTAGAGCCCATGTATGTGGTTTTATTCCAGTGCCCTACAGAAGCACTACCAGGAATTACAAGTTCAGAATTGACATGAAAAGTGTACACAGGTTAACATCTGTGAAAAAAGTATAATGAGAGCAAGTTCCCCTTACATGGCACACAAATTTATATTGTAATTTAAAAAGCAGCCTACTGTGAAGGACTGATTCACATCCCATCCATGGATGCACTGAGAACCTAAAGCCCCTAATAGCTGACAAAACCAAAGGGATACATCCAGGGGGATGAGACAACTGCACAAAGGCTACATTTTCCTTTTACAGAAAGCAAAAAGTTCTCATGCAGTTAATTCATGTTCAGTTCATCACAGAATCAGGATTTCAATAGCCATGTGTGTTTAAAAACCTGGATTTTATCAGAGTAACGTGGACAGGAAAAGCATCCCCCCATTTTTACCTCAAACAAAGGCATCCAGAAAGGTCTCATACTGTTACCCTGATGAAGAATTGACTGAGTGAAGAACTAGGGCAAATAACCTCCTGTTTTAAACAACAACATAGTAAAGGGCTTCTCCTCCTTTATTTGCCACCCGTTCCCATGCAAGGTATGCTTTGCTGTAGGAGTCTGAGGAAAGCGCCAGCACTTGTTAGTTTCTATTGTCATTTGTTCAAAGTTTGATCCTACAGTTTCACTTTTCAAACAAAGGCAGTGAATTCTCTCCCCCCTCCCTAAACTGCCTGCTCCCACATGAAGAAATACACAGTAATTTCTGTCTGAGGCACTCAGGAGTCTTCTTTGCAAAGAGAATTCTGTGTGTTCACAAAGAAAAAACAAAGCCCAGCAAAACACTTACCCTCTTTAGCCACGGGAAGTGCCTGTAGATATCAATCTCACCATCCATGCTTTGGGCCCATCTCAGCAGTCACATTCCTAGGGTTAAAAGTGACTTTGGGAAGCTGCTTTGTTCTACAGAGAATCGCTGTGACTTCTGCCCCTGTCAGCCCTCCACTTGGAAAGATCTTGAATGCGTGTTCACGTTTAGAGCTAGTTTTTCTGCCCGCGTGCCACTGCCTTACCCCTGACGCCTCTCCCAGATGTATATATAACGCACAACTGTGTAAATGTCGTGCTCTCCCCCAAACATCTGGTTTTTTTACACAGAGGATCAGTTAGTAATGAGAACAATGCGACTCTAAAAACATCAAAAAAAGGACTTGCTAAATATCCTTTGAAAAAGATCTTTTAAAATAGTATAAATCATCAGACACTATTCCCGTTTAATGTTGAATAATGAGCTAAAAATTATTAAGCTGTCGCTGAGAAACTCCTTGGCAGTAATGCATTCCCTGGCTTTCTGTTTCAAGAGTGGCTGGAACTCATTACCAAAGACCCCCTATTTCCTGTCTCTGCTTTATTCCCTGTTTATCATAACACTGCTCAGCCTTCTCGGTTTATTTCAGGCTCAGACCAAGCCTAAAAATAAGTTCAGCACTTTGTGTTACTTGCCTGTCCTCTCACCAGACATTATTAAAAGAGGTGGAATTCACAGACAATCCTGTGCATAAGTTAATTAGCCCATAAATGCTGCTATTGACAAAGAGGCAATTTTCCATCCTAACAGAAGATGACGATACCCTTTGGAGACTCCTGTCTGCTCCCACTGAAGCTGAAGCCTCACAGCATGGCAGATTTTCAAACTTGCATGGCCAAGACAAACGCAGCTGCACAGCAATGCTCTGGGGCAAGACGGGAAGTGTAAAAGTTTTCCCTGTCCCTGTGGTGTCCTCTAGTGCCTCCACACAGTAGTTATAATCCAGCTCTGATTTTTCCCAGTTAACTCCAGGCTCCAGTGCTGTATCTTTCACTAGTGAAAAGTGGCTTTGGCTTTAAGCTGGGCAGCTGATCGTTCCTCACCCAAGGACAACTGCTTGGGTAGCGCCTGTTGGGCCAATCTCCAGCTGTCTCCATGGAGTTTCTGTGACGATGATCTCAGAGTATTTACTTATCTCTTCAGTCTACAGCCAAACTCACTCCTGCACTTAAGGCAAAGTGAAACAGCACTTTGGAAGAGCTAGTGTTAAAAGTCCCTGGCTCTTCTTACAGGGCATTCTTACAAGGACCTGCCTCACCTCAGCATCTACTCACCTTCCAAACTGTGGAGCTAACAGAAACCTGAAGGAGTTTCTGCAAGGGATGTGGACTTCAACTGGTTCAATCATTCCTGATTCCTTTGCACTGACAGGCTTCCTTTTCAAATCTTCCACAAAGCAAAGAGGGAAAGACATAAACCTATACTTCCAGCTCTGTAGAATCATAGGACAGTTTTGACTGGAATATCACTGAGTCTTCAAGATCACTGAGTCCAACCTTTTCTTAGTCCTATCATCAGCACTAAACTGCCCTTCAATGCAACATCCTCCATGTATTTATCTTCAGGCGTTACTTGAAGTCATGCAGCAAGAAAGATACGTCGAGATGTTAGAAAGTGAGTGCTACCACTCTTCAGAATGTGCTGGACACTAAAAATCCCCAGTAGGTGTGACAAGATAAAAGAATCACCAGCTTCCAAAAGCAAACCATGCTAAGAGAGAGATAAATCTGAAGAGGGCTTGGCCTCCTCTGCACACAGAATGTACTTACTCTGTGCTGGCTGTAGAAGTTTTTAATCTCCCTTAAAGTTGGTGAGAGCAGCTGTTTCTTGAAGAGCTAACACCATCTGGCAAAAGCTTCAGTACCTTGTCAATCGGCCACTTAATTTCAGTGATTTATTTTAAAATGCACTTAATTCTGTCTGACAACCCCAGTCAGGACTGACAAACTGAATAGGGCTCTGTTGAGGTTAAACATGAACTCCCTACAGCTTACGGCATTTTTCTCACCTAGAAAACCAGTTATGTAATTCTGGAGAGCAGCAAATACATCACATTTTATCTCAAAGTGTTGCATACCCCATCGGGCCACCACTATAGAGCTGCAAGCTCCACATTTCCTCCATTTCAGAACATAAGCACTAAGACTCCTATGTCAGGCTTGTTTAGGTAAGGGGGGGGAAACGCCTCAAGACACTCTACCGCACTATCTCTCAGTGAAGTTTTTTTCAATTTTAAGAAAAAAAAGGCCAGGAAGACTAAGTAATTCCACTTACTAAGCTTCCACAGAGTGTCTGCTGGTAGGTGAGTCCCCGTTTCTCCTCTTACAAGCGTTTAAAATGACGGACATACCTTACTTCTGCTGTGTCACTTGTGCTGCATTTCACACAAGTGCTTCTTGTTTCTGTTACAGTCATTCTTCCTGATCAGAAGGATCTGAATTTTCTGCATCTTATCAGCCACCAATGTTGACACCAAACATTCCAGATGGTCACATGCTCCCTCCTAGCCTGTCACCTGCGTGCTGAACCTTATGTCCTGCTTGAGCTTTGGTCTGAAAAAAGTTTCCAACATCAACTGCATGCAAATTGATTGCCCCAGATTTGCTTAGGACTCTTCCCCGATTCCCTGGCGAAGCAGAGTAGCTTCTTGGGCAAGGTGACGATAAGAAAAATGTGTCACAATCGGAGGGTTGCTTCATTGGGCTAACAGTGCTTTTTCTTCCCCCCACGCTTTTAAGAAATCCACACATGTGTCTGATGTGGATGTATATGTAGCTCTTCATTGAGCACTACATTTTAGTCACAGGCATTACCCGGGGGGGAGGATCAACCTAGCTATTACTTCTTCCACCAAAGTATTTTCTCCAATGCCATCTCAAAAAATAAATTACAACATACATTACAGCAATTGCAATGTGGAGCATTAAAAGTTTTAAATCAGAGAAGTTTATACAGCCCATGAGCTGTGTGGGTATATATGAGGATTCCTTTTCCAGCCATGTACTTCCACAGAGAACTGCTGACTGCTGTCTCTGCTGACTGAACACCAGAGTTGTTCCTTCTTCTCCGACCTGTGCTGCAGCTGAGGAAGCACAGTTGTTTGCTTTCCCACCCCTGTCCCTCTTTCTCCTACCCAACTGGGGCCCTATGACATTTATTACTGTGATTTGAGCAACTTTACATCTTGTTCAGTGAAATGTTTTGTAAAACACAGGAGGCAGCGCAAATGCAAACTGTCAGGGGTGTTGTACTGCCACTGCATTGCCTGTGACCACAAGGGAACAGGAAGCAGAGCAGATCCTCAGCCTCCCTCAGGCCCAGGTCTCAGGAGTTCAGCATCTCTTTTCCTTTTCAGCAGTAATTCTTAAGTCCTCTTGGGTTTAAAACCTATCAGCCTCCAAAACCACTACAAGAATCTACGCTTGGCATTTCAGGCCTCCAACTGAAACGAGAAACTATGCATCTTCCCAGCCCCACCAGGGCAGTCCAGCAGAGTACAGACATGCAAAAAAAAATGTACTTGTTCCAAATAATTACTGACAACTTTTCCATTACATCCTCTTGTCTGGGCTGCTTGGCAAAGAAAGGGATTAGGACCAGACTTTAAAAGAGAAGAACATCTTCAGCATGCTGATTCACACACCTGCCATTCTCAGGCTGCAAAACATGAGCTGCAGCGTGAAGAGAGAGAGGGAAAACACAAGAACATGCCTGCGCACAACACTGGTGTAAGGAGGCATTCAGGCCATGTGTGCAGAACAGTGGAGGAAGAAATCCTTTTTATTTGTGAGCAAAGGCATCAGAAATCTAAAAGAAGCATTTCCAGCAAAAGATAATTTGGCCTAGAACCTTACTCAAAAATAACTGGTAATGCCTAAGTAACAGAGAAAGATGAAAGTGCTGCAACAAAAGGAAAGAACCAGACTCAACCCTGAATTCAGTATATGAGCACATTTGATTCACTTACTGAATAACAGAATGATTGAGGCTGGAAAAGCCCTCTGAGCTCATCCAGCCCAGCCCAGTACCTAACATCAACACAACCTAGACAAGGGCACTAAGGGCCGCAGCTAGGCTGTCCTTCAACCCCTCCAGGGATGGGTACTCCACCACTGCCCTGGACAGTCCAGTCCAGGATCTGAGTACCCTTTCCTTTCCATGAGGAAGGACTTGCTAACATCCAACCTAACCCTCCCCTGGCAGCTTCAGGCCCTGCCATCTCATCGTGTCTAGTTGCCTGGGAGAAGAGCCTGACCCCCAACTGACTACATTTCAGGAAGTTGTACAGAGGGAGAAGGTCCCATCTGAATCTCCTCTTCCCCAGGCTAAACACCCCCAGCTCCCTCAGCCTCTCCTCATCAGCCTTCCCCTCCATTCCCTTCCTCAGCCTCATTGCTCTTGCAGTAGTTTAAAAGAAGTGTCCTGAGAAGCAGGCTGGAAATAACATTATGTACGTTAACAGGAACAACTCTCCCATCACAAAATGCACAAATCCTAATAGCTCCATGTTTTGATTAAAAACTGCATTTCAGAAATAATCACACTTAGATGGCCATTAGCTCCGAAGCCAGCATGATTAACCCTTGCCCTTATTGCACATTTGGGGCAGGGGATGTAATCCCTCAAACAGGTGCTGACACCCCTGGAGCCATTCCCATCTGCAGGCTGCATGAGATCACATATTTCTAGTACTACTGTGTCCTTTCTCCTTCTTGTTCAAGGGAAAACGAGCTCTCTTCCCTCAGCTGGCACAAAGAGTGCAGCACCAATACTCAGATGAAGTTACTGTTTATCAATTCATCCACAGACATCTGCACATTCTTGGCAGTTTCAAACATTCCTGGCCTTGTGCTGAAAAACAGTCCAAGTCCTGGAAGAACTGTAGCTTTTTACTCGAAACTTCATGAGCAAATGCAGGCCACAAGAAGTGTGAGTACTATGCTTTTGCATAACAACAACAAAATGCTTCATACCTCAGGGAACATCAAAATCACCTGTGGTTGCTGCAGGTGACAGTACAGGGAATAAAGGAAATACGTAAAGAAATACATTTGCCTTCTATCACATCATGTATTACAATAATTCCAGCTTCGTTTTCGGACTGGAAAGGTTCAAAGCACTGCTAAAATTACTCAGTATGGGGCAAATCAATATATTAAACAGTCAAAACAGGGTATTTACCAAATATTTCCCCTACATCAATGTCACCAGGTAACACTTTGCCCAGGACAGGATCCAGGACACCAGATGTGGCCTCACCAGGGCAGAGCAGAGTGGGAGAAGAACCTCCCTTGACCTGTTGCTCATGTTCTTAATTCACCCTAGGAGCCTACTGGCCTGCTGGGCCACAAGGGCTGCTGCTGGCTCATGGTCACCCTGCTTAGGGCATCTTTGTATCATCAGCCCATTAAAAAGAAGCTGGAACACAGTGCAGTACTGGGCTCATACAACTTCTGACTGTCTTCCTCAGAAAACACATTCATCAAAAACATGAATGCTTGTGGAATGACAACTTCTCTGCACTGTCTCTAGCAGGCTTTGGTCCTGTTCAGTTTAACATGTGTGAATGCCACTTGGCAATGAGGAGATTCAGCTATATATAGCTCCATCAGCAGTCAAGTCCCACAGTCATACTCTACCAGGAGACAGCTACACTGGCACTGCGCAGGAGATATTTTCTTCCCACTCAGCTGTTGCTGAAAAATTCTATTGATACTTTCATAAAAGAATGTTTTCAAGTAGATCAAAGTGACCTGCTCTGCAGTCATGGACTGGTAACTCTGTAAAAAGTATCTTGGACACAAGCGAAATAAAGAGACCAGTGGCTAGATTTCAGCAGAGCACTTTAAAACATGCTGAAAATAAAGCTTTGAAGTAATTCCCCCACACAAACCCATCACAGACTCCACCAAGTCAGAATTCTAAACTGGGATTTACTGTTTCAGTTCAAGTCCCTGTGGAGACAGACTGGTAAAAAAAGGTCCTTCATTTAATACACAGAGAGAACAGTGTCTTCTGAACATGAACCACCCAAATGGCAATCAGGACTCTAGGAAATTGAACCGATGTCTGCTAAAACACTGGCTTTACCACTACAAAACCACAGAGCATGAAGTGACAGAAAGCACAGCATGTCCCCTTATTTTACAAGTCACCGGCACCACACATTGCTCTGCTTTTAATCCTCTTCCCTCTCTGCTTCATCAAATGCAGAATATTTAGAAAGACTTTCAGAATTAGGCTTCTGAGAAAAGCAGAATCAAGAAAATGCTAATGAGGTTCCCAGAATCAGCACTGTCATGGTTGGTATCTAAAGCCTCATGGGGAAGGGGACTGCTTTAACGATCAATGTTCCGCTGCAGGGAAGTTCATGTTTTGCACTCCGTGAAAGGGGTTTTCTACTCATGCTTGTAAACACTTTAGGATCTTTGTGGAACACTAGGGCTCTGTTGTACTCAGAAAAAAGCTTGTATGGAATAAAACAAAAAGAAAGAATGAACAGTGTGGAAGTTCATTTAGAGGGACGGAGCAAAACTCTAACTATAAGCATTCTCTTACGGCTCATTGCTGTTACTGTGGCAGTTAATTTTTAATGCTGAAATTACTCCCTGCTTTGTGGTCATGTGGTTACCAGCAATGCTAAAATATTTAACAAGAAGCACTGAAACTACACACTGCATTGGTTTACATGGTCTCTTGGTAATAATCCTCAGGTCTTGCAATTCTCTTTTCACAGGCGAAGAACAGCAAGCGTGAAGCACATAAAACACACTAAACATACACTTTGAGGCAAATTTTTAATAGAGTTCTTAATCAGTTAAACGTCTGTAATTAATGATGTTTTATTCTGTTTGAACTTTGTTAAAAGACTGACACAGTTACAGCAACTTCTGCATCCTCATTCTATGACACTTAGCAATAACCTTACATTCAGCACTAACTTTGTCAAACCTATTTCACCTATCTCAGAGCAGCAGCAGCAGCTGCTGTGCCCAGTTACCCTGTAAACTTAAGAACCTGGAATGTTCACAGACCCCAGACAACAGGAACACAAACAGGAGCCTGATGGAAAGGCACATCGTTAGTTCCATAGATGGCAGGTCTCTTCCTAAGAGGAAGAGCATAAAATCCAGCTCCACCAAATCGCTGAAACACTGAATCTCCTCCGACGGTTCCATAAAAAACACAAACCCTAAACAAATGTTTTATGAAAAGGATGTGATAAGGGTAGACTCAGGCATGAAACATGATGCCCAGTTTCCACACTCTGAGTGTACCTAAACTTTGCTAGAACTTCCCATGTCTCTGGTGTTCACACCTATAGCCAAATATAACAGTTGTTTAAAAAAATGGAACTAACTGCAGAACATGATTTGGAGGTGTTTTGGTCTGATAAATCCCATAGTTTGGGAGTATGGCACTGAAGGAAGACTCGAGTGAGCACAGCTATAATGTCTATAATCACTGCAAACACCTCCTGACTGAGCAGTAATGAGCACTATGTGCCTCAAAGTTGACCAAAGGCTGAAGTCCACTCTCTTATTTATTTAAACATGAGGTGTAGCTCAGCACACGAAGAGGCAATTACCAAAGCTCCAAAGCTACTTGAACTGCAAGGCCAGGCGGCAATCTTCTGAAGAATGTATTGTTCCCATGCAAGTACAACTGAGCTCTAGTTTCTAGATGATATTCCAGTACAAAGAAGGTTCTGTCACTCCCTGAACTCCCAAACACCATTGTGGGCACAATGAGGACTCTCAGACAGCCGTATTCTGCCTCAGAAATCTTCAGGGCTGCACTGGGTTATGGAGACTGCAAATGCTGACGGAGCACACAAGAAAATAACAAGGACTTCTATTCTGTGCTTCTGCTTAGACCAAACTGCAAGCTGTTAAAAGCCGTTGTTTGATACCATCCAGCAGGAACTAGGCTTGAGTCATGTTTGACTCCCCTTTCTGAGCTTTCCCATAAAAGCCAAAACAGGCCAGCAGCAAACATAGGCTCAGCTTATCTCCATAAGGCACACGGTTTGCATTCATGATTGAAGAGGGCAGCTGAAGGGATTTTTAATACAATTTTCAAGCACCCATTTTAGAGAAGAAAAAACACAAACTCCCCACTTAACTCTTTTCTTGTCTGCTTATCTGAGGATGCTTACCTGCCTTCAATATAAACAGCTGATTGCTTGTTGCAGCTTTGATTTCTAAAGTATTTCTAGTCAGGATCAGCTGGGAATATTTCTGACCTCCCCTATTCCTGTATAATGTTAGAAACAAAGCAGTTGCTGCGTTCTATAAAGCCATTGGCTTATTCAGTCCATGCTAAAGCAGCCCTCTCCAGCTTTACATGGAGGTGCATGGACACCCAAAATAAGCAGGTGTGGAATTAAACATCCACAAAAGAAAAGCCCCTCCAATCCAACCTGTAACAGCTCTAAAAAAATAAATGAAAAATGTTCTAAAGCACCAGTTCAGCAGAGTAATGATTAACAAACTGCGAGTTTTCCAATGTGAACAATCTGTGTTTTACAGATTGTGCTCTGCAGCTCTGGGCTGGAATGAAGGAATTTTCAGTGTGGGACACATCTAGGCCATGCGTATTCCATGGCACTGAACTAAGGAAAATTCTATCAGATTTTCTTCTCCATCTCCAAGTGAAACTGCTGCTTGTCAGTGGAGAAAGTTCTTCTCCAAAAGTTGATAAACTATCTGCTTCACATCTGCTAAACCTCAGTCTTTTCCAATAGAGTCAAGTGTTTATTCCCTGTCTATCCCAGTATGAATGTCTCACACACAGAAGACACAGCTTTCCCGCATTGTTACTACCACCACTGCCCGAGGTACAAGATAATTTGGAGATTCACAGTAGCTGTGATAAAGGTAAAAGAAATGCAGTGAGGAAAAGGGTAGGAGAATCATTCAATTTGAATTTGTCCCTTCAGCATATGATGCCACCTCATTCCAAACCAGTGAAGTAAAAAGGAGAATTTTTATAACTATCTATTAAACTTCTTTGTTATCTCCAGGTAAAGACCAATCAAACCAAACAAAACCCTTCCTCAAACCAATCCACTCCCAGAAAATCCCAAACACACAAACAGGTAACTTGTCCAGTATTGCATTTTTACAATCTGTTCTCTCCCAGGGACAGAATAAGGTCTTTCTACTCCTGTATCCTGTCTCTAGTAATCAAAAAGCTAACCGCCAATTTTCTCTGCCAATTTTTCTTCCCCTGACTGCTCACCATGCCCTGCAGGTCTCTGAGTGTGCACATTTCAATTTTAATCAAAACAACTGAAGTTTCTAAGTACTCAAGCCAGTGCCGTTTGCAAACAAAATGGAAAAGCATGAATAACTACTCACAAGGTTCTCTTCAAACCATTCCCGTATGCAAAGTGCTGTGGCCCCAGGAATTTGATTCCGCAGAGCTTCTTTCTCTTGAGGATCCTCTAGCATTTCCAGCGCCATCCTTAGATCTTCCAGGAGATGCAAAATTTGAAAGGTGCCCAGGTATACAGACGGAGCAGGTGACACAATGTCATAACCACCATTGGCATACTCCACAGCTGTCTTGGTACCTGAGGCAAGAAAGGCCGGGAGAGACAGTGATGTCATATAATGGTTTGCTGCACAGGACAATATTTGGACCTTTTAAGCTGACAAGTATCAGATTTTCAGGCTTACAAGTACCTGAGCTAGGCTCTATATAAGCAGTGAACACCGGAGAAATAAATGTGAGCGATATGTTCGAGCACACTAAAAAATATTGTGGACCTAGAAAGCACCTGCAGCAGCAACCGTGAAATGACAACGGCCCAAGGCTTGACACCAATCCCCTGCAATTTGCCATGGTTACCATGAGATGTCACTAACTTCTCAGCTACACACAAGTAGTGTGAGCCGAAGACAGACTGATGCAGTCCTTTGACCAGAAACTTAATGAAAATAGTACATGTTACAGAACTAGAAAAACATGAGACCTTGTGCAGGTTTAAACCCTCTCACCGAGAGTTTTAACACTACCCCAAAAGTCAGCGACAGAAATGGCCAGCACAACCCTGATAGTTCTCTGGATTACCAATTCTCTCCTCCAGCCAGCCCTCCAGCACAATTGTCTCAACAAGAAAGACAGCAACAAATGTGTGTTGCTTGATGGAAGAATCATAAAGAACACTAATGCTAGTACCTCCAAATATCTTTGTTTCAATACCCTTTGTTTTGGTACTTTGTTTCAAGCACACTACAATGAGCTATTTCCTCAGACCTCAGTTCCAGACCTTGATTTCATTTAGCCCTGTTTCTGTAACTAGTCAAATGGAAATTTTCACTCAGCTCTACCTTTTACTGACAATTCGTTGCCTCACATACCCAACTGATAGAATTCTTTGCTTCATTCCTGTTCCATATGGCATAAGCAATCACATTTCCCCCCTTGATTTGTCTGCAGGATGTTCTTTAGGCTTTTGATAATCTGTATTGTAATGTACTCTGCAGGGATATGTTGGATCTGCATAATATGCAGTATTCCTTAGAAGACTGTATCACTGATCTACATGAAGGGATGCTCACAAACATGTTTTTATTTTACTCCTGTAACCTAATTTACATCTCAGTCATGAAAGGCACAGAAATTGTCACTGGGCTTTTGAAAATTATTTGAAATATGTTCATTCCCTGAACAGCAGTACCTCATTTGAAACACACGTGTAGAAGTAATTCAGATTTTCTTCATGAATTCACACTAATGGGCATTAACTGATCTGCTGCAGTCACTGATCTCCATGATTTGGACATTACAAACTCTGTTTGTGACTCATTTTATATCTGAGTACAACTAATATCCCAATGCAAGTCACTAATGTCCCGACACTGCAGGTTCCAGGACACTGAAGTGCTTCAGCACCCATGTTAGCTTTTCACCAAAATCCTAGTTATCAATTACTTCTCATGTTGATCCCTGCTTCAATCAGGTTTTGAACTAAGAGTATTGTCTCTCATATTGTGAATACTTTACTGCTCACAGCTTCTTGCAAAATGCTGAATGGTATTAACCGGGTTTTCTTCAGTCACTGCTTTAATGACACACGATTTTATCAGATCAGCCATCAGCTGCAAGGTCTGAATTCTGTGCACGATGCACACAGCTTTCTTGTTTGACAGTGCAAAGCCAGCCCTAGAAATGCCCACATTTTTGCAAGATGCCATAGCAGGGACTGTAGTATTTTAAAGTATCACCCCTATTTCTGCTACAGGAATATTTAATCAAGCCCTAACCCCTTTTCAAACTCAGAGTATTCCCTCTTTGGTCTTGTTTACTCCCGCTGTTTCTGAGTTTATTTTAATACCTCAAGTGCAAGATCCCAACTGCTGGCTAAAACCACATCCGAGATAAAGTTTCTTCAATATCCGGTGCTATGCAAGAAGCTTCACCTCATAAATCAAGCTGGTCTTCCCAAATGACTTCCTGTGGAGAAGAAGATCAGCTAACTGTTTTGATGGATTTGAGTATTCTAACCGCTGAAAGGTGTTTTCTTCGGTAGTCCGTAATCTTAGCTACTTGTGCCAGTTGGGCTGTTTCTGTACTTCCTAACACAGATTAATATTAAGCCCTAGCAACTAAAAATAGATTTTGAAATGTGCAAGAGCCATTTGGATCTTTTCATTCAGCCCAAGCGGCTCACTAGGAGATTAACACAAAACTGAAATCTGCTGTGGTATTCTTAAGTAGCGCTGATGGTGCTTTTAAAGTTGCAGCTCGCTTGGGTATGGGGATATTGGGACTTTTAAACTTGTTCTCCTCACTCGTTCTGTGGAAAACTCCAGGCTATTTTTCTGTCTTTTCTGCTTAGCCAGTACTTTTCACAAAACTAGAAAAGCAGACAGAATCTCAAGCTGTTTCACAATCAGCTTTTGACACTACCCCTCTAGGGACAATTTAAATCAGGTAAGAGGTAGGGAGGGCTGCATGGAGCATTCTGCAAGAGCATTCCTTGTGTCATTCATACAGAAACTTTTAACATACAGACAAGGGAGGAAGAAAGAGACATGGCTGCACAAACGTCAGTCCCACAACCAGTATGTCAGGTGTGAAGCAGAGATACAGTCTGTAAGGTAAATATAGATTGATGCCCCTTGTTTAGGAGTTCAGTGAATGGAACTGTGCAGTTTACACACCAGATACACAGCCACAATGTACCTATCCCTGCCACTTTCTTTGGGACAGTATTAGTGACACATACCCTCGCCAGACTAAATGCCTCATGTATACCACATCTTGTTTTTATCCTTACATTATCAAAGGCTATGACATTGCTGGTAACATCTATCTTCCACAGAAAATGACTCCAAATTCCATAGGAAAATGCAATGACAGTGAAACACATATGTTTTGTCATGCCTTGATTTGATTTGCCTCTGAAAACATGAGTTAAACCCCATACATGTACAATCTGTAATCTTGACAAGTAAAAGAACTGTTACCTTTAAGAAACTTAGATCTATAAACGTAAAAATTTTCAAGTTGCTGGAGCATAGACAGGGCTGGTCCTGTACTGCCTAGGGACACTGGTACAGTGCCAATTTGTTTTTACTGGTAAAGAACACATCTAGAGTGTTCTTGTTCTAGCTTGGCATCTAGTGACTGAGAGAAAGGAAATATAAGAATGTTCATGGCTTTTTCATACTATTCCTATTCCTGACTCAAGTTGTTCTCTGTTTAAGGTTATATAAAGTAAGAAATAACAAAGCCAAAAGAAGGAAGTAATTTTCAACTCAATGTTAACAAACTAAGATGCAACAAATGAAAATTATTAAAGACATCCTTATGGCAAAGTCATGTTCCCTGACCTACCTAACCACACTTCTGACCTACCTCATGTTTATGTCTCAGAATTAATTTTGAGCATAAATAGTGCAGGGTTTTAAACTGCAGAAGGCAATACAGATACGTTGCAATTTTCTTTGCTAATAAAAGCAAACAGCAGAGGATCTGTTTGCCTAACAGGTAAAGACAAAGATCTTGCAAGCAAACTGGCTGTGAATTCTTATAGGCAGTGGTTCCATTAAACCTTGAATGCAAAAGCTTGGATTAATGACAACTAAAGTTATATGAAGGAAGCAGAGTTTGAAAGGCTTGATTTCATTTACAGTTTTACGTCTTTCAACTGAGGTTATTATTCATTAAAGAAATTATTAAAATATATTCATATATTGAAAATTCATATTAGACTTCAAAAGCAGGCACTGGTGAGGGAAGGACAAAGCAGGCAGGCACTGGTGAGAGAAGAACGCACCCTTGCCTGCAAGACAAACAAACCTCCAACCAATAGTTGTAGCCCTATGCTGAGAAGACATGGCATTGTTATGAGAAGGGATCAAGATTCTAGTTTTTAGCAATTGAAATTTCATAGTGTTAAGTCACTGGGATCACAAACACTAAGCAAGGACTCAGAAGCACTTTGCTTTGCTGGATAGGGCCCAGAGTGCTCAGTAAAAGATAGAAAGCTCTCCCAGGAGTAAAATCTCCTGATCTGGAACTGGAGCTACCTGCTAGTCTCAGTGCAAGAGGACATGATCCATTGCTCCTCCCCATCACACCCCGCCTTCTCCTTGGTGAAATGATTCTGAAACCTCAGAATATTGCTAGGGGTTGCTAGTGGAGTAGCTTTTTTATTCTCCTGTCTGGAAAGGGAAATGAAGAGTTCCTCTAAATGCAACAACTAATGCTCTTTATACCAGGGGAAAAATGCAAATTTCAAAATGACTTCCTGCTTTACAGCTTAAATTCAAATGCACCACAGGCTCCCTTCTCTTATCTGCTTTCCACATAGTTTCATATTAAGAAGGATATACATTGTTCACCGGGGCAAGAACATGCCTTGAGAAACAGAAGTGCATAGGAGTAAATAATTGTATTTCTTTGCACTAGTTTAAGCCTGTCCATCACCATGCTGCAAAGCATGTTGTTTCAGCTCCAGACCGTAAGAACTTGGAGCTTCTTGCAGACTGATGCAAAAAAGAGGTCCCCCAGTGTAAGCAGCAGATTCGGAGATACCAGTATCCTCCACTATTAACAGCAATTAATGTACTTGTAGCTTGATCAGAGACAGCTCAAGTGAGAAAGAAGCTGCTTCAAGCACAAGAAAACACTTAGGAAAAACTCTTGCCAAACAGACTAATTTTGTGTAGCGTTGAGTGAGTCAGGCTACCTGTGCCTTTTGTTTTTCCAGGGGTGACCAGGACACGGAGAATGTTTTGTCATGTTGTTGATATGGTCAACACTATGGCTTCCTAGTATTAACCATTGTAACTGTCCATCTTCGAGGAATAGGAAAGATAGGAAAAAAGAAAGTCTAGGAACTACGACATTCCAAGCAGCTCAGTTCTGGCTTCTACAGACCAAGGAGTTTAAATGGTGCTGCACAGCATGTGTATGGCAGAAGCAGTACCAAAAGCAGTAAGAAAAGAAAATTACTTTTAAGTGACATATTTCCTACACCTCTGTGATGCAAGACAATTTTAGTTCAAAGTTGCTTGCAATTAGCCAAATGGCTTCAAAGAAACATTCCTTTTGGCAACACATGACCTCGTCAGAAAAAAGCACTACTTGTGGTTTGCAAAAGTAAGTCACTAAGTAGGGCTAAAGAACGAAGCAGAAAGCTTTGCCACTTCAAAAATCCACTCTGCTCAGCTCACATCATACACATTGATCCATCAGCCAACTTTCAGCATGCAGTACTATTCCTCATCTCTTTGCACCTTCACTTCAAATCCCATGCATTCACCCTGATTACCTCAGTCTTTTCCCTCTAAAACTGGCAAGTTTTAGAGAAAACCTTCTGGTAATACATAACCATCAGTGGTTAAACAAAGATTGCCCTAAAACCGATGCCTCTCTTAGTCCCTAAAACAGCAAACACTAACAGGAGCCCCACAACTGAAGAGCTACTTCTACACTGGGATAAGGATGTGTTTCTGTAAAGCAAAAGTACTTCACAGTTACAGTTTTGATAGCTGACCCATCCTGCTTAGAACAAAGTTATAAACAAGGATTTTCTCTGCCCTTTCACTCAATCATTACACTGCTACAGACCATTTTCCTTTTTTACCTGAGTTTTTACTCAATGAGCATAGAGGTTGTCCAAGTTCTTCCTCTCTCCTTCAAGACTATCAAGCATCATTTTCTTTGAAGCACAAGTCCCTTTTTCTCATGAAAACTTGAATTTATGTAAACTAAGAGTAAAGTCTGTCCGGGAAACATTCAGCCTCCTTGTTCCTCCGCTTTCTGACAAAGGAGTGAAGTAGCTCACACAATCCTTTCTTCTAATACAGTAATGCAAAATACATCACAAACAGTGTATTTTGAATCACAGCTTATACTAGCTTCTCCTGAACTCTCTGCTTTTACATCTTTAAGTACAAGGAACTGTTAAGCTGGATTAGCAGGAAGCCCTAGGAAAAAAATTCCAAGCCTAGAAATATTAATGACCACATTCAGATGAAAGTTTCATGCAACTCCCGTGATTTTCAGAGGAGGTTTATTTACAACCATGCGTGGAATCCTTGAGAGAATTTTCAAGAACTGTCTATAATTTCTTATACAAATGATCCACATAATTACTCAACCTTTCTACTTTTACACGCTCACAGACTCCTAAGCTGAGTCGTGCAGCACACAGGTCTGCACCACACACAGCCACCACAAAAGGATCTCTCCTGTCCAGAAGCACAAGCTAAGCAGCTGGTGATAAAAGGAAGATGGATTATGCAGCTACAATAGAGATCTGAGGCTGAGTCTCCATCGCTCAGGAAAAACAGGATCAACACATTTTATTAAAGACAAGGAGAGACACTCACTTGCACCTATTCTCTCTCTGTCTCTTTCTCTATTTTTTTCCGTATTTGCACAGGGAAAGAAAAGTGTATTTAGGGCCAGTGAAGACAGTAGTCTACGTAAAACAGGGCTGTGAGAAAACAAATACATCTCTCTAGTACAAACTCCAGACCTGTTTGTAGTAAGCAGGAATTAGCTCCTCGTAACACGAATACTGTTTCATGAAAACAAGAGTCGCTGAAAGCACAGGGGAAATAAAAGCATTTAAAAGTCATCTTGGTTTATAAAAACCACACTATTTTCATCTTTAAAAAGACTTTTTCAGATCAATTCCATTGCCTTAATGCAGGAAGTTGAGAAGCTGTGAATTTGAATTTTACAAAATCCCAGGTTTGATAAAACCTCTTTAAAATTACATCATAGGAATCTGTTCACTGGCCTGTTGAATCTCTGAGTGACTTGTACTGAGAACCAGATCACATCAGTATAAACCACTAAAGAGCCTTTGTGCCTCACATTTTCAATCCTTTGGGCTTCTGGCTGTCATGGTTTAATTGCCTTTCTCTGCTTTACGGCAGTTATTAACATTACTGTTTCTTCTCCATTCTATTTCGCAACACAAACACTTCTCCCCTATGCGTTTTGTTTGACATCAACACAAGGCAGAACTAGATTTCTGGAACATTGTTGTAAGTGTTTAGGTCATGACTGTTTTTTTTCTAGTTTTATAGTGACTGAGCTGTCAGAGATGAAGAATTTAAAGGAGCATAACTGAACACAAAAAGGCTAAATCCTTGCAATTGGTTTTCTCTTATTTTCAAGAAGACTTCTAATTTTGATTTGCTGGAAAGGCAGAAACGCAGGCAGGGGAAGTCAAATGCCAACTGGATTGGTAAATCTCTGTTTGACTTGGACCTATAAGATCCTGTTTTGTCTTATAGAAAGCAATGTTAAACACATATTTGTGTTAAAGATCATTGAGTGTTAAGTTCTCGGTGCTTTCAGCTTTTTCAGGGCAGTGTCCTGGTTACAGAGGGAATCTATAAGGACTACAAACAATATTCAGAGAGTCTTGACTCTGTGTTCCCACTGTCGGTGGGAAAATATGCTCAGGACAGTGAGAGGATGGGAAGCATGCTTTGGGACAGCAGCCCAAACAGCTGGAATGACCTTTGCAAGGTTAAGGACTCAAAACTGAGGAAATTCCAAACTTCAGATTGCTCTGGCAACCCTGGGTAAGGAATGAGTGGGCAATGCTGTCCATGCACAACCAAAATGCAGGTCGCTATGATTTTCACATGCTTTGAAAAAACAGATCAGACCACACTTCAACAGTTACACAAGCTCCTAACTTGAAGGCCAGACCATGAACAAACTATTGTTTCAAATGGCTGTAAAAGTTATTTGAGTGTGTGCACAGTTGCTAAGGCCATGTCTTGGATGTTGTTCACAAACCTAAAAGAAAGACCTCGACTAGTGACAGTGCGAAGTTATGGATTAAATAAACAGGGAGACAGTGAACAGCTGTATTTTAAAAGATTTAAAGTTGCTATAAAGCTGTTATTGTTGACAACATCTAAAGAATTAGCTAATTCACTTATCCAGGGTACGTGAAGCTGTATGTCAGCACCTAACAAGCTTTAATGAGTGCTCTAAGTAAAGACAAATGTTGAACTACACATTATAAGCCCTAAATGTAAGCTGTTCTGTTTTCCCATTTGATATCCAGGATGGTTACAGGTCACCACTTAATGGAGTTCTCACCCCACAATATTTGTGATAAATAATTTTCTGACAAAAGTCTATTTCTCTGTCAAAGACCTGATTTCAAGTGATTTATTACGTAATTTTCTTGTTCACACCTCTACCATCATAAGATTTGCTCTAGCCAATGATTTCAAAAAGCTCCAGCAGTATTTCGTGTAGGACAGCTTTACCTGAATTAATGCAGAGCAGTAACAAGAGAAACAAATGCTGTGGAGATGTGATTTCTTATGTTCAGAAAAAGATGACTAGGTAGTGATTGAAAAGAAGCGAAGAGGAAAAGGAAACACACTAATCTCAATCGAAGCAGGGCCTATTAGCACAATTAGTTTACTTAGAACAAACAACAAAACCACCGCAGCTGCTGATGTTCAATTACTCTGATCTGTAGTAAAAGAAATGGCTCATTATTGAAATTATCCTGTCTCATCATGATTTCAACTGCAGTCTGGGTCAGTTTACTGCTCTAAAATGACCTTCTACAAAACTCTTCAGTATTACAGTGACAAAAAGCTGTATACCTTTATGACAGAAACTACATTCGGAATTTGAAAGTACCGTGCACCTTGCATAGGACATAAGTGGTAAAAATATAAACCCATCTGGAGGTATACGAATGGAAAAGAGAAACCAGAGGCTGTTCTCTAGTCAGTCTACACAATCACAAGAGGCTCCTGCTGCCCATCAGATGCATGCCACCCAGCCTGTACTTCAAAGAGGACCCCCTCCCCAAAAGGAAACAAACAAACAAAGAGAATTAAGTGCTCTCTGGCTGGCTGGCACAATTTCAGTCCCTTATGAAGCAGAAGAGAGTTGCACACCTTCCCTCAAAGTGCTGTGGGAATCCTCCTTCCATTCTGAATGAATCTGCGATGATGGATATGACCATTCGTAGGTAATGGATGAGGTCACGAGCAAGTATTTTGATTTCCTATTACTTCTGTGGGGACTCCAAGAAAAATGTATTCCATCAAGGGGTTCAAATGAAAGCATTGGTATTTTTTTGTTCAATCCAAGTTTTAATCACTTAACTAGAGGTGATTTAGTAATCTAACCCACCCAGGAACAGCGTGCAGCTCTGAAACTTGAATTCTATTGTTTTCATAGTAAAAGTAAGATGGGTCAGAACAGTAAGAGAGCAAAAGAAGAACCAAACTCCAAACAAACCAAAACATAAATCCTCCAACAAGTAGGTCCTCCTGGAAATGCTGGCAAACAGATACCATGAGGGAAATGCATTAAAATGGAACTAAATCCTTCTTCATCTCAAGTATCATTTCCTCTAAAGGTCCTTCCCCTTTTCAGTAAGAATGTAAGAAGCTCTAGGGTTTGTAACACAGAGACAAAGGAATGGACTGAGTGCACCGTGGTGCCACCTCAAACGAAGGGAATTTGAACACACAGACTTCTTGGGAAAATTTTTGTTATTTATAGTTTTTATCATTCAGTACTAATACTGAAATACCAGTCCACACCCATGTGATAACACACTTAACCTCCTCATAATCTTTCAGTAAGAACTAATTGCAGGAGCTCTGGGTAAAAGGAAACTCAGTAATTACACCGGTTACTGGGAGCTTTTGAAGACACTATGGAGTTGCAGCACTGTGACAGGAGTTTTTAGATCTTACAATTACAGTCATTCACAAAAGGAAATTGTGGATTTCCAGGCTGTTGATAGGGAGATGCCATTTGATATAAAAACCAACATTGTTTTACATCATTAGGATATATTACAAAGATGAAAAATACTCTGAATCTATAGTTCTATAAAGAAACACATTTATTAAGTGGATGCAAGCTGAATAAAAGGGGATCAAATGACTTGGTCAGACCTCAGAGGGAAGCAATGCCAGAACCATGCACCGCAAATAAAGAATACATGGACATACGGTGCTTCCTGTCTGTAAAGTCTCCCTTTGAGTGCAAGTCATTCGAGATAATGGCTAAGTCATGTTCACTGACAATTACATTAGCCCCTTTTGCCATTATAGTCAAAACAAGAGTAATCATCTAGCATGGCTCATTTATACAGCCACAAGGGTGGGTTATCAGTACTGATGTACTGAGGCATAAAAGACTTGGGAACACTGACCTATCTGTCAAATTTGATCAAGCCCAACAAAATTCAATTTGTTAATCTTGCTGCCCAACCCTACCTTCATGCACTTGAACCACTAATACATTTTGTATTGTACCAAGATGCAAAGTCTGCAGCGAGACTTTTTGGATTAATCAGAATAATGTATGAGCTATGATAACACATGTAGTAAGAGACTTTATAAAGCTAGAAGTAGGACTGAAAATGTGTCAATGCAATGACAACACATGTAACATACGTAAGGTGCATGCATGTCTGTTTCTTACCATATAGGACAAGACCAGAGTCTAGTAGTTTAATAATGACAGCTAGTAGAAGAAATCAGGACCAGAGAGAACGCTAATTTTGTGTGCGTATATAGGCACACATCTACTAAAGCTTCAAAAAGGAACCAATGCAAGTTACGCTCCTCTGGACCTCTCACTTCTCTAAAACAGTGATCAATGCTGATTTTGTGTCTAAAGCAGAGGTTGCTGAGGCCAAGAGAACACCACCGCTCTCCCAGTACCTACTTAGGCCTCAGTCCTAAGGAAATACCTTTTTCATCAGCTACTTATGTTTACAACAGCCATTCAGCACTTCCAAGGGATATCCATGGAGTCTGAATACAGGGAACCAGAAGAGCACAAGCTCTGAACAGTTGTTTTTTTGCTGTTTCCAGTCTACTCTAAGAGCAGCTACACTTGCTCAGATGATTTGTTCAATATTGGCCCAATATCGTACAGATAAATCTGCAGAATAGAAGTCTCACAGTCCTGGTTTGTTTCACAACAGTCCTCTAGTCCTCCTTCTGAAGGACTTTTCTACCTTATTTATTCTCTAACCATAAAGGATGAGAGAACACTCCTGTTTCCAGTCCCTGCCCAAATTGCATACAGAAGCTTACTGGATTCAATTACAGAGAACCAAACTTGAATAATTACTATGTTCCTCAATTTGAGACAAATTAGGATAATAACTGTACCCAACTATAGGCTCCAGCAGATATATTTGGTCCTATGCCAGAATATTCAAGAAATGGTTATGGAACATGCAGAACATTAGCTAGAGGAGAATGAGCAGAACAGTCTTACCCCAACTTGTCTTAAAATGTCTTACCTATTTCTAGTAATAGAAAATAAAATGGAAGTAAGTCAACAATCTTCTCACATAACTGAGCTTCTACTTTAACTGAAAATAAGTAAATGAACAAAGCAATATTTTTCCCCGTTGTACAGGGAGATAGAACACTGAAATCATACAAGAAGTCTTCACTTAACATTGATGAGACCTGACAGCTGTGCTGTCTGGGAAATACCTTGGTTCTTCTCCCATTAGATCTCTGCACACAAGCCTGTTTTCCACACTGAATTGAGTATCTGTATCCACTAGAGAAGAAATATAAGTACTGTGAAGTCATAATTCTAAGCCATTCCCTCAAATAAAATTGTTCTGCTGGTGCAAGAAGTTATTTGGGAACACATTCACACTCAGAATACTGTGTATCTTCTGAGTCTGTTCTAGCTCGCACATTCAGAATAAAGTGAAGACTCAAATGTGGATGAGGAAAAAAAATCTAGAATCATAGAATGATGCTTTAAAGTAAAAATTCTGGCTGATGGCACCCTGCCTCATCACAGCCTGTCTGAGGGCAGCCATCTGAAGCTGCCTGTCAGTCTCTGGATACAAAGCTTTACCAGAAGAGCAGGAAGAAGCTCCACTACAGCAAAAAGAGGCTGATGTCATCTTCCTCATTAGGGAAAGAAGAGAAAAAGAAAGCACAGCATGAGTGTCACACTTTAAATTTATAAAGCTTTAGCGAACACTTTCCCGTGGTGCACAAGTAAGATCATGGCCCAACCCAGATACTTCTTTAAGAGCTCATACTGGATGGTGTGTAAGGCTACCGAGTCCTAACCACAGAAATCAACTCCTCTTCTTGGATGCTGTAATACAGAGAAAATTTTCAAAGTGCCTTAACATGAGAGCAGCACAAGACAACTAATTCTCTCTTGCATCATGTCCCTTTCCAGTGGTCAGCTGCACAAAAAGAAATGCATAGCTCCACTCCTGGGTATATAGGTCAAAAACACCCAACTGCATTAGACTGTGAAGGTAACTAATAAATACATGATTTGAAATATCAACACCATAAATAAAGTTACATATGTTCGTATGTTTATATATATACACACACACATGGTTATGTGTATCTGCATGTGCGTGGAAAGTAGAGATATATACTACCCAGCTAGCTGTAGGCCTTGGTGAAAACCTTTTTCAGCGATGCACTGAAATAAATCGCAGACACAGAGTGTGACCCATTACCATGTGAGAGAGCTCAGTTGGACATACGGTGCCATCCAAACCAAGGATGCACTTCAGTTACCCTACAGCACTAGAGCCAAGTAAGTCTCTGTTAATCCAACATTCACAGCTCTGAATCATAATTGCAGGTTTTCTTCCTTTATTTTACTTTAAATTTACTTCACATAACTGTCAAGGCAGACAAGTCTGCATGTCACAGACAACTCGACAGACTGAGAATAGTAAGTAAAAAAACACAACAGGAAGATTGCAGGAGGGAAAAAGAATATCACAATAGTTTGCTGTGAAATAAAACAGTACCGTACCTGCAATGATGTCATCCATCTGCTCCAGAGCTGCTTCCAGCATGTGACTGGCATCAGAAGCCATCATCTCTGATTTTGTCAGACCTTTACTCTTTCTGCTGAAAACAGAGAGGACACCAAGTGTATTACATGGAGCCAGACCCGACAGAAAATCACATGGCACTGTTACATGATGAAGTCATCCACAGAAGCAAAAGTCCACCTCAGCAAACATACAGCCTAGTACTGTGAAAACTAACAGCACTGTTAGTCTTCTTGATAGATGACTGGTGATTTCTGAAGTTTTTGTTCATTGTTGATTCTTATTTCATTACTTTTTAAAATAAACTTTACTAAAACAAGGAAATACAGATAGAAACAAACCCAAACAATCTCAAATACCAGGAGCTTGAGATTCTCACACCCTTCATCCCTAGCACTGGTTTCTGAGATCCAAATCTCAGTGTAGGTGAACCTTTGCACTGTGGGGGAAAAAGAGGATTGACTGGGATTTGATGAAGGAATGGACACATGGTGAAAAACGTGCAATCTGTGAGCAGAACTCTGCAGGAGCTCTACTTTTTGACTGTTGCCTTAAGAGTCAAGACAGTTTTGAAATAATTTCTACTCTTCCTTTCTACACCCCATCGAGTCGTTCTACCACTTCTTTAGTAACACAGAAAATACTGTTCTTTCTGTCCCAATAACCAAAACGCCCTGAGTATGAAGTTTCTGAAGTTACTGCTGTCCCTTTCAAAGTTGATTAAAGATATCCATTACCATCTGACATTAAGGATATCAAACAAAATGTTCCAAAATTAGTCTCCATTTGTGAGTCGGTGTTGCTGGACGCTCAGTCAGGCAGTACTCACTATTGTCAACAGATGACATTTCAAAGGGGAAAAGAATTTACGCTGTCCATTTCACTGCCCGTGATAAAATTCTGAGTTACAGCCCTTTTGCCCACCACTTCACTGCTGAAGTATGAAGCCAGTGCCCACACAGCAATGAACAGGGGGTGTGCTGATGCCTAATCCTTGCAGTGCTCTGCACAGAACTCAAAACACCAACAAAGCCCTTAAAGGGTCATTGAATTTTGATTTTCTTCCATGAAGGGCGCAATTCAGTCTTTTGACAGTCTTCTGATGCAGCAAGTGATTCAAAACTGTGTCATTTGGACAGTTTTCTCAGCACCACAATAAAAATCGTACCCGTTCTGGTGTTTCAGAAAAATATAATCCCTGCAAGTACATTTAAGCCTGAGGCCACACTACGGCATCATGAGAATTATTCAATGTCAGCAATAATCCAGCACGGTGGAGGATTTTACCAACAAGTCAACAGAATTTGCTTCTCTTGCAAACTAGGAATCCCAAGACTGCTGGTGAAACACCAAGAAAGCTGATTTGCTGATAACCTATGTGTTATCAGTAAGATGTGTGTCCTCTGTCCATCCTAGTCAATGTGTACAACACCACTGACTCTCTAGAGGGGCAGATGCAGAAAGAGAAGTCACAAACTTCTGAATTCTAATTCAGGTTCTGCAGTTTACAGCTTCTTGTAACAGATAAGTCATTACTGAGCTCTGGATCAAACCGATCTGAACAGCAATATGAGAACGTCTTATCAGAAAATGGAAGAGAAATCTGTATCAGCAAATGGAAGAAAACACTTTGCCTAATCAAGGCAAAGATTAATGTAAATGGATTGTTGAGTTTGGCCTTTCTTTTTTGTCAAACTAATAATTTCAGTGTGAACAATGCTAAACATAACTGAATTTCACCAAAACCCACCTGACACAAATGTTTCATTGAATGGTAATGGAAATAGCACAAATGATGCTTAGGATAATCTGCAAAGTCACTAAGTCAGCCAACAAACATTTCAGAATGCCTACACATGTGACCTTGACAGACACATTGTTGCTTTGTTTTGTTTGGTTTGGCAGATACCTGTCTTCTGTGTTCACACTGACCTGCCTAATACATTTACTACTTCAGACACCTGATTCCCAAGTGCAATGAGTCTCCTTTCTTGCAGTACCTTCCCCAGTCCAAAGGGACCATAACATCAGTAATGATCACCTCAGTGAAAGGAAATCCATCTCCAGTAAGCAGCTGTCAAAGCAGCAGCACCAAGTTAGTCTCTCTTCCTTGGTGTATGTGACCACCAACCACTTCCCCAGAAATCTATGGCCACCAGCTGTGTTGGGAAAACAAGACAGCAGACAGGCTCAGCATTAGAAGGGAGAGAATGAATGAAAAATACTAAAAATAGCATTGAGTTTCTGTTGCTGCTGTTGCATTGTCTTCTCTAATTTGAGCCCTATGCTCTGGGTGCTCAAAGCAACCAGAGCAGTGCACGACGGTTATTAACAAGAAATGCAGGACTAGCAGTCCTAAACATCAAATATATTATTTGACCATGTATCCTGAAAAAAGTACTGAAAATCTTGGTATGTCACAATAAAAAACGCGGTTTTTTACCTAGAGATAAAGCTACAATTAAGACCTTGTCACAAGCAGGAAAGTTCTGCTGTGAAACACCAGGTCTAAGTTTCTCTCTCCTCCCAGCCTCCCTGATCTGCTTGTTTCCTCACCTGTACTCACAGTGTATTTGCTGCTTAGCTGTGTTCAGCTAGAGTAAAACCTGTTGATCGAGCAGTGATTTGTTAATAAAAGCAATGTTCTTCACTCCAGAGCGATAATGCAATATTTCTTGCTTGACATCTTTTTCTAGACAGACCTGTTGCTTGTGCTGCAGGCAAGTCTCACTTTCCCAGACACTCCCTTCTTGCTGTTTGACTGCTCTGAGCAGTATTATAAAAACAGCTTGTTAGACTTCATATACCTTTGCTTACCATTTCTGCTCTAGTCCTGTAGAAATATCTGCAACCGCGAATTCTTTTTCATTATTATTAAATAATGAGACAGCTGTGTCAATCCCAAGGCATGCCGAGTACCTCCAACAGGATCTAGCTACTTGCTGGTATTTTAATGGCAATCCCTTTTACAGTTTTCTTTTCTGAAGGACATCAACAGATGCAGAGCTCTACAACTTATCTACACATATAAAAGTATGCATATATTTGGAAAAATAAGTTATTTGGTAAGGACTGAACAAAGACTCTCTCCCACATTATACCACAAGCTTTAATGTTTAGCAAGTTCTAACCTTCAGGATTGAGTTAGATTTATTTATATCTACCAGCAAAAGCAAGAATCAATCGACTCACCTTTTCAGGTCCCTAAGAGGAAAATAATTTGGTTGTTTTTTTTTTTTTGCTTGTAAAAATCCTTCACTACTAATAGCCAAGTTTTACTATTAAGCAGACTAAAATCTAAATTATTATCATCCCTTCTAAGCCACACACTCATGCTCATTTAGAGGCCAACCCACAGAAAAAGATACTGCAATGCTGTTTGTTATAATTCCCTAAGTAATAAGATCTTCCAGGAAGTGCAGGCAGAACAAACCGGTCTGAATGCCCTAAATTTATTTTGCTCAGCTAGCTTTACCCTGCCAGTCCCAAACTGAGATTTGAATTTCAAATAACATGAAAATAACTCTGATAGAATTATTGTGCTCAGAGCCAATATCCCTTGCAAATTCCTCACCCTGCTTTCTGTATGTAATGCTGAAGCTTACTGCATCTAAAGAGAACATAAATGTGTTTACATAAATGTGTACTTGCTATGAGCAAGGTCTTCTTCAGAATTATGAAAATCCCGAATTAGTTTTGAATCTTTCATGAACCAGCAGCTGTCCAGAGATAAGAATGGGAGCATTAAGGCTACTTCTGGTTGCTGTTTCCCTGTGGTTGCTTTTAATAATGAGGTTGCCAGCTTTCTCAGGGAGGTGGGTTTTGACAAAATCTCTAGAGATCTAGCTCTTGCCTTATCATCAGTGCTGCCGGTGGCCCACAAATTCCTCTTACATTTAGAAGACAGAGCCAGTCATTAATTATCATCACCTTTGTCTCCAGGATAAATAAATACATATTTGTAAATGATTTCAAAATTCACATTCAAGGGTTGCCTTGCTTTGTACTGAATGGTGTAATGAAAGAGCAGGTGGCCTGGGTAAGCTTCACAAGTCCTCCACATTGTTCTTACTCCTAAGTTGGAATGAGCAAATGGTGCACAGTTTCTACCACCACCTTCTTATATCCCCACCACACGCTATATTGTGTCCTGCACTCTGGAAGAACTCAACTGGTGATTCAAGTCTTCAGCCTGACTCAGTAGTTCTCATGGCACCATCAAATACAGACGATATAAATAGGCACTTAGTGCCTGGCCTTTAGGCCAGAGTCTGAAATAACCCCTCACAGCTGCTGGGAACAGAAGAATCTCTGAAGATCAATAGAGTGACCACCAAGGAACACAACTTACACAGCATCCTCCATGACTGCCCACCCAGAGATCCCATTCATGTGATTGTAGCCTACATTTAGCTTATTTGTTAATACAAACCCTACTTGCTCTACTTCCCCTCTTCTTCCCCTCTACTTCCCAGCAGAAGGGCAAAGAGAACACTTTCTTCATTGATTACTCTTTACATAATAAAACCAAGACAACAGAGGTTTTAGAAGAACAACTAGAACAAGAATTAAGAGAAAAATATTTTCCAGCTATAATGCACAAAGGGTCCCCACAAAAGGGGATGGTGGAAGCTCTAGAGAAAATTATAGATTAGCCAAAGTTGAACAAAAACCTGAGGCGGGAGAAGAACTGGATGAATTTCTAGCAAACACACTGCTGGGAGTCCTTCTGTGCAGGGAGAACTTGAGGTGAAGCAAGCAGTAGTGCAATGCCTCCCTGATGAAAACAAGCTAAACGAGCTTATTAACTGAATAAGCTAAATTAGGTTATGCAAGCTGTCGGGTCTTATCCTGGCACTGCAGAGCCACCACGTTTGTGTGCTGGTATAAATGTTAGCAACATGCTGCAAGAACTACGCTGCTTTAAAATATGTTGTACTAAACAGTTATATTTAAAATACAAAAGGAACTGAATGCTGTTAAATTTACTGTATTATGAAGTAGTAAAGTCAAATCAAACATCTCTTTTCAACATTAAACTCATTAAGTTTGCTAATAAGAATCTGAATTTCAATTCTGGGTTAAGGGAGGGGGAAGGAAAGCAGAAAGCGGCCTTAAAAATGCACTGAGATCTGACTGATACTTTGTGATGCTTCAAGAACAGAAATCTCCTCACAGTAGCTCCTCCACAGCACTGCTGAAGATTAAGTTACAGTTGTTATTGGTATCATAACCAAATTTCCTGACTCATGTTTGTGCAAGGTATCATCCTTACATATAAAAGCTGGCACTGAAACAATGGCATGTGCACAGGAAGGCTCCTCCAGCTCCCCTCCACAGCACTTCCATCAGCTGTAGGGAACACTTTGTGCCTTTAGTGTTGTTCTAGACATTGCTCAGAAAAGCTTAAAACAGCACTTCATAATTAATTTTGAATTGTTACCAGATGTTTGCAGTTTTCTCTCTGTTGTACAACACATAAAGAGAAATGCTGCAGCTTCCAAATTTTCAAATCTTAAAACCAAACCAGCATTTGTTAGGTATTGTATTAAGTGGAAATAAGTAATCCCTAACTGTTTTAGTTCATTTATCATCTAACTAGTTCTGATGTCAAGCTAATCTGTAGCTTCTGAGCTCCTCCAGCCCAGCCCAGGACCTAACATCATCACGCTGGCCAGACTAAGGGCCACAGGCAGGCTGTCCTTCAACACCTCCAGGGATGGGAACTCCACCACTGCCCTGGGCAGTCCAGTCCAGGCTCTGAGCGGCCTTTCCTTTCCATGAGGAAGGGCTTGCTAACATCCAACCTAGCCCTCCCCTGGCAGCTTCAGGCCCTGCCCTCTCATCCAGTTGCCTGGAAGAAGAGCCTGACCCCCAACTGACTACAACCTTGCTTTCAGGTAGTTATAGAGAGGGAGAAGGTCCCACCCAAATTTCCTCTTCTCCTGGCTCAACACCCCCAGCTCCCTCAGCCTCTCCTCACCCAACTTTTCTTCCAGTCCCTTCACCAGTTCCATGATCTTGGTCTTCACAGGAGTGACTTTAAACAAGAGCCAGTAGCATCTCAACTCCTTGTGGTAACTGGAAACATCATGTGTTATTACTTGTAGAAGCAGCCACTATCTGCACGAATGTACCATTAACTGCAGAAAGCACAGTTCCTTGGAAAAGACCGAACAGTAAAACCACTGAACAGAATCAGTTATTCTAACCCAAACCCGGGTCCCATGGATGTAATTTCATGCTCAAGTAAATTTAAAGATGAAAAGTGGTAATAAACAGAATTAATGTACAAATGAATTCCCTGTCCTAGAGTAAATAGAAGAATAGGAGGCTGAGAGGTGACCTCATTCATGTCTATAAATATGTGAGGGGTGGGTGTCAGAAGGATGGAGCTAGGCTCTTCCCAAGGTCATCTAGTGACAGGACAAGGGGAATGGGAAACACAGGAGAACATATGGAACATAGGAGGTTCCATATAAATATCAGAAGGGACTTCTTCCCATTGAGGATAATGGAGCATTGGAACAGGCTGCCCAGGGGGGTTGTAGAGTCTCCTTCTCTGGAGATGTTCAAGGCCTGCCTGGATGTGTTCCTGTGTAACTTGGTCTAGGTGATCCTGCTGTGGCAGGGGGATTGGACTAGATGATCTTTTGAGGTCTCTTCCAAACCCTAATGATTCTATGACAAGACCTTGAATTGCGGGAGATGGTGTATATAGAACTAACAAAGGTATGCAAAGCTGTCTTCTATAGCAACCTCTACTAAAACTTAGACAACCTGCACTGCTGTAAAAATGTGTCTTTACAACTTGAGAATTAGGAATAAGATTTCTTACAGTTCCTAAGTAGTTTTCAGGCTTTTCCAATTGTTTCTGGACCAAAGGCTCCTCAGCCTGGACATACAACTTGCTGAATCGTGCCAGTCCCTTATGAGAGATCCCTGTGCTCCACTTCTGTTTGCCCCCTTTAGCATTTAAATGAATTTTGTAAATGGAAATCCTCTTTCTTGTCCATCAAGCTGTCACAGAGGACCCTCAGCAGAGCAAGATTTACTGATAACTTCATTATTCCTCCATTAAATACATGTGTATGAATCTTCCAAGGGGTACAGAAGTGTATGTGGGCACTGTGAAACAGAGACATTGCATTCACTTGTACAGGATACTGGTATCCATGCAGTCCTTGGTCCTAGTGCCTTGACTTGTGTTATCCATCAGATTCACAGGACTCAGAGGCAGAAAACAGCTCTGTATTTTTGGAGTTCTTATGACAACCTAAAAATGGTGATAACTCATACAGACAGTAACTGTCCCGGGGCAGAGCCATCAGTGTAGTGCTCTGTCCTTCCCAATAATCAGCATTTTAAGACTCATGAAACACAGATGGGATGGGAACCATTGTATTTTGTAGATGCTGAAGGACCTTCCCTTTGTGGATTTATTCAGTTTCTTGTAAAGGTCATTGTATAATTGCCCATTGAATGCTCTGACATTACAAAAAACAAGCAAGCTGGTGGTTTATCACTGCTTTCTTTATCTCACAGTCTCTTTCCAGTCCTATTCTCCCCTACAACATCCCTGTTTAACTGAGTTCACAGTATCACAGTAGACCCGGTTGGAAGAGACCCCAAGGACCATTAAGTCCAACCCATTAAAGAAATCCAGTCTATATAAGATGGCCCAGCCCCCTGTCCAGCTGAGCCTCCAAACAGTCTATAGAAACCACCCCTTCCCTGGGAAGACCATTCCAGTGTCTGATTACTCTCACAGTGAAAACTTTTCCTCTGGAGTCCCATTTGAATCTCCCCAGGAGCAACTTGTACCCATCACCCCTTGTCTTTTCTGTGGGACTCCTTGGGAAAAGGCAGTCTCTACCTTCTTGGCAGCCACCCTTAATGTCCTGGTACATGGTGATAAGGTCCCGCCTAAACCCTTCTCAAGAACAAACCCAGCTCTCTCAGCCATTCCACATAAGCCTGATCTTCTAGCACTTTAATCATCCTTGCAGACCTTCTATAGACCCTTTCCAGCCTTACCAATCTGTTTTGTATAGTGGGGAGCAAAACAACACGGGACTCAAGGTGTATTATGACCAGTTCTGAATAGACCAGGGCAATTACTTCTTTATCCCTGCTGGTGATGCCCTTGCTAATACAGCCCAGCATCCTATCTGCTTCCTTTGCCCCTGCAGCACACCATTCATTCATGTGGAGCCTGCTGCTCACCAAGATTTCCAGAGTCTTGGAGAGAGCTCCAGCAAGGTGGATCCCAGCCTAAGCTGTATTCATGGGTTGTGTATTCCTGGGTACAAGACCTTACACATGCCCATGTTGAATTTCATAAGGTTCCTGCTAGACAAGTGGTGTCCAGTTTGGCCAATTCTTCCTGAAGAGTGGTTCTCCCTCCCTTCTGGAGTGTCAACCTCTTCACACATTCGCAAAATTTGTCAGGGTGCTCTTGATCGTTATGTCCAGATCATTTATGAAGACATTAAACTGTGTTTGTCTCAGTACTGATACCTGCAGGAACCCTGCATGTAACTGGTTGCCAGTTAGAGAAAGAACTATTTACTACCACCCTCTGGGCCCATCAGCCCACTCCCCACCCACCGCACAGCCCACTTGTTTAAGTGGCAGTGTGTCAGTTCCTCAAGGAGGAGGCTGTGGAGGACTGTATTCAAAAGCCTTGGAGAAGAGTACGTAGGAGTAGACAGTGTCTGCTGCTCACTCTACATTGACTGAGCACCTTACTTTCTTGTAGAAGGTGATCAAATTTGTCAAGCATGATCTGCCCCTGGTGAATCCATGTTGAGCTGTTATTCTGCAAGTCTCTCCTCAGCATAATCCTAGCCCATACTTTTCAACACAGCAGCTGCTTCTTTATATTCTTGTTGTACTGTACCACAGTTGAGATGAGATGACCAAGTCCACATGTAGAATTCGAGTTGCAGGGTATTTCTGACCTTTGGAGGAATGCCACAAAAGACATGTGATGACACCAGTGAGCATGGAGATGGTTCCACACAAAGTCAAGTCAGTGAATCTCTACAGAAATAACTCTGAAGAGTGGAGAGCACTAATTGTGCCTTAAAATGGACAGACACTGAAGTGAGTGAGTGCAGGCAGGAGAACTGGCACCAGTGGACACTGAGATACCCAAGATCTGTTTTCCTGCAATGGAACCTTGTAACAAAAAGGAGTTAACAAGGTAGAAAATTGAAATTGAGGGAGACAGTTTTCATCCACAAAACTTGTAAGGTAAAAGGCTGAAGGCTGGGTTAGGCGGCTCAGTAATGGACACAACTAAGAGAGATATATTTCCTGACATATCTGAGAGGCTGAGAGAACTGGGACTGTTTAGTCTGGAGAAGGCTGAGAGGGGATCTCATTACTGTCTATAAATATCTGAGGGGTAGGTGTCAACATGAAGGAGCCAGTCTCTTTGGTAGTGCCCAATAATAGGACAAGGAATAATGAGGATAAGCTAGAACATAAGAAGTTCCACCTCAATATGAGGAGAAATCTCTTTATTGTGAGGGTGACAGAGCCTTGGCACAGGCTGCCCAGAGAGGTTGCAGTCTCCTGATCTGGAGACTTTCAAAGCTCACCTGGGTGGTCTGACCTAGGTGATCCTGCTTCGATAAGGGGATTGGACTAGATGATCCCTAGAGGTCCCCTCCAACCCTGGACCTTCTATGAATCTATGGTATTTCTTACAATTACTTCACATTACAGAATTACCTACTCTAGGGTTACACAATCACAGAATGATTAGGGTTGGAAAGAGCCTCTAAGATCAAGTGCAAGCTTCAACCACACACCTCCATGACCACTGAATTTGCCTCAACTTTATATTAATGTGATACAAAGGCTTTTGCAGAATCAAGCCTCACTATTAACCATAAGGCTTAAAACCAAATACTGAAAAGACAGCATGAAACTGAATTTTATATTAGTGCTTTTCCCTCTCTGAAACATTCTGTGCAGCTGTTTATAACTGAGTGGAAACATCACAGGGCTGGTTAACTACAACCCACCCTGCGTCTGTGAACACAAACATGCTGAATTCAGGCTAATGGGGACAGTATCCATCACTTCAGTATAAATCTAAACTTCAGTAACAATCTGGAGGAAAGCATCTGTGGGAAACAAAGAAAGGAAAAATATACTTCTGCTAGGAACGGCAAATCCAGAGGAAGTGAATCTGCTTGGGTTAAAACTATCAGACTAGAAACAACAAACAGATCCCTAGGAAAAGCACCATATCCCATGTTGCTCATCACATCAATAAAAACATGAACGTTAACAGCTGAAGCAGTTCAATGCTTATAAGCAAAACATTCTTGCAATGATTGCTCTTGAAGGAAAGGATCTTTCAAAAAAAACAGTCTTCAAGACTTCTTTCTCTGCCTATTGATGCTCACAGAAAAACATGCTTACCCAGAAAAGGATTTAACAGCATCACCCCACTGACAACCCAAACAAGAGTTTTTCCACTTTACCTTGATTAATGAACTCTGTAACTGTCTCTGCTCTATTGCCACGTTTCAGGTAACTCTATGTGCAGTTCTGAGTATTTGGTGCAAGATTCTTAAAGGTTACAGAAGAGTTCTGAGGTGCCCAGTGTGCTCCTGCCATTAAGTGCACATTCTGCCTACATTCAGGTCTCAGCTTTTATCTTCAGTTACTTCAGGCTTTCTGTGGACAATCTGGTACAACCGATGAACACCCGTTTTTATGTGGATAAGAAAGAAGGAATGTAGGAATTTACGTTTCATGTACACAGAGCTGAGAAAAACACTAATGGCTCTCCATTAGATTACTGATCATCTGCCAGCGAAATAATTTCCTGTCTTACACATGTGAAAATACCACATTTTCCTCTCTGATCAGTGTGAAAATGAACATCTCTTTCCCCTGAGCAGCTTTGGGTTACGGGTCTTCCAGAAGTACTAGTAAGCTGTACAACACTCATAACAACCTTGCTTTACAGGTTATCAAATTGGTGTTTAAAATCAAGGTCATGCTTACAGTCCTTAAAACCACCACATGGTAACTTGGCATGTGCACAGTGTAAATATAAACCCCACAAACTGACCTGGACTGGCAACAGTGCCACAAGGATCGCTTTTTACCTTTCTTCCACAAAGGAATTGTCTTTGTAATTTAACTTCTTTGTTCTCTGCACCAGTGAACTGACAAACAGGGAAGTGCTACTGGGAAATGGTTTTATAGCCAATAAACACATAGAGATGCAGGGAAACAAGAAAGGTAACTGTAATGATACCAGGTCAGCAGAGACTGGAAATAAGAGCACTGCACTAAAACATAAACTCAAGTGAATTAACTAATTGTGCTTAATGCACATCTATGAAATGGAAGAATTATAAAATACTGTAAAGGGGTGCCAGCTTTCACAGATGTTTTATCAACTCAGAGCCACTGCCTAGACAGAGTTATAGAACACATTATTACAAGGTGGGAACTTCAGTTTTCCAAGTTCCAGGTGAGTTGATAGCAGAGAACAGTCAAGAGCAAATTGGGTTAAAATTAGAGAGCCTAAAATGGTTCACAGTTTAAACTTCCCAGATTTGGAGGAATTAATTCATTGACACTATTTCATACACATCTGCTGAACGCTGCTAGCTGATCTAGCTTGCCTCCAAGGACAGCCATTTGATAACTAAAGTTCATTCAGTACCTCCTGAGAACGTCAAGATTATCCCTTAAGAAATAGAATTTTCCTGAACTCTGAGGATGAGGGGGCAAACTGACACAAGAAATATCTTCAATGATTGCAGTGACACAACTTCTCTAAGAGAAAAGTGACTTTCGAGGTTCTTACCCTTGTCATCCCTGAACAATGCTGTCTTCTGCTGTGTTGCTATTCCTACTTTGTTGGGTGTTTCTGGACAATGCAGACAGGCCTTACATGGCACAATGCATTGAATGGTAACGTGTTTGCATCCATATTGAGTGATCATCACCACAAACTACACTTCTTATACATCATCTCTCTGCTTTGATAAACACTGAATCCTCTGAAATATGTTACGGATGTGTAAGGAAAGAAGACAGACTCATCTTATTCCTGTAACTACGTTTTCACGAAAAAGGGTATTTTTTTTCCACTGAGTAGCAAAGGCCCACTGTGGCTCTGCATGGAGCCTGGATGAGCACAGGCCTTTGCTAATCTTACCCAGTCAAGGCCCTAATTTGTTTGAGCTGAAAGACTCAAACAAATCTCTAGCTGTGGGGGAAGTGAACTCAGTGGCTGGCTTGTCTCTGAATAGCCTAACAGGTGTCAAGGGTAAGTGCTTTATGGACTTTTGTGGGAGTTTTGAAGAGAGAGAGAGACCAGAAAGAGGCAAACAAAGAACAAGCTGGGTAGAGGAGGGCTGGAAGCAGAGCTACACATGGGACTAAAAAAACCACAGGTGGATCACTACCTTCTGTTCTTTTTCATTATTGCATGTTTCCCCACTTGTAGTACATTCTCCCTCTGCCTTTCCCCTTTGTTTGCTGACCACTTGTTCTCAGTGTTCACAGGTGATTCCCAAGGTCTTCTCTTACTCGTTTCCATCAGTTCACTTCCCATCCTCCATTCAAACAGGCTCAACTATATTAGGTGACATTATGCTACCTCAGAGCCTGCACAGACAGTCTGGAGTGACAGAAACACTCAGCAGAATGACAGCATCATAGAGGGAGCAAGGAGAATTGGTTCAAGAACTGAGAAAGAATCTCTCTAGCCTGTGCCTACACTGGTACTCTCTGTTTACACACACACTTCACATGACCACTTTTCCACACTGCTGGCACAAAGTTCACAAGGATGAAGTGAGATCAAATAGAGCAGGAGTGAGAGGAGGATAGGGCTTGTAATCCCATCTCTGCTTATTCCTTCCTTCTTTCCTGTCCTCCCGGCTGACAGCACAGTCCCTGTATAGATGGGGTTGCTGGAAGGAAATCCAACTGGCAGCAGCAGTGCCCTCTGCCACCATTCCTTTAATCCCTCAACCTCCTGGGATGGGAGATGAAAGCAGCAGGGAAACACGGAATCAGAGAGCAATGCTCCCTGGCCAGTTTTGCCTAAGCCTCAGCCACACACATCAATAAGGTTCTGCCCCCTCCCTTTAATTTGGCTCTTTCCATAGGGCAGAGCCCCAGATGTGCCATAGATAAACTGCTGTATGTTTTGCCAACACACTTTATCATTACCTAGTTGAGGTAAATAAAGCATTTACGTTTTTCAAAGTGATGTTGACATGAGTTACAGTTACCAGCATAACACACATGTCCACAGCAGACAGAAATAGCTGCAGCTGCTTAAAACATCAGTCTTGATCTATCCCTCTTCTTATGTCCTGCTGCTGGGCACTTGATGTCATTTTATTCTAACATCATTTTTCCTCATACTAGGGTACTAAGCTATACTTGTCCTGAACACAAACCTAAAGCTCTTGGGAGTTTTCCCTTTAGCTTACAACTGGCACTGGCAGCAAACAGAGGGTAAAACCCTGTTGTTTAAGAGCAACCTGTATTTGCTTAGATTTGTCCCAATTTGCCCTTTTGCTCTCCTGACATACAGAGCTATAGTCCAGGGATTTCTCCAATAGGAAGACACACAGAAGCAGAAAAATTTATTGATCTTTGCCAACTTCACCAAGGGGAGCCAAGTCAAAGTCAGGAACCAAAGCAAACCAATTGATCTGGAGAGCTGAAAGAACCTTTTATCTGTCCCACCAACTCTTTCCACATTTCCATACAAGTCCAGAAGGAAGCCCTTCATGCATTTGTTCTGATACTCCTGTTTGAAAAGAAAAACCCAACATCATCCTGCAGGAAGGGGTCTCCTGCTGATGCCCCTTCTGTCAAACCCAGCAATTCAGCATCCAAGGTTGCAAAAGACCAGTACATGTATGTAGGTATGTGTTGTACGTAAGTCTTCAGAAGCTCATAGAGTCGTTTAGTCTGGAAAAGATCTCTGAGACCAACCACTAACCCAGGGGTCCCAAGGCCACGCTAAAGACTGTCCCTGAGCAAAACACCTACATGACTTTGATACTGATGGCACTTCCCCTGTGGTCAGTCAGATGTGCAATTACTGACCTAACAAAGGGACCCTTGACATCTTCATGCAGATCCAAACACAATACCCCCACACATACACACACATACCCCCACCACCCCACCCCCGGGTGTGCCCCGGTGCCTGTGAGGGGGTTGATGAGGGACCGTAACGCGAGCGCTGGGATCAGAGATCACTGAATCACCGACTGCTCCTCACCCTGCCCGGCAGCGCCAGCTTAGCCTTCTCTGATGATCACGTGATCGTTTAGGTTCGAAACACATCTAAGAGCACCGGGTCCGACCACCAGCTGGGCTCTACAAAATGCGACACCCCGCCGCTAACTGTGCCCCCGAGGACCGGCTCCACGCAAGCTTAACCAGCTCCCTTGGATCACCTCATCCCCTGCTCAGCTCGCCCCTGGATCTCCTCTGCCAAGCCAGGTCGCGCTGATCCCTGGCCACCCCTGCAGACTCAGAACCGGCCTCTCTGTGCCCGTAAAGCGCTTTTATGCGCCGCACCGCCGCTCTGCTCACTGGGAGCGCCGCCCTCCCCGCAAAGCTCCCACGATTAATTACCGCTCCTCAGCTACAGCGCAGCACCCAGGCAGGAGCGGAGGCTGGGGGTCCCATCCGTGACGACTTCACTCGAGGAGCCCCGGCAACGGTCGAAGCGAAGGGACTGGACGGGGCAGGACTGGACTGGACGGGGCGGGGCCATGGGGCGGGGCCCTCCTCTGCCCCCGCGCGCCCCACCTGTGCAGCGCCTCGCGCCCCCGCCGCGCGCCCCACCTGTGCAGAGTCGCGCGACCCCTGCACGACCTTCATTGGCTGCGCGTGCGACACAGCGGGGGTGCTGAGCGGAGCGCGCGCAGAGGTTCCCATCCCTCTTTCCCCGCCCTGCGCGCACAAGCATATTTGGAGCGGCCGCGGCCCCGGCCCCGCACAGGTCAGTCGGGTCCCCCGTGGCACCTCGAGGAGGCGGCAAGAGGAGCCCGCAAGGCCCCGGGAGGGAGCTGCGAGGGTCCGGGCTGCTCTCGATAGTGCCCAGTGACAGGACAGGGGTACTGGACACAGACTGGAACACAGGAGGTGCTACCTGAACACGAGCATCAACTTCACTGTGATTGTCCTAGAGTCCTAGCCCAGGCTGCCTCGAGAGCTGTAGATCTCCTGCTCTAGAGATGCCCCAGATTCACCTGGCCTGTTCCTGTGGGATCTCCTCTGGGGGGATTCTCCTCTAGCAGAGGGATTGGAGTGGATAATCCTAGGAGTCCCTTCCAACCCCACCAGTGTGGGACTCTGTGCATCTGTAGCAGCTTAAAACTGCCCCTGAAACCTGCGAGCAGCCCCTCAGGTTAGGGTACAACCAAGGCTATGTCATGGTTCTTGGTCAATGATGGGACAGATAGTGGAGGCAAATCCTGCTTCAAGGGCTCTACAGGGTCTCTATCTGGTGCCTTACAGCATCCCTGTCCTCACAGCACCTCAGACTCTGCAGAATGAGCTCTGCCTCCCACACCCGAGTGTTTTCTAGGTTAACAAACCTATGGTGTTACTGACTGAAGAAAGCAGTGCTGTTTTTGTCCAGATGAGGCTCAAGGGACATCTTCTAGTTCTCTACAACTATCTGAAAGGAGGTTGGACCAAGGTGGGGGTTGGTCTCTTCTCCACAATAGCAGTAGGACTAGGCAAAGAGGCCAAAAAGTTGCACCAGGGGAGGTTTAGGCTATATATTGAGAACAATTTCTTCACTGGAAGGGTCATTTGACTTTGTAACAGGCTGCTCAGGGTGGTGGAGTCCCTACTGTGCCTAGAGGGATTTAATTGATGTTTGGTTGCAGTGCTTAGGGACAGTTAGTAAAGACTTGACAGGGCTGGGGTAATGGTCAGACTCGACCTTAAATGTTTCTTCCAACCGGAGATTCTGCAAAACAATAGCACTAGTGGTTCCTATCCATGTGTTTTGTGTCACTGCTGACTCCTGATTTACAAACATTCTCCAGTGCTGTGTTTATGTTTGGTACAGGAAGTCTTCAGGGAAGTCCACACACAGAACAAAGGCTCACACAGGCTTTCGTGTGCTGTAGAGGTTTTGGCCCATGCAGGCCATCGCACAGGTGTGACACAGCACTTGCACAGCCCCTGCACAGTGCCTCCGATGATAGTGGTTGCCTAAACAACAGCGAGCATTTAGCAGAAAGTAAGGTAAGGAGTTTGGAGGAGTTGACACATTGTCATTGTAAGTAAAACACTTCTCCCTGCTGCATGTGGAGCAGCTTTATTTCAGCCACCACCATAATTTACTATCTTTATAGAATCATCGAGTTAGAAGGGACCTATAAAGGGCATGTAGTCCAATTCCCTGCAGTAAGCCAGGGCATCACTCAACAGACCAGACTGCCTAGAGCCCCATCCAGCCTGACTTCGAATGGCTCCAGGGATGGGGCCTCCACCCCCTCTCTGGGCAGTCTGTTCCAGGGATCCCCCACCCTTAGATTCAAGGACTTTTTCCTTCTGTCCGGTCTCACTCTGCCCTTTTCCAACTTCAAACTGTGACACGTCATCTTACCATTCCCTGCCCTTGTGAGCAGTTCTCCCCTGCCTTCTGACAGCCCCTTTCAGGTACTGGAAGGTTGCTATAAGGCCCTTGAAGAGCTTTCCTTCTCCTTTTCAGGCTGAACAACCCCAGCTCCTTCAGCCTGTCCGCAGAGCAGGGTGCTCCAGCCCCCTGGTAATTTTCATGGCCTCCTCTGGACCCACTCCATCAGGTTCATGTCCTTCCTGTATTGAGAGCTCCAGAGCCTAATGCAGGACGCCAGGTGAGGTCTCACCAGAGCAGAAGAGAAAGGGTGAGTCACCTCTCTTGATCTGCTGGCCAAGCTGCTTCTGATGCAACTCAGGATGCAGTTGGCTGTGTGGGCTGCTGTTGCACGTTGGTGCAATTCCTTCTGCAGTGATGGTGACTTAAATCCAAGTCACCTCTCTGTGCACATGCAACACACATCCTATTTTAATGTGATTCTAGCCATCCCCTAGTTTATCTCTTCTTCTCACCTAGTTTGCTCCACTTCATTTGTAGTGCTGGAATGTTCTGTTCCCTGCTACCCACTCTCCAGCCTTGTGAAGAGTTGTATGTGATTTCAGTTTCCTTTTAATCTTATGCCTGAGACCCAGGCTACAAATCACACACCAGATATTCAGGTAGAGAATTGCACCTCAATTACAGAGCAAACCTGACCAGGGTGGGAGTGGGAGAAAACGTGATGTGAAGCAGAATGCCTTTGAGACATCTCTGAACATGCAGGGGTGCAATTAAAACTGGCAGGAATCCACACGCTATGTGTTACATTGGCTTGGGTTTGAGTTTTGGGTCCCTCTCAGCTGAAGAGTGGTCGGTGCTAGAATGGTTGGTAACATTTGTGTCTTTCCTACTACAGACAGAAGTATTGCGATTACACCATCAAACCATCTGGGAAAGGGGCGGTGGAATTCACAGTAGTTTGAGCACAACTGTGAGCTGCCTCCCTTCCCTATCTTTTCTCCAACCAGCTTCGCAGCTGGGACAGTGTCCAGGTGACTTCCCATGTGATGGAAACTGCATCTGGGACCTTATTTACTCTTCCATGGGCATGTAGGGTTGTTACCTCCTTTCTTGTTTATTCCTGACCTGGAAAAGTCAAGCCCCTGCAGGTACATGCTGTTTTTTGGTGTTCAGTTGGGAAAATCAGCGTCAGCAGGGCCATGCCCTGGTGCTGGGAAAGCAGAGGACCTGTGTGAGCACTTGCAGCCGCTCCCTTGGGAAGCACTGGCAGAACCAAGGGGAGAGGTGGCAGCACAGGCCCAGCATGAAACAGGAATCGCTTTCCTGCCGCTGCTGCAGTGCTGGTGTGTAATCCTTTACTGTTTCTGCACTGTGTGATACATAGACTGCTGATACTGCTAAAACACAGTTTGGGGCTACTTTCACCTTGTTGCCCAATCTGTCCCATTCAGGATCACTGTAACTGAAGTGGATTAATTCTCCACCTCTCTGCAGTGGGTTTCAAAGCTCCCTCAGCCTGCCTGTCTTCTTGGCTAATTACCATTCCAGAAGTCCCCCTTTCAGCCATGCTGCTTCTCTGCAAAGCTCACAAAGCTTCTCACAAAGCCGTCACTGTGTTCTTGGCCCCTTGTACAACAATGAAGCTTTTTCAGGGAGAGCAGTACTGTCCTTCTCAGGAAAGAGAAAAAAAAAACAAGTCAGGAACCCCAACACCAGAACACTGGTGGGAACTGCTGTACCCACCATCTTATTTTCTCAATCTGTGAGAGTCCTGGTGTTGCTCTGTAACAGCTTATCTCAACTAGATATAATGACCTGGGTACATTTTTTTGTTAAAGGTTACTGAGCAAACTGTCTGAGGTTCTCTTCTGTGGTGTTACAGTTACACAGGCAGTCCGTGACACCCTGCGTTGTTGTTCAGGCCTCATTCCTGATCCTGCAAGCATGCCTGGATGATGCTTAGGCTCCCATGTGTTCGTAATTCTTCCACTTGGCCTGGTGATGGGCTGTGCAGAGTAGTGACAAAATGGCTTAGGCACTGAAGGGTAAGATGCTTAGGTGAAGGCTCTGAATGTTTGTGCTCCCTAGATATAAGGTCACGACTATAAGGCAGGAAAAAGCCACTTATCACAGTAATGATGAGGCTGGAAAAGACCTTAAAGATCATCCAGTCCAACCTAAAACCAACCAAGTAAACCTCAACATCTGACATCTAGATCATGCCACTCAGTGCATGTTCTGATGTGTCACTTTGCCATGTGCTTCAAAGTGCTGTTTTGTTGTGAAGTTTTTGTAAAGCTTTGATTTTATGGTTTATAATGGAGGGTAAGTTAGCTGCAATTGAAGCGGTCTGAACTCAGTCCCAAGCATCCTGATTTCTTTATCAGTTTACTCAATAACTCCCACAAAAGGCACTCAAGACCTCACATCCTTCTTTTTCAGCAGTGTGATTTCACTGTTTTCCCCCAGTCACTGTGCTCATTCATAGCTGCATAGGCAGTGACACACCAGCCTTACAACAATGAACAAACACTGTGCTGCAGGACTGTGGGTGCTGTGTAATCCTGTGTTCAGGGAAAAAGATCTAATTAAATGATCAGATTTCCTTTCATGTAAATTCGGTTAAACCAGCTGTAGCCAGGCAATAACTTGTTCATAGAATCCTTGCCCTTTGACCTCAAACAGCTATTCGGTCTTATTAGAAAGTGTAGCTCACTTGGCCATTTGTGGCCACTCACTGCACCAGTTTCTTCTCATAAGGTACCCAATCTTCTCTGTCTCTGAAACCTTTTTTTTTTTAACAGGTAAGATTTGGTTGTGGTGTTTTCCTTGACATTATTTGGTGGAGTTAATGCTATTCAGGATGATGGTTTAAATAAGTGTATTTTATCTCTACATAAAGGTACACTGGACATTTTCCTGGAGTCCTGTGGGATGGCTACAGCTGCTTGTTGCTAAGCCACAGGGTTATTGTTTGGTATCTCTGATGGTTTAGGGCATCAGCTGTTCTGTAACAGGACACACCATTTAGGTATCTCTTCCTAGGACAGAGCCAATACGCTTTTGAAAAACATCCCTAACACACAGATAGTTCGGTCAGGGGTGCTGGACTTGCTGAGCTGATGTGTTTTTTTCCCTCTAGTGTTCTGTGTATATTCCAGGGACTCTCATGGATTCATGCAGTCCTTCACAAAAGGCTGTGATACAGTGGTGTTACTCTAGTTCAGCGTTTTTAATACCATAAAGCGTTGGTCTGGCCACCCGCATGTCATGACTAGAATGGTACAGCTGCAGCTGGCGAAGCTGCGAGGACGTGGCTCCACCTAGTGCTGAGCTCGGAGTCTTCCGGGGCAGCTTCTGAATGAATCATTGCTGGCTCCCAGTTAGATAAATAACCAGCTCAGTATGTTGAGGCAATTACGCATTTGGGGGTTGGCAGCTTAAGTCACTCCCTTTTCTTTCTCTGACCGATTGGGATGTGACACATAGTAACTGAAAAGCTGATGGAGGGCACCTGCAGACTCCTGGGGCACACACAGCTGGTTTAGACATCTGCGCTAGCCATCAGGCAAAAGCCTTCTTGTCACAGCGCAAGAGGGAGCTAATGCCCTAAGGTTACTGCCTGTGCTGTACAGAGAGTTCAGTGCCGTGTGAGCAGCTGTTCCATTGCCTTTCCTGAGGCAAATCTAGAGTCACAGGACATGTTTCAATAAGACTGAACTCCTAACATTGGGGGATTTGGCATTTATCATAATTGGTGCCTGAAGAAACAGTGAACAACGTACCTGCTAGGAAGTGTCATGAATTACATATGACATCACCGTATTGTTTCCTGACTGAAACCATTGCTCTGGTTCCATAAGAGCTTTGATTCAAGAAATATGTATCTGGTGTTATGATTCTGTTAGTATGATGAGGTAACAAATACTTTGTGCTCTTTTAGCTGCATGGAAATGAGCTGTGCAGTGTGACTTGGGGCAGCTCTCAGGCAGTGAAGATTAGCCTAAGCCACTTTGATCTAACCTCTAGGTTAGCTAGAGCAGGCAGGGTCAGTTACTGGGACTCAGCTGATGTGCAGGAACTCAGTCACATGCTTGAGCTTCGATTTCTTTGCTGACCAGCTTTCTATTGTTGTCCCATTTGCTAAACGTCACTTTGCAGGGGACAAATGGTGCCTTGTGAGAGTGGGCAATGTGAGTCAGGTATAACTGAGTCCTTTCCAATGTGCTGCTTAAAATTCCCAAGGGTCAACTTGCCCACAATCACCATCTGTTGTAAAACCAACTCCAAACCCAGAAGACCTCCCCAAACCAAGCCAAGAACATGAAAAAGCAGCTGTATTATTTAATTTTCCAATGTATTACCTAGAATTTTAAAGCAATTATCAAGAAAGTGAATACAAGATGATGAATATTTGACTTTGTGGGAAACGGATTCCTTACAAATTATAAACCATCCACTTTAAAGCTCTCCACTCTTTTGAATGCCCAATCAAAATAATCTTCCCCTTTCACTCCAAACAAGATCCATGCCAAGAGACTTCAGGCTGCATTATCTCCATGGCTAGAGGTAACCAAACCTGAAGCAAAGTCTTTCCTAACATTTTCAGGAAGGAAATCAGAGACATTATTTATAAATCCTGTGTTTCCTGCCTCCTCCTTTACTTGCACCATTTTGTGAGAAGAACTAGACTGCAACTTGAGGGTAGAAGCTGCAACAGCCATCATATACCTTTATACCATGTTGGGACTAGAGCTAGTACCAGGAGGAATCCTCCCAGAAGGGTTGTTTTAGCTTGATATTGTATCAAGTTTAGGTTGATGCCAAGAGAACCTGTGTTTCACCGCAAGCAGGCTCTGCACCAGTTGCAGCTGTAAGCTTCTAAATAAGCTTGTCCGTTTAAAGGCTAGATCCATTTCTTCTGTGCTTTACTGCAACTTCTACTATCACATAGGAGCAGAAATTCTCATGGAAGAGGTTATCGATGAGTATCATGGCTTTCAGTACTCAGGCAGTTAACAAGCTTGCTGAGGTTATTTGTGCTTTATTGTCATTAAACACATTCAAAACTAGCTGTGGGCTGTGTTATCAAACACTTTGTTCTCTGCAGCTTTGTACTGTGAACTGCCTGTGACTTAAATTAATTGATAGGAGTTTCTGTCTCCCAACAAGTCCTGTCAGAACAGGAAATAATTGTGGTCAGCTGCCTCTAGCGTGGCTCCAGCATTGCTTTAGTAGAAGTGCTCTGCTTACTAGACTATATTTCTTTGAGTGCTTGCAATCATCATGATCCTTAGCTTTTTCCTATACAGAATTCATGCCAAAATCAAAAACCTTGCTGGTCTGGCGATGACTGCATTCCTGTCATAGCTGTAATTTCAGACAGATGCATTCTGCACCCAGACCTGAACTGGGACTCGCAGGTTCAGCCTGAGAGATGCTTCACTTTTTGCTACTGCAAATGAGTTTTTCCCCTGCTGTTGACATCTGTCCCGTGCTCTGTAGCTGATACAGCCAGAAAAAGGATTTACTTCTTTGAGTCTCCTTTAAAAGCCACAGCTGCATTGTTTGCTCCTTAAGTTCAGATCACCCTTCATAAAGAATCTAAAATGCTGACTGTATTCACTATGACCACATGTAGGTAAGATTTTCCTGAGACCCTGGAATGACTAAGAATACAAATGCAGCCTCTGCTTTATCTTGCTCATTGTTTTGCCAATTCCATAACCTAACAGAAGGGGTGCAGCCATCAGCAGAAAACACAGGCAGATTTTATTATCTGTCTCTACAGGGTGCAAAAAAGAAAGCACAGCCAGCAATGGAGGAAGCAAATGAAACAACAGACCTGCTCACTGCATGGGCAACAGAAAGCAAACTGGCCTAAAAATTCAACACCAGAGAAATCAACCACAGCCATAGATAGAGACCTCTACAGAAAACACCTGAGAAATGCAGAATCCAATTCCTTACACCAATCCAATTTACCCTGTCCCACTGAACCAGGAGCTCTGTTTGCAGACAATCAAAAAGGTCTCTCCAAAAACAAGAAAAAAACCCCAACTGCCTGAGCAAATGGGCTACTTTTATACTGAGAGAGGCAGAGTGTGTGTGTGTATGTGTGTGTGTGTCAGTCACTCGGAGCCCAGGTGCAGCCACTCAGGGCTGTTGGGGCCCTTCTAGAGCTCCTAATGACTTCTGTGCTGGATGGCCCTCTTATAGCAGAGGGGGCCATCCTTCACATCAAGATCTGGTCCAGTCTGTGTCCTCACTACTCAGCTCCTACTGGGGTGCAGCCAGCAACATAACTAAAGGCTCTTCTTGGTGGCAAAGACAGAGGCTGGCCCAGTGCTGCCCTTGTCTGTGGTAGGAACTGCCTGGCCAGCCTCAGTCCTTTCTCCTGGCTGAGAGATGCACCTGTGAGTCAGCTTGAATTCTCAGCCCTTCACCCAGGCATTGTCAGGCATCAGGATCCTGTTGCTGTGAACACACTGCATTCCTTCTCACAAAGTATTCCCATCTTATGAACATTCCTTGTTGTTTTTCTTGGGTATGGTTAGTCATGTGATGTTGTGGTTCCTCACTGAACACTCAAAGAAATCCTTTCAGCATAGACACAAGGGTGAGCTTAAAATGTCTCTGTGAACACCGATAGTTACAGTGGTAAAGTTAATTTGACATAGATTTTTATCAATTTTTTTTCAATGGATCTTGGTCTTGAAGACAATTTTGGGTGGGTGTGTGGGGGTTGTACACATATGGTACTTAGTCATCACGTAACTCAAGTTAACAAAGCCTCTACTTAATTGAGTATTCTTAATTGGGTGCTTGTTTTTCCATCACTGGACTGTGTAAGGGTAAATTCACGCAAGAAAGATGAAAGTTGCAACAGATGGCAGTAACTTCAATAGACTTTAACCACCGTCATGCCAGCCAAGTGCAGCTCCTGAACGGTATTTAAAAAGTTGTTAAAGGTTCTAAACCTTTTGCTGCATGTGAAGCTTGTAAATGATCTGGGATCCATTGCCCCAGGCGAAGAGCTGCTTCTCTTTAGGGTTGTAATGTATGGTGGAATGGCCTCCCTGGCGCTTTGGGAAATGCAGGTCTGGGAGCTCATAAGCACTGACAGCATCCAGAACATCATACACACATCGTACGCGAGAGGTGCCTCCACTGGGAATGTTGTAGACAACGTAGAGGGTGGTGCACACCATGAAAGCAGCTTCGGCATCCTTGCTGTTGCATGATGTGTCCCAAGTATGCTCGACTGCCATGGTGCCATGGTTAATCTTAGTGATGACGAGGTTTCCTCCAGACTCTGGTTCTGCGTGGATGGCCCAGAGCCCCTGCTCATCAATAGCAAGGTCTATTTTTGTAGAAGGAGAAAGCTGGTAGGCAGGAACCCTGCCAGCCCCTGGCAGTAGCATTCGGTCGGTTGTGTTTCTTCTCTGGATGTTGAATTTAATGATCTCATTTAAAGAGCCGTGTCTATGATAGAACAGGAAACCCTGATACACGACATGGCCTGTCCCTTCCCAGGGAAACGGCAAGGTGACTCTGCGAGCTCTCAGCGCGTTACTGCTTTCTGTGAACATCATGATATTTGCAAATTCCCAAATGACATTATTCACAGAACCATTGAGCACATAAATTTTTGTGTGCTTTTTGCCAGGGTCTTTCATCCAAGAGCCATCCTTATCTCCCATCTTCTTAACTATCTTTAGGGACTTAATACCTGCAAGCATGTGGTCACAACCTGCAAGTAAATGTCCAAAGGAAAAGAAATAAATTAGAAAAACTGAATTTTTTAATTTCTTTGACTTAGTAAGGCCAAGGTTGATACAGCAGTAGAGGTGTCAGTGCTGTTGGAACTAACTTCCTGTGACATATTCTGTATCTCCTGCTAAGGAAATTGCATGTCTTGGGATACATGGAATGCCTTGTTTTCTGCTCTGTTTGACAGTGGCACCCAAAAGATGCCCTGTTTGAGCATCTGTGAGGAGATCAAGAGCACTGTTAGTGTTTCTATGATTATTCTTGGAAATTCTCTTACAGGGTTGTTATTTCTACATCAGGGAAGTGAGTTCTGCTTTAGGTCAACACAGTAAAATAATGAAGTGTGGGTGTTACTGAAGGTGTACAAGTGAATATAAATTTTCCTGATACACTATGTTTATAGCATTTTTGTTTCAGGAATTCTCTTATTCTCTATTATTATAATATCTTTTTTTCATTTATAATATATATAGGCAAATAAAAATAGACCGTCATAACAGAAAGCTGAAGCACTGGGTTATCTCCTCATTGCCCTTCCTAACACCTGCAGCCCAAAGGAACTAGAATAAATATACAGACCACAAAATTGAGGATTGCCCATATGTTAGGGTGCTCTTTAAGTGGTGACTGTTACCAGTTATTGGCCAGTGGAATTAGAGAGTTGTTTAGTTTGGATAGGGATGAGATTTGTGCCAGCTGAGAACACATCATAGTTTTAACTTCATTACATTTCACTTACACTCTGCACAGATCTGTAAGACCAAATTTGTGAAGACTCAGGCATTTAGCTGCTCAGAGTTTTGTCAAGTACCCTCTTTTCCAGGGAAAAGTCTACTGCAAAGCATTTCAGCCAGCTTGTTTACTAGAGGCACTCAAACAACAAGAGACACTGTTTGAAGAATTACAGCCACTTCAGTAAACAGAACAAGCAAAGGCCTGAGGCAGGAAGTTCTGGCAGGAGATGAAAAGGAGAAAGCAAACAGCAAACCCAGACTCCCTATTTGGCCTGATATGAACCTGTTGAAGGCAGGGTCAAGATTACAGTTGTCTGTAGAAAGCAAACCTTTGAGTCACTGGTGTGTGCTGATACCCTCCAACCAAAGCCTTTGGATATTGCTACTGCAGCAGTGGGTTCTTTTCCTTAGAAGCCCCCAGCCTGGATGCAAGTTCCCTGAGCAAACCACAGGACCTTTCCCAAAGTGGATTATTTATGGGTTAGATAGATCCTAACAACTGAAATTGTTGCATCAAAACACCTAGCTAGTCTTAGCAACATCTGCAGGAGAAACAACCAGCTTGCTCTCTGGAATCTATCAATAGCATTGTTTCTTGTCTCGAGAGAAGATGTTTAAAGCAAAGAGTTTACCAAAATGTTCCCACCTTCTCCACCTTCAAATCCAATTGGCTTTTCATCTGTTTTTTAGTAAAATTAAGTTTATATTTCTTACTGTTTATTTTTCATTTCTTACTACATGGGAATGAAAAGGAAACAAGTACTTCAGCTACATCTACAATCTTCATTTACATCTGTAACTGAACTTTCTTAACGTGATGATACTATGAAACTGAACTTGTTTACAGAAAGTCTGGATTGTGTCTGTAGGCTTCACACCAGGTACCTTCACACTTCCTTTTCACAGCAGAACTGAACTTTGTTGGCATCTCTGCCAGTGTGCTCCCTCAAGAAAGTACATGATGGGGATAAAGAGAGAGGAGACAACAGGGAGAATGAGAGAAGAGCAGTAAGCTAGATGCAAACTTTAGAAATCAGTTAAGCCTTTCTGATAACTCTGGAGTTGACTTTTAAGTTTGACCCCTGCTCACTCCAAAACCCAAAGACCACTATGAATTCCATGCTGTAGCTGCAGTACCTGGAAATGCACTGACAGTTTTTCTGTGACTTTCTGAAAGCAAATGTTCAGAGACTTCTATGTTACTTTATAATAAAAAGAGGCTTCAAAGGATCTATTTGATCCGCAAAATAAAGGTCTAACACATACTTTCTTCCTTCTGTCTCCCACACCTTCTTCACAGTTTGATTTTTGGTTTTGGTTTTTAAGTCTGTTACCCTGTATCAGCATGCATTGGCTAGGAGACTGGCTCCCTCATGTCACAGAATCACAGAAAGATTTAGGTTGGAAAAGACCTGCAAGATCATCAAGTCACTGTTCTGTTCTTACTTGCATTAAGCATGAGCTTCAGTTTCTTCTTTTGTTCTGCTTCCTCAAATTGCTGCTGTCTCACCAGGTCCTCGTGGAGTTCTATACATGCCTTAGCATCTCTGGCAGACCCAAAATAGTCGATATCCCTTTGTGCTCGTTCAATTCTTATCAGCAAATTCTCAACTTCACTTTTAACTTCAGCCTTACAACTGTTCTGTCCTGCCAGGCGTGACAGCACCATCTTGGAGAAGTCTCGAAATTCTTCCACGTAATCCAGGATGTCTTGGTTGCATTTTTCCAGCCTCTTCTTGAGTGAGAAAACACATGGATACAGGTGTAAGGATTACAACCTCATTCATGACTACCTTAAAAACTGAGTTACTCTCTTCTCAGGGCCCCCCTGCCCCCAGGTATTTCACACTGATGCTTTGTTGCTCTGGGAGCACTGGCTAGATAGATGGTCACTGGGCAAAATGACACAGTTGTTGTCTTGGGGTGGTCACTGACAACCAGTTGCTTTGCTTTCCTGCCTAAAGAGGAAAAGTGTTCTGGTGGACTCAGCCACAGATACTTCAGGTCACACTGTCTCTCACTACTTGCTTTCCAGGAAATTCTCAGGACTTCTCATGGTTTTCTGCAGGGGATCTACAAACGTGAGCAGTTCACATCAGTGTTCCTTTTCTGACCAAGGCAGTACCTTCTTCAATGTCTGCCTCACCTGTTTTCTCCTCTTTGCTTGGTGCCCCTTGCACCAAGCCCCACAGGTGGAATTCCACTGTTTTCACCGGGTGCCAAAGTTACTTGTACAGTGGCAAAGAAAAAGTACATCTCAGGCTACACAATGGGAACAGAAAACCAGGCTAATCTCAGTTCATTCTGTGGTTAAGTTCAGACTAGTGAGAGCTCTGCACAACATGAGAATGTGAGATCAGGTGAGTTAAAGCTTCTCTAACAGTTTGCCAGCACAAGTCAGGAACCAAGGGCAGGCTCATGATTTCAGATTCAGCATGCCAATCATTGTGCAATCCTGGGAACTTTTCACTGCAGAAAAAGCAGCAGATACTGGGGCTTCTGTGTAACTGAAAGCAAATACCCATATCAGCTGTAAGGGGGTTATTTCAGCTCCTAGTTAAAGTGCAGGCACACCGTTGGTTTATATGAATGTGTCTGAAACTGCCCTGCCAGTTAGATCCATCTATGCATAGGAAGAACAGCTGGTACATTCCTGTCTCCTGGTGACAGTGTGGCTGCACAGTGCCCTGGGATGGCAGTGACAGTACTGCAAACATTTACATGGTTTGTAAACTCACTGCTGTAGAAAACTACCAGTGATAACAGAATAAAGGTATGACGTTGTAAAATTATAGCCTACAATAAAGAATGAGATAGTAATTAGGAGGAACAATTTTACTTATTTATTTGAAAAAGGTGGAAATTTATCTTCCTGTCACTGTTTAGCACAGAACCTGTCGTGTGCTCACACCCCCTGAAGAGCATCTGCCTCTAGGCACCATTCAATCAGCATTGCAGAGTGATCCTGCTTACACCTACCTCCACAGACTGCAAACGCCGGTCAATGTAGTTCATCAGAGCTGCATCCTGCATCACATACTGCGCTGCTCCCATTCTGCTTGTGAGGAGTGGAACTAATAAAAACTGGAGTTGCAAGAGTGTCATTGTTCCATGAAATGTTGAGGTGAGGTAAGTTAGCGGTGAATTAATGGTGCGTGTGTGCCCAAGTAGAGGGGAGTCCCAAATGCTTCTTCCAGTCCAGGATTAGAGGAAACCTAAGTTGTGTGGTGTCTCTGTGTGAAAAAATAATAGTACAAATTACTAAAAAGCTAAAACCAGTGTGGCTGTGAGTATAAAAAAGCCTTAAAATGGCTGTTGCAGTTCATCATTACAAAATACAGTTTTAGCAGGGAACCTAATATGTTTATTTCTGTAAGCCAGATGCCTGCTTTCCAGTTTGTGATCCTCTGATCAGTCCCAGATGTTCAGTACTGAGTCACAGAAACCCTGTAGGCCAAATTTTATCAAACACAACAAAAACAATTTATTTCCCCTCCCAGCTGCTTTCCTGTGTGACCACCATAGCACAGTTTGGGCTTGGTGTTAAGTCAACACAGATCCAAAGTTGGAGCAGCACTGATGGTGCTTTGATGGGATGATCTGGTGCACGGTGTCAGTAGCTACTTCAGCAACCACAGCTGAGACCACAGAACAATCTAAGGAAACAGTTTTCATTTCCACTACTCAGCCTGTTTACAGCAGGCTTGAAGAACATAGGTGAAATTTTTAGAAACCCCTCAAATGTTTCTCCTGCCCCTCTTGCTGGTTCTTTCTCAACTAAAATCAGTATCCTGAACAGTTCTATGTTGATTCAATGGAGTCCTTGAAGGCTCTTCTTTCAGAACAGTAAGTTGTAGAATGATTAAAAAAAATTATAATTAACTTACCTGAGTCTATTGCATTTGAGAAAACTTCTATCTACTCTTTTTCCTACTTTCTGTTACTGACTGCCTTGTCTGGAAATACACATCGCTGTGCTGACAGCATAGGAAACCAGATGTTAGGATGTTAGAAAGCTTCTTTGTGTCCTAAGCCAAACTGGGTGTCTCTGCTTCCCCTTCTCAGAATTCTCCACCTCTTCATTTTTTCCTCCCTTTTCTCTACAGTTTTTTTCTCCCTCACATTTACAGGGCTTTCGTTTTCATGCTAACTGCCTGTTCTCACACCCACTGCTCACACAGCACGACACCTGTAAGAATTCATGAAGATGTGAGCTTGACAGCAAAGTCCACAGAAGTGTAGGGATAGGGATTTTGCTTTACGGATTGCTTTATCCTAAGGGGTGTTAAACAATTGGCCAGTTCCCATTTCAGAAGTGACAGTCTTTCTTGTTCATATTGTATGAGTCACCTTGACAAAGTGCACTGTCTGCTGTTCCTCAAAATAATCTCCATCAGCACCAGGGAAGAATGCAATAAAGATCCCTTTTCTCACCTCCTAGGTGAACCTGGAATCCTGCAGAGTTGTGAGCTCAGTATGTCCTTCACAATACTCCACAGTAGTGATCAGGAGATGAGGATCGCAGACTTCAATAGGTTCATTTCTTCATTTAGTGAAGGGAACAAGCACCTATCAGTGTAAAACAACGTCTGTCATGTCTTGCCTGCAGCTCGGAACATGCTTGGCTTAAGATAGGACTTGCAGTCACAACTTAAGACAATATGAAGTAGCAACTTAACTTTTAATATTCCTTCTCATTGCAGCCTGTAGTCTAGGTTGCCGCCCAGTATGAGACAGGAGCCTCACTTGAGGATTTTATTGGTGTGTATCAGAGCATCAGTCAGAGCAGAGCTCCTTACAGGAAGCTTTTATTTAAAGGGCTGTTAGAAGCTGTGTCTGAGTTTTTGATAGTTACAATTTGGACTTCCCCAAATGACCAATAACCTTTCTAAGTTGTTGAGAAACCTTCCTTCAGTTTGAACCCAGACTGCCATGCTAAGCAAAATATTAGAAACTTACTGTACAGAAAACATCCTTAAAAGACAACATCTACAGACATACAGTTTCATTCCTTCATTTTAACACAAGTTATTTACAAAGCAAAGTACTGTGAGTGGCTAAACACCCTTTCTGTATAAGCTTCAGCTGCCATATGAGAAACTGGATTTTATCATGCGGCTCCGTAATTTCTTAGAACTACCAGAAGCTGAAACACCAGGATTGGACTAGATGGTCTCTTGAGGTCCCTTCCAATTCCTAATGATTCTAAGCTCCCAAGAAGGATTTTTTTAATGACATCCTCCTATGTCTCTTAAACCATGATCTGATAGATGGCAGTGGTGCTCCACGCCAGGAGGCTATGCTGTAGTGTCTGGCTCTTTGTGGCTTGGGGTTTTTTTTTTAGTTATGCATTTTACAGTTCCATTCCACCTAGACAGAGAGAGGTTGGGTTTTCAAAGAGCTGCATATTAAATACATGCACATACATGTAACAAATACATGTATATATTTATGGTGATGATTTAGAGCGGGGTTGCTGGGCATGCTGGGCAAGACCTTGCTTCTTGCTGCACTGGACGTCACACACTAACAGCAGAAAGACGGTTCTTGTCTCAAGAAACACTTCTTGTCTTGTGAACTGTTTCTGGAACAGGTTTCCAGTTACTGCCTTGATTTGAAGCAAAGAAACAGCAGGTACAAGCCTCTAACAGGAAATGAGAACATCGATGTCTGTGTATGTCCCTCTTCACTGTGTTCTTATCTTCTCTCTGGATAAGGTGGAATCCTTGTACACACTGCTCCTTTGCTACATGTACTCCATTTTACCGATTGGCACCTGTTTTGACAGGTGATGGACGCTTTGGAATGAAAAATAGGCATTTTATGCTCCTCATCTGTGCCTGTTGGTTTGATTTCAGGTGCTGGATAGAGTTTTCTGTGTTTTAATAGATGTTGAAATCAGAGTGGATTCCAGACTTAAGGAAAAGCCAGAACAAGGTACTATTTCACTGTTGTATGTTGTGATTTGTCCGGGTTGTTTTAAAGTCAGTTTCTTCTTCTGCTACATCAGTTGGTAAAAGCAGAGCAGTGCTGCAGTCAGTTACTGCAGTATTTACTGGTCTTCTCTGGTACCTGCTAACCCTGCTATGGGCAAGGGCAGTGTGTGGAAACTGTAAGCTGACTTCTTCTCCAAAACTCAGTTCTCCTTCATACTCATGATTGAGTAATCTTATCTATCATGAGATAGGACCTCAGTTTAACTCCTAAGCAACCTGTGCAATGGATGCTTTCCTAACGCCATAGCTCATGTTATTACAAACCTGAAGAAGGTCCATACTCCTGACGCTTATGTCTAAGCAATAAACATATATAAAAGACTTTATTCCTGAAGTCCACCCTGGCTTAAAGCAGCTTTGATTACAATTTTCATCTGTAGGTAGCTTTGACAGGTAAAGCAGAAGTAGGTGAAAAGAAGACATCAGAAGCAGTGTCTGATCTGCAGTCTCTTTTCCTGACTTCATACACTGTCTCGATTTTGCTTATTTCTCTCAGGGTCAAAAGCAAAATCCAGGGACTTGTATCAACAAGGATTTCATCAACAGGAAAGTAGAAAAAGATAGAAAAAGATAGAGAAACTGCATCTGGAAGCCTTTTATTGTCTACCAGCTCCCTTCCAACTTTCTCCAAGCATGGAAGATATCTACTGTGTTCC
>VZRI01004346.1:80407-98108 GCA_013397515.1 Upupa epops | reverse complement strand
TTTTTTTCTTTAATATAGCACTAATTTTCTGAAATGTGCAAGGCTGTAGGAAAATATTGCCATTTTGTATCATCCACTGAACTGTCCATAGGTTTCCTTTGTAATTATTTTTCCTAGCTCCTCAATTTACAGACCAAGTCCAATGCAAAGGAAAAAATCAGTTCGGAAATAAAGGCATAAAATAGCTAAGGTCAGCCAGCTATAACAGAAAAAAACCCACACAGCTTCAAAGAAATTTTTAGCAAGTCCTAAAATAAGGTTCAACACAGCTATACCCACTCCTCCTAGGACACACTGAGTAGCTTGTAGGATCAGGCAGGGTTGTATTTCAGGTGGATAGATTCCTTTCTCATGACACAAATTTGTGCATTCAATCACACAAACTTCACCTCCACTAGCTGAAGCCTTCCCAGGGATGCTAACAAAACATTAGCCCTGCTATTTCACAGATTCAGGGAATCATTTTGGTTGGAAAGACCTTTAAGATCAAGTCTAATCACTGACTTCCACTTTCAGGTCACCAATAAATTGCATCCTTCAGCATCACATCTACACACCATTTAAATACTTCTAGGGATAGTGACTCCACCACCTCCCTGGGCAGCCTGTTCCAATGATTGATAACCCTTACAGTAACAAGTACAGGTAGCTGTAGACAAGATAGGTCTCCCCTCAGCCTCTTTTTCTCCAGGCTAAATAAACAGCTCCATTTCCCTCTGCCACTCCTCACAGGACTTGTGCTTCACCAGCTTTGCTACCCTTCTTTGTTGCAATCCAGCACCACAGTGTCCTTGCAGTGAGCAGCCTAAACATGGTGCTTGAGGTATGGTCTTACCAGTGCTGAGTATGAAGGGGTAATCACTTCCCTACTCCTGCTTGTATTTCTGATAAAAGTCTGGATGCCACTGACCTTACTGGCCACACTGCTGACTGTCAACCAACACCTCCAGGGTGCTTTTCTAACAGGCAGTTTTCCAGCCACTCATCCTAAAGTCTGTAGTCTTCCATGGGGTTGTTATGATCCAAGTGCAGGACACAACACTTGTCATTGTTGAACTTCACACAACCAGCCTCAGCTCATCAATCCAGCCTGTCCAGATCCACTGGTAGAACCTCCCTAGTTTCAAGCAGGTCAACACACCCACCTAACTTGACATCATCTGCAAACTTTATGAGGATCTCAGCCAGATCACTGATAAAAATGTCAAAAGCTGTCCCTGCACACAGAGTGAGTCCTGGGAACCAGATGCCAACTGGATTTAAATCCATTCATCACAGCTCTTTGGGACTAACCACTCAGCCAGTTTCTTACCCAGCGAAGAGTACACTCATCCAAGCTATGGGCAGCCAGCTTCTCCAGGAGAATGCTGTGGGCAATAGTGCAGGTAGACAACATTCAGATCCCTGTCCACATCCACTAAGCAAGTCACACTGGCATAGATCAGGTTAGTCATGTAGGACATACCTTTCACAAACCTCTGTTGACTGTGCCTGATCACCTGGTTTTCCTCTACATGCCATATGACGGCATTCAAAACCATCTGCTCCATAACCTTCCCTAGCACCAAGGTCAGACTGACAGGCCTGTAGTTCCCCAGATTCTCTTTCTGTCCCTTCTTGTAGATGGGGCATCACATTTGCTAACCTCCAGTCTACTGGGACCTCCCCAGTTAGCCAGGATCACTGGTATACGACGGAAAGTTGCTTGGGGAGCACTTCAGCTTCCTCAGTACCCTCAGGGGGATCCTGTCTAGCCCCATAGACTCGTGCACATCAGGCCACTGACCACTTCCCTCTTGCATTATGGGAGCTGCATTCTACTCCCCACCCCTGCCTTCCAGTTCAGGGGACTGGGCACTCAGGAGACAACTGCTGTTGCTGATGAAGACTGAGGCAAAAATAGGTATTCAGTACCTCAGCCTTTTGCTTGTCCTTGGTCACCATACTTCTCCCCACACCCGGCAGAAAGGGGATATTCTCCATAGCCCTCCTTTCACCCTTAAAATATTTATAAAAACTATTTAAAACATTTATAATGGTGTTGGCCAGGTTGTTCTAGTTGAGCTTTAGCCTGATTTTCTTCCTACATAGCCTTGCAATAATTTTATACTCTTAAGTGGCTTGCCCCCTCTTCCATAGGCCAGAGCACTTTGTTCAGCCAGGAGAATCCTCTACCGTGTCAGCTCAAGGGACAGCTTGCTCCTGCACCTTCAAAATCTCCCTTTTAAAGAACTTCCAGCCTTCCTGGGCTCTGTTTTCTCTCTGGCATTTGTTCCTAGAGTAGCACCACCACAACTCTGCTCCTGTTTTTCAGCTGCAATTGGCAAGTGCCAGGAGCTGAAGGAAGCTAAAAGGACTCAAAGGTAGAGAACCAGCTCATCCTTGAGGAAGGTCCTCTGTAGATCAATAATGGTTTTCCATAATACACTCATCAACATTTACAGTGCTATTGAGGGTGATGATAATGATAAACTATGCTTCAACCAATTGTTAAAATTCTGTGTTTCACCTCCAAACAATTCTGAAGTCCTAAGGGGACCTACTGATTGAAGTAGCATTCTTAGCTGCTTTACAGATAGTTATCCATTCTTTTTATTTCTAGGATACACTGACTAGATGAGCCATCAAAATACAGATTATTCCCACAGCAGTGTAAACTTCATCAACATCCAGCACAGACCTTTGTTACGACAGTTTTGGGAACCTTATATCAAGAGTTTAATTGCTAAGGCACAATCCTTAAAAGAAGTAAAATATGGAACCACAGATGCACTTTGTCACGCCAAGAGAGGTCACAGACCCCACACTGGGCTTGTTTTACATCTTGTAGAGCAGGTTCCAAGTGAAACTATCGTAAGTAATGTAGAGGCTGACTAGTCAAGACTGACAAAGCCCGGTCAACTAGCAGGGACCCAGGTGTAACTGGCACCTGTAAATTCTGAATCAGCATATCCAATGTGTGCTTATGTGTTCAGTACCTGAGTTGAATGAAATGGTCTGTGTCACCAAGCACTGTCCCAATAGCTACATCCTTTACCTCAAATGCTGACACAGGTACATTTTTAGTATCATTTTGGTACTTGGTTTTTATATATGTACATGGTTTTATATACACACATATATAAGTTCCTGAATCAAGTTTAGGGCTCCTAAAGTTCATAATGCAAATTTAATTTCTTCTATGGTTTGTATATATCAATTGTATTCCTCAAAGGTTCAATTTCAAACATAAGAAATTACTTAATTACAACAATTGGGCGTTTCCAGATGCCTCATCTTACTATAACTATGAACAAACTTTAAGTTGAAAACACTGCAGGCAATCACTCTAAGTCATGGGTTATTGCTTTTGTTTCTGTTTTCTCCTAGTTTAGTTCTGCCTCCAAAAGCTGGGGGTGATGACACAGCAAAGCTGCAGCTGTGGCTTTTCTTTCTGCAGCACTTAGAAAACAAATGTAATGGTTAGCAAGCTGCTAATGAGAATGTGAACTGAGAATACTTTGGGGTTTCTTTTTAATGAAAATTAGAATATATTTTACCTAACATATCGCTCTCTAACAAACCAAACTGATTCCATGAGAACTGTCTAACAGTGACAATGTATTTGCAGCTATTGAAGGTTATTCATTAACTGTCAGAGGAAGACATTGCTGAACATGTATTAAAAAATCGGGATTCCAAGATAGATGGCAAAAATGTTCATGCAAAGAGGAAAAAGGGATTTCAAAAAGGCACTACACCCTGAGATTGAAAGAGCTATTACACACCATATGGTAACTATAAGTCCATGGGATGCATATGAACCATTGATCATTACTGGTAAAAGGCAAAATGATTTTTAAAATCTATACAATATCTAGTTGACCTGCTCATGTCTCTGTCACACCTCAAGCTCACATGCAAAACACCTGAACAAAATGCATAGACATACCTCAGGAATAGGTATTATACTTCTCACCTTTATAGCATCACAATAATACACACAGTCTACAGTTTTGCACACACATGTATAACTCCCACAAAGTACAAGTCCTTTGTGGTTTGCTTTTGCTTTTCCCCTATGTTTGAGTGTTCTCTTCATGGATTTCACAAAGTATGTTGCTGTTGCTTTCTGAATGTGCTTGTTGTAAAGTACTGATTTCTGTGGTACAGTTACAAGTGTCCAACATATGTGTTGCCATAAAGTACATCTCCTATTAAAGCTATTGTAAGAAAAAAGATCACATTGAAAATTACCTTCTTTGACTATGTTGTCAGTGAAGAGGCTTGTTAAAATTGTTGCAGGAAGAGTCCCATTGGCTAACAGGATGCCAGAAAGCATTGCCAGCTTTGTCTGTTCTGTCTCAGTAAAGGCTTTAAGGAACAGCAGAAGCTGTGGGTCAGACAGGGGAAAAAAAAATATATATATGACATGGCCAGTCTTCTCCAAATACACATACATGTGTGTAAAAACAAAAGTGCTTGTTAAAGGCTTGAGACCCACAGAAATTACAAGATCACAGACTTGCTGATTTCAACTGGCTGACAGGAGCTTGCCTGATCTCACCTTCAGTCTTTGTACTAAGCCCCACACAGCAGCAGTTCACTTTCTAAGCTGACACAAACCGTTTCTCATGTGAACAGGGAAAGGGTGAGAAAGTTTCCTGCTTTCATTTTGGGAAATGGAGCAGAGTACAATTACAACAGATTCTATATTGGCTAAAATAAGAAACGTATTTCAAGTACAGACATTCTTGATAAAGCTAACAAAGGGCAGAAGGGGAAAAAAGCTTGTTAAAAACCTCACAATTTCCACTACTAATTGCAAGAGACTCAGAAAAACCTTGAAACATAGCTTGAGAAAAAAAAATCTCATAATTTTAAGCACTAGAAGATCTGAACTAAATATTTAGCTCTTAAGAGTCTAAACATAGCAATGAAATCTATTTTAAAAAACTCTTTTCCTGTTAAAATTAATCGCTTGAAAGTGTATTGATGAAGTGCATTATATAGCTTTACATAGGAAAAGGGTTGTGTAAACGCTATGACACTGTGTCAATGACATTTACTGTTAACAACAACATCTCTTCCTTAACATATTGTTAGCAATCACAATATCTATGATGGGGCAGAGGAAGCTGGGCAGCCTAGAGCAGCTCTATGCATTGCAGAAAGCTTCTGACTCCATCAGAAGCTGATTGCAAAAAAAGACCAAAATGAAAAAAAAGACAAAAACCAGACTACAGACATCCATTTCTGGAGTTAAAAGGAATTATCATTTCCTTCATGAACCAGCATTTAATCCAGCTACCTTCTGCTGTCATGACACCCTTTTCCTTCTCCAAATGAGCAATAGATGTAATCAAGGCAAAAGAGCTCACTCTAATGAAAAATTCCCACCTGGTTTCCAAATCAAGAGCACTTCTTAATTACCAAATCCTACCCATAGCAAGGGACAGGCTATCACTTACATCCCTGCACTTGTCAACTACCATGGACAGTACGAGCTCTCTTCTCCAAGCTATCTAAGCAGCTTATGATTCACTGTAAAGCTTTCTGGATGTAGTGATACATTAAAAATCCAGATAACTAATGAAGTTACTAAAGCTCAATAAGTGTTTTATGAATAGCTCTGCTCTGTATCAGTGAACAGAACTGAAAAAAACCCCTCATTCATATGCTCATGCTTATATAATAACAGCTTTAAATCACAGCTTACAAAGGCCTGAATGATTCAGACACAAATCACTTGTTATTTTTTAGTGGGCTTCAACCAAATGATTGCAACACAGTTTTAGCTTAAAAAAACCCCTATGAAACCATAAAATCACAAGGTGTCATTTTATTTCAACAAACTGTGACTCAGAAACAAAAAATGTATGAAAATTTGGGATGCAGATGAATGCAATTATTATTTCTAACCATAAGGATGAGAAACAAGTGGTGTGCTGTTCTTGCAAATGCAGCAATTAAGCTGTGTACGTAATGGGGCAGGTAAAGGAACTCCAGAGCCATTTGTAATGGGAAAACATTTTAACTGGAATTCTGTATAGGCCTAGTGTAAAGTGAAGACCTGGGGATTTAAAACTTGCTTTATGCATGATTCATCAACAACACTGTACCAAATCGTAACAGGTCTGCACAAGAAAAAAAAATAAATCAAAATTAGACCTTTTAGCTCTTTACTGCAAGTACTGAGACAATTAACAGAGAGTTAATGGCTCTAGATTTCTCTGTAGAGTACTTAACCCTTCTCTTAAGTTCCCATAAAATTAACAGAGTGGCCACAGTGATTATTTTAACATAACAGACCAGGATTTGACATACCCCTGACCTGTAACCTCCACTGGGTTTTGTCAGCAAGGACTAGATCATCTGCCATTCATGGCAGATTGGAGTAATGAAATAATTGCCACAATAACCCCCAGCAGAGCTACAAACTGGGGTGTGAGTGGCTGGAGAGTGGCCTGCTGGAGAGGGACCTGAGAGTACTGATCAATAACTGGTTAAATATGAGCCACCAGTGTGTCCAAGTGGCACAAAACACCAATGGCAACCTGGCTTGTATCAGAAATGGCGTGGCCAGCAGGACAACAGATGTAATTTTCCCCCTTTACTCGGCACTGGTGAGACCTCACTTCAAGTACTGTGTACAGTTCTGGGCCCCTTGCTTCAAGAAAGGTAGTGAGGTACTGGAGAAGATGCAGAGGAGAGCAATAAGGCTGGTGATGAGACTAAAGGGAAAGTCTTACAAAGAGAGGCTGAGGAAGCTGGGGTTGTTCAGCCTGGAGGAGACTCAGGGGGGACCTTGTCACTCTCTATAACTACCTGAAGGGAAGGCGAGACTGGCTCTTCTCCCAAGCAACTAGTGATAGTTACAAGAGGGCAGGGCCTGAAGCTGCACCAGGGGAGATATAGGTTTGATGTTAGGAAGCCCTTCCTCACAGTGGTTAGACATAGGAATGGACTGCCTAGGGAGCTGGTGGAGTCGCCATCCCTGGAGGTGGTTAAGAGAAGACTGGATGTGGCGCTTAGTGCCATGGTCTAGCTGATGTGGTGATGTTAGGTCATAGCCTGGGCTTGATAATCTGAGAGGTCTTTTCCAGCCTTAGTAATTCTGTGATTCTGTAGTGGCATACAATCCAGCTACAAAGCCAGACTTACACAGTCCAGGGTCAAGAAGGCTTCCAAGAGAAGGACAAATGTTTGTAACATTTATAAGTCCTAGCTTTGAGAAATCTGTACTTGCTTAGAAGTTTTGGAAGGTTGGAAATCACACATATGTATCTNTGGCAGGGCACTGGAGGAGGCTGTCCAGGGGGTTTATGTAGTCTCCTTTTCTGGAGACATTTTAAACCCACCTGGACTTGGTCTGGGTGTTCCTGCTGTGGTGGGGGGATTGACTGGGTAACCTTTCAAGTTTCCTTCCAATCTCTGATGATTCTATGATTCTTTCTGCTTCCAGTCATACAGAACAGTTCTTGCACGTCTCTTGGTATGAATCTGAACTACAGTGCTCTTGAACTGTACTCCCACTGCAGTTGGTTTTGAGCAGGACCCTTGTCTTCTACACATCTCTCACTACTTAAAGTAGTTGGTTCCACTAGCATAATTTTTGTTTTATGCTCAAACTTATACATGTCATTTTCTGCTAATCAAGGGTATTAATCTATACTTTCAAGCAACTGTGAAACACAGTCTAAGTTAGGGAAAGACTGGGTGATAGGAAAAGTCAAACCTTTAATTAAACCCACTCAGAAAACATCAAAAGGAACAAAGTTTAGTTTGTTCAGTACAAAGCAGTTTCAGATGTTTATTGCCGATTACCTTAAAAGCCCTTCTTTTACCATCACGATTACAAACCTCAGCAGGGAGTCACAAAATGTCCAAGTCACTTCAGCATGGTACCAAACCACCCACAGAAAGTTCTCCAAGCTGATGCTTCCCTGCTGTTAGCTAAATCCTGGCATTACTGTGTTTGTTGCAGACAGACTGATTCCAGGCAGAAAATGTGCAGTTCTGGCTCACTCTTTTGTATTTCCATCATAGCTATACGAACTCCCACCTATTTAAGTGGGAATTCAGAATGCCTAATAAGCATGAGACCAGACCTAATGTTCCATGCTATTACTATATTTAAAGTCTTCTAGGCACAAATTCTGGACATAAAAGCAAAAGACACACACACAACATTAAAAAGTACATAAGAAAAACAAGTGCTTCTCCTCTCTGCTTGCAACCCGGAGAAGTTAATACTGAAAATTAAGGAATTTTATCCCCATGGGGAACATGGTGCTTTTTATATCATCATCTGAAGTGGTCTGTTGCTTTTCCATCTGATAGTTTGTGATGTCTGCAGGCAGCACCAAACTGTCAGCAATTGAGAAGGCAGCTAACCTAATAGTATGATATCCATTGACTGATTCTTGCCTTTCATTTAGCTCATTACAGACATCTCTGTCTGCTTTCCATTTGATCTCAAACTGTTAGTCTTCTCTTATTTTATATTTTTCAGCCTGTTCTTTCTTTCATTTTTCAGCCAGTTCTTTCATTAGGAAAACAGGAATGTGCACAGGAACCTCATAGTATCTATTAATATTTTAGAGGTTGTCATATGCCTCAATAATATTTACCTCCAGTAAGACCAGCAATATACTTACTCATACTTTATCCCAATTTTGATAATCAAAAAACATTTCTAGAATAGCATTTAAATATTCCAACACACTATACAGACAGGTAATATTGCACTCCTCATCTACTGACCTGAACAGAAATACATATGTATAGAAAAAACATCACAAATTTACAACCAAAAATTTAGCGAAGTTTCACAAACTAAAGATTGCTGTCACAGGTCTGTGCCAGTACACTGGGCAGTGCTCACATGCACTGAAGCTGCCTATGTAAAAGACCCAGCAGGTGACTGCTTAAATATCTGTCTTCAGTTGAAATTGCTTACATAAAGTAATTTAGATGTGAAAACTTAGATGCTTATGTCACTGGAAGAACAGCTGCCAATTTTGAGGTACAGACAGTTAAGGAATGAAATATTTTAAAGCTAAAAGGGAACAAAAATTGGAATGGTACTGGGAAATAATAATGTCCTAATGATAAAATCATCAACTGGAATACATAAAGCAAACACTCATACAGATGCTACCATTTAAGACAATCTCTCTTTAAAGAGAAGGCTCATCTGCTTCAGAGTGAGACTGCTGGCATTGCCTTCATTGCTTTAGCATGACTTTTCTGTATGAACACCTAATTTTCCCACAGGTGCTTTGACTGCCTACAGAATCTGTCAACACACTTGCTCATTGCTGGAACAGTGACCAAAGAAACAACATCAAGGAGTCACTCTCTTGCTTTTCTAAGAACCAGCTGCAGGAGTCTTTGAACTACTAAATCTTGTAGAAAAAAACTATCCATCTTCTGACTTTCTATAAGCAGCTACTCTCATACCAGGTACCGTACACAGGAATTGATCATCACTGAGAAGACAGTCACTTGATGAGTTCATGCAATCAGGGGGAGCAGCAAGGTAAACAAATGCATCTACAAATAAGGCATCAAGGATTTGAAGGCAATGGCAGTGCAGGTGTGATATCCAGGCCCAAACTCCTTCACAACCACCTTCCTAGTTTCTAGTTCTCAGATATAAACTTCATTAACTGAGGCAGAGACCACAACAGAACCTGTGCCAGGAGGCCAGGTCCCCACAAGGACACCAAGATGTGCACCAGTGTGAAGGGTGGCAGTAGAAGAGCAGATGAAAAATTTTCCCTTCATCCTAGGATCACTATGTAAACCTAATCTCATGCTTTGTCATGGTAACCTGACGCTGAAAATCATACAAAAAGCATGTACATAACATTATGATTTGCAGTTTGCAACATGAGCAAGGCCACACTGTAAATGGCTCCAGTCATATCACCACTTTCTCTCAAGCTACTGTCGAGGCTCTTATGCCTTAACTGAAGGGCTGAATCACTGCATATTAACTATGGTCTCACCTTGTCACAAAATGTGTGAAGTGAATTCTTACAGACTGAAGATAATTCAAATCCATACAAGATACAGAAGAGAGAAGAGGCGTCTGGAATTGACTGACATTTATTTAATATGCTGAACACTCTCTGAAACTTGAATGCTATGAGTCAGCGCTTTCATGTCAATGATTACAGTAATTAACAGCAGGAACATTGGATTTGTGTGGGAACAGAGGTAAATTTAGGTCTTTAGAATGATGTTCTGAGCAATCAGCATCAGTTAATAGGCATGCTGGCCACAAGTGTAAAAATAATTTCCTCTATGAGCAAGCACGTATAAATCAGAGCCAAATTTATTCAGCCACAAGAGTGGTGGTGAGGCATCCTGCTCCAGACTTACCCTCACTTGACCCTTGCTGCAATCTTTTTAATGTTAAAATAATATGGAAACACACTTTTACTTTTCGCAAACACGGTATTTTAGTCACAGGACAGGTTTTGCAATAGCCAGCAAGCCTATTAACAGCACAGTGTTTATTACTTACCCAGGCCATTAGAAAAAGATACTTACATATGTTACTAGGAACACAAAATAAACAAAATAAATCTGTACTGTGTTTTATAAACATTTCTAGTCAGATTTCTCCTGTCTACTTAGACTTCAGCATCATAAAACATAACAGTATCTGCAAATGTGCAGTACAGTCTGATGGGCAAATCCTGAGCGCTCTGCCAGTAGTGATGGCTTTCTCATGCACTTATCAGTGGCCTCAAATGTAAAAACTTACGGTTAGGATCTCTTCTACAATACAGTGTAGTTCCATGCTTATACATGATGAGATTCTGCCCAGCAGATTTGTATGTATTCTATGGAAAAAACACAGAGAGCTGTTCTGTTAGCAGGGCAGTAACACTACTTTGGGATGGAGTTCTTTATGAGAAAGACTACCAAAGCTCTGCACAAAGAAAGCTTGGGACAAAGTGGTGAGTTTGGTCAAAGTCACCAAAAGGAGGATTAACCCAGAATTACTCCACACAAGTGCTGCTAGCAGTATTCTCACACAGATAAACTTGTACACTCAAGTGGCTCAAGCTGCCACTTCTGGATTCCATTTTTTGTTCCACTAGAGCTAAATAAAACACCTAACACTGCTGCATTTGTACAGATACAATCATACTAGACATAGGATAACAAAAAAATATTAACACTCAAGGAGACTACCACTTACCTTTTTGATTTCATCTTCAAATGCTTTCTCCAGATATTTGTATCTCCTGATAAGTTTATTGAAGACCTAAAGGTAAACAGAGATTAACTTTTTTTTCAAAGTAGCAATTGCAGTCATTTTACTTTACTAAGTCGGTAAAATGAAACAAGACTGAAACTACGTAATCCATAAAGAGTATCTTTGACTATTCCATGGCAAGACTTTTTTTCTTTTTACTAGATAAAAGAACAGGAAAGGAAAAGTAGGAAGCACTGATGGCTTCTTACAGCCTACTGTTCCATTGCACCATTTGCCAGAAAATAATCAGCCTTGAATGGTATTTTCATTAGTCTGTTGCACTAATGAATACATGAAACATCCTTCCATATTAGATTGTTCACAAGTGGAAAAATGCAAGTTTTGCAATTCTTGCTTCATAGAGCAGCGTTTGAACTGCTGTAGTTTCAGAAACTTCTTTTGTATTTCTCACCATTTTATTCCTACTCTTCACCCTATCTATAGATCAAAAGGAAGGGAAAGGAGGAGGAGGAGGTTAACTCTTTATCTTCCACTGGTAATGCAGCTCTGAGGAATTTGTCAGTTGTACAACAGAACACACTACTACTGGGAAGAGGAAGAACATTTCACAAAGCTTTTAGAAGTGTGTTCTTAGAAACACCTGTTTCCAGTTTTTACCATTTGTTTCCCATCAGACAACTACAGATTACAAAAGCAGAAGCAGCACAAGTGCAGGGTGCATTCACATGCGTGAGGGGAGAGATGAGAAATTACATGAACAAAAGGTAAATGAACCCCAGTCTCACGAGTGTACAAAGGACATAAAACATGTGACTCACTATCACAAGTTCATATCACAGGTTCATATGGGGAGCATATGGCATTATTGTGAGGCTAGAGGGTGGCAGGATGGATGAAATTAAGTTTAGAATGTTTTCAGTTCATTTTTCAGAGAATGTTAGCATTTTAGCACAGAACAAGGGCCAGTGAAGTTGTGGCCACTCTTGAGAGGCAGAGAACTGCAGAAATCTAGTAAATTCATATGTAAAATAAGGTATAAGATAAAAATATGAGTTAGTATTTTGTCTTCCAAAGGCAGATTTGTGTATTTTCTAATACCTTGTAAATGACAGAAGTACACTTCAAAAGCTATTAATCTGTTAAAATACCAACACTAGCTTAAATCTTTCATCTTGAAGACTTTTCACTCTTTGAATTGCATCCATGACTAAAGCCACAAAAAATATCCATACCACCGGTTCATTTGTGAGTCTGAGTAAGAAATTACCTAGAAGATAAGGCAGATGTAACCCTGCTTTAATCTAACTCCACTTTCTCGTAACACAGTAAGAACCGTATCTGCCATTACGCACAATCCCCCTGATGGAGTCTATAAGACAGATCTCTTCAAGCATTAACTACAAAATGTTAACTTATTTTGGTGGCTTCTGGTTTGAAATACAGATAGTGCATTGAAAATGCCACTGCTTCAAATCCTGTAGTAAATCCTGAAGTAAATTTCTCCTTGGAGAACTGATACTGCCAATTTTTTATTATCAAATTGTTCACATATTAAAACTCAAGAAGCCAGAATCAATACTTTTCCCCAATAACACATTTTCACAAAGTAGAAAACCCTGGTTTTAAGAGATGATAAAGCCGATACATAACCTATAGACTCTCTTTTCATATATATGTGTATTTCACTTGTTCAGATTATCAAATATGTGTTTTTTGAAGGAGCTTTCTGCTACCCAGCAACTTAGCACTCTCAATTAATTTAGCAGAGATGGTGACATTTATGCTTTCACTTACTGTCTCCAGCATCTTAATAATAAATGGTTATTAAAGAAGATAAATATGTTAATTAACAGTGACTTTTGACACATAGGAATTTCAATGGTGTTGCTTTTTTATGCAATCCTACCTGAAACCAGAACTACATGGTAGCTTTGAACTTTCAGTACAATTCTTACTGCATTCTGTCATATAATTATATACTTTCCATTAAGGAGTTACACAATGTCAGCTTCTCTTCAGCAAAGTTTTAGGCTTCATTGCTTTTTTTCTATTAATTTTACATAGGTCTACTTATGCAGGCATTATTCCTGCAAGAAGAAATTATATATTACTTATACAGGAGAATGAAAGCTCTCTTGGAATACATGCCCATTTCCTATCTAGTTACAGAACTAAAGGTTGGAGGCATGAGCCTTTATATTTTTTGTCATGTGTACACTTCATTGTTTCTAAAATCTGTTCATAGACATCTTTCAGGCTGCACACAGAAAAGGTCAACAAAAATAATGATGATGTCCAAAAATACACTGAACCACCAACAGATTGAAATAAGGCTGCCTTCCGTAAAAGCAAGTACTGCCAGCTGTGATCAGATTATCTTAGACACCGTATTTTCTTGCGCAAAATTTATAGGTGAAGGTAGATTACTAGTTAACTGAATTTTCAAATGCTCTGTAACTAGGCTGTTGTGGCCAAGACAGTCTGCAGATGTTCCACTGTCATCTCTTCTGATATATAAATAGAAACCAGTAATCAACCACGTCCCTTCACTGACCTGAGCATAATTTCGGATGGCATCATGATCTTCATCTGCAAAAAATACACAGTGGCTGGTCATCTTGGTCTTGTCATTGTCATCTATGCGTGTGCCTCCAGGAGCTAAGAGAGAGAAAGAAAAAAAAGGCAAGAAACAATCTACCACTTCAGAGAAAGTTCTGTAAGATTTAATAAATTAGTGTCACTGAGGCAAAAGGCAAGGGAGAGGGGAAACTGAGAGAAACCAAGCTTTTCAAGTCTGTCCCCAGAAGAGACAGATGGCCGATATGCTGCACCTTAGGTCACACAGACTTCACAGCACTGAGAGATTCAGTTCACACTAAGAATCTCAGCTGGTTTTGAGAGCTCTCTGTGCTATCCAGTCAGTAGTGGTTAAGAGTACAAGATTTTTGTGCATTTTAGCTACTACTTAAAACACTGCAATAATGTCTTTCAAAAGAGAAAATTATTAGCATTCTGCTACTACACTGAGAACGTGGAACACACTCCTAGCTCCTCTAATGTGCACTGAAAGATGCATAAAAACAGCCAACCTATACAAAACACAGGAAGGTGAAAGAAACGTTTTTCACCTAAGCTGCCACTGATACCTGGGATAAAAGCCCCATGAATATCAACAAAACACACATCCTAACACCTCTCCTCTCAACTAGCCTTTGTTGCAACATCTACTAAACAAGGTTTGCAACAGCTAGTAAGACAGAATGCTGTATTCCACCTTTTTATGGTCATAAATTCCTCTGTTTTCTCTAGTAAGTTTCTCTCTCATTGTCTTTACTGTTGCATTTACACAGTCAGCGCAGATGAATGGCTACTGAGAGCAGTATCCATTTTTGGTGGTATTTGCAGAATGCTTCACACAGTCAAGTCCCTAGGTATTACTGCAATACAATGCTACGATATGAGATGCGAGAAGTATCTAGACAAGTGAAACACCAGTACAGTTTATGATTTCCACTTTATAAAGGAAAACAGTATCTTAAAATGAAGCAAGGCTGATCATCACAATTCTGATGCAGGTACATTGCAAGTTACCTAGCATGCTGCCAGCTACCAAAATATCAAAGAGTGTGTCAGCATAGCGGCGATAGTCCAGGCGTGAGCCTGTTGCATCCAGGAACTTGGCTATAGCCTCCAGGTCACTCCCAGCTTCATTGAGGCCTTGGACAATTGTATCCCTGAAGACTGTAGGTTCAAATTTCTCCTTTTCATCTGGAACAAAGATGAAGAAGAAAAAGGAGAGTCAGTTTTTAAACTTTCTGTTAAAAGCCCATATAAGCCAGCAATTGAAATGACTGTGGCGCCTCAACATATTCTTCCCATTCTGGTCAACACATCAAGTGTGTCAGTCTCCTGTTGCCTCTGGAAATCTTGGAGTATTTGCTCTCACTTCCCTCTTTTCCTTACCCCTCCAACACCAGAACACACACAAACACATGGGAGGAAAAGCAACTATTGAAATTGTTTCCATATTTCATACTCTTTCTTCTTTTCTTGAAGGTATTATCAAATGCGTGCATCGTTAGGCACTGTTAAATCTGACAGCAAAGAGTAAAGGTAATGTCAGCTCTGTGTAGCACAATCATACTCTAGGACCACTCAAGTTTTCAGTTCTCAACGTTTCCTTTCAAGAACTATGGTCACATATCTAAAGGGCTTTTAAAAAGACAAATCTTTAAAAAAACAGGTATTAATAAAAATAGGTTTTGCATAAACATTTTAGACAAAGCAACCCAGCATAACCAAGAATTACTCTTTCATACTTACAGATGCAAGCAGCAGCACAAGGAACACGGCAATACTGTGCTCACATTGCATTTTCTACAGCAGCATTTTCTGGTTGAGCTCGACTAAATAACTGACCCCCAGATGACATCTGTATGCCAAGGCCATTTTCCACAACAGCCATGACTGTAACCTCGAGATAAAGCTAGGGAGGTTTACCCATGCCTCCTGCTGCTTTTCTTGCAGGTTGTTAAGAGCTTGCCACAGACATTTGAAGCTTCTTAACAATGCAAGTCTTGGCTTTATGTAAGGGCATATAAGAAATGCTTGTTAATGCCAAAATAAGTCTGAACTTCAGAAACAAAACTGCGAGCTGTTCTGTGACAGTAAAAGAAAAAACAAAACTAGTTGTCATCTACTGATATAAATGCTGATACAAGTTCTTAACAAAGCCTGCATATATTGTATCAAAGGATAAATCCAGAGATTTTTAGTTACTGAGGATTAGTGGAATTCTCATCTAGACATGTGCTAATGCAGTCTGAAACACACTAGCTGCAACTGTTGCAGACTTCAGAAATAGAGGCTCTGACCTTACTCTGGCTGCAGGGTTTTTGTCCCTGAAATGCATCGAGCAGCTTTTAATCCCAATCATATAGCAGGCTTTGACAGCCTTTCTTCCCTTACTCTCCTGCCATAATAGTCTTATGGCAATTAAGTAGATGATTTATGCAAAATGCCTGCTTTTATTTCCTTTATCATTTCCAACTAGAAAAGTTTCTAATTTCTTGTTCCTCTACATGTACCCAAGGTAAACTTACTGCATCATCTTCAATGAATTGTCTGCACATTTCCCACCCCACCCCCCACCCTGTTTCCAGTGCATCATCCCCTTCCTCCAAAATAATCATATCTGAAAGGCACAACACAGTCCCACTCAGTGCCCCAGGCCACTGGTAGCTCAGAGATTAGTCAACTTGTCCTTCAAGAAGCCAGGCAGCATGGAGCCAAGAGCAGCTCCAGGGCTGCCTGTCAAGTGCTCAGAAAGACTGGAAAAATGAAGCAACACCTTCTTTTCCAGAAATACGCTGCTATGCCCAGCTTCTAGGGGTTTGTTGACTCCATCACCCATATCCACATGGCTTGCTGCCCCATCCCCCAGATCTAACCTCCCCAGACCAAAGTTGAGGATTACTTAGCTCCACAGATACCCCTAAACTTGTTCACAAAACTTCCCACTCCCATTGCCAGTTTGCCCTGAAGTGATGCACACAGCAATAGTGCCAAGACAGCTTCCCTCCACCATGCTCTCATCATCCAAGAAACTACTCAATATGCCCCTTCTCTGAAATGCAAGTGACTTCTTCCCATGCTTTGACTTTAGTTAGACCTTGTAGATAGTTGTGTCTCAGTTGTGGTAAGGATCTGGAGTCTGCCGTCTGAGTAACCATCTCTCATACCTGCAGAATGTGTGAACAGCGAACAAACCAGAGGTTCGAGCAGGGAAACTGCAGAATGTCTCTCTGCTCGGGAAAATGCCTACAGAGAAGCATACCACAGGAGTCCTGCCTGAGCTATCAAGATCAGTTAACAAACACTCACTTTTTCAGTATTTGAAGTACTAAAACAACCTGAAACAAACAAGCTCTTTACTGCAGTACTTCACTAAGCAGCCGTAAGGCAGTTTTATTTAATAGAATCATAAGGGATCAGAAGGGACCTCGAAAGATATCTATTCCAATCCCCCTGCCACAGCAGGATCACCCGAACCAAGTCCAGGCGGGTTTCAAATGTCCCCAGAGAAGGAGACTCCACAAACCTCCTGGGCAGCCCCCTCGGCGCCCCGTCACCCTCACTGGGAAGACATTACAGAATCACAGGTGGAAGGCATCACAGGATCATCATCAAGTTCCAACCCTCCTGCCATGGGAAGGGACACCCCACCCTAGAGCAGGCTGGCCAGAGCCTCATCCAGCCTGGCCTTAAACACCTCCAGGGACGCAGCCCCAACCACCCCCCTGGGCAACCCATTCCAGGCTCTCACCATGCCCACGGAAAAGAACTTCCTCTTCCTCTTCACATCAAGTCTGAATCTCCCCATCTCCAGCTCTGCTCCATTCCCCCTAGTCCTGTCACTCCCTGAGATCCTAAAAAGCCCCTCCCCAGCTTTTCTGTAGCCCCCTTCAGATACTGGAGGGCACA
>VZRI01004346.1:54391-80105 GCA_013397515.1 Upupa epops | reverse complement strand
CAAACTTGCTGAGGGTGCACTCAATGCCTCTGTCCATGTCACCAACAAAGATACTGAACAACGTTGGTCCCAGGACTGATCCCTGAGGCACTCTGCTTGTCACTGGCCTCCACTTGGACCTGGACCCATTGACAGCTACTCTTTGGGTGTGGCCATCAAGCCAGTTCTTAAGCCATCTAGCAGTCCAACAATCAAACCTGTGTGCCACCACCTTCGAGACCAGAATGTGCTGCAGGACAGCATCAAAGGCTTTGCTCAGGTCCAGGTAAATTACATCAGTCGCTTGCCCCTCATCCATTAATGTTGTGACCTGTTCATAGAAGGCCACCAGGTTTGTCAGGCAGGATTCACCCTTGGCAAAGCCATGCTGATTGTACCCAGTCGCCTCTTCACTATTCTACTGTCTCAGTAGTGCCTCCATGAGGAACTGGTCCCTGATCTTACCTGGCACAGAGGTGAGACTGACGGGCCTTAGTTCTCTGCCTCCTCCTTCCTACCCTTTTTGAAAATAGGAGTTATGTTTCCCCTTTTCCAGTCAGTGGGAACTTCAACAGACTGCCATGACTTTTGGAATATAATGGAGAGGGGGTTAGTTAACCTCATTTGACAATTTGCAGTCAAGAAAACCTGCTTTGCCCACAAACAAATATCTAACTGCTCTCTTTTGGGTTACCAAGTAAGTGGGTATCATTTGCAGAGTAAAGAAAATGTTTTATGACTCATTAACCAGTAAGAAGACTACCTTCAGAAATTAATTATATAACCCTATTTTTTTTTCATATTTATTGTGACAGTACCTGAAGGGGGCTACAGGAAAGCTAAAAAGGGCTGTTTACAAGGGCTTGTAGTGGTAGGACCAGGAATAATGGCTTCAAGCTGGAAGAGGGGAGGTTTAGACTGGAAGTCAGAAAGAAGTTCTTCATGATGAGGGTGCTGACACACTGGAACAGGTTGCTCAGGGAGGTTGTGGCTGCCCCCTCCCTGGCAGTGTTCAAGGGGGGCCTTGAGCAACATGGTCTAGCGGGGGTGTCCCTGCTCATGGCAGGGGGGTTGGAACTAAATAATCTTTAAGGTCCCTTCCAACCTGAACAATTCCATAAATCCATGAAAATCTTAAGATGGTGATGTCTAAACTGAAAGAGGTCAAATGTTTGGTATCATGGGTACCTTCCGATCCCTAAAGATTCTATGATTCTATGATACACAGTGCTCAGTACAAATACTACAAACACCACGATTAATATTTCTTAGCTATTTTAAAGAGTTTTCTCCTGTCCCAGAAATTCTCTTCTCATCCACAGTAGTCTATTATTTTGTTGTCTATCACAAACTAAAAATTTACACAGAACTGAACTTGTTGCATGAGAAATTTATTGAAAAATTTTCCTACCAAGCTGATGTATTAAAAAGGAATATGCTGATGTACTATAATGGGGTGGGTAGGAAGCCATCATCAACAACTGGTGACACTATGTTGAGCTGTGAAGTATTGGAACACAATTACCAAACAAGCAGAGTTTCCATCACAGGCTAGCGACGGCAGGTGTATCAGATGTGATGAATACAATACCCAGCTCAGCAGTGCAATACACAGCTTGTCACTGCCATCATGTTCCCAGATTCTTATTTCCCTTTTCTTTAACCTAAGGAAATGAAACTGTATATTTATACCCCTCTGCTTAAGAATTAATCCTGTCTCCTCAACAGAAGGCCAACAAAGGTAGTTCTGTGAGAGAGAAACGAGACACTCTGTTTGGCCCCTGTTCTGACTTCATGTTAATATTGACCATTAAATAGATAATTTTCTTCCTGAAAGGAAGTAGCATGCATCGTTCTGCTTATCTCTTTATGCCACCTTTTACCCATTTGCATCATTATTTTAGCAGGTACTAACTACATATTAACTACATCAACAAGTCTCAGGTGCTGCCTGTCAGGTTCCTTAAATGCTGTACACTGTTTGTTCCTGTTAATGTTCCAGGAAGTTTTCCCTCCTGTAGGTATTCATCTGGATACAGTAATTTTCCTTATTACCTACTGGCAGTTTTGCTACTCCCATTTCTTCCTCTTCCATTTCAGGACACAGAAAAGACATCAATTTGCAGTCAACAAAATCCACATCCCACATACGTGCACAAATACCAAGCAGATGCTAATTGCTGCTGCTCCCTGTGGGAAAAGCAGCATTCAAGAGGTACAGAGGTTATAGTAAGAAATAACCAAACAATTTGCTTTGCTCGGATTGACAGAAACTTTATATGGTACCAGATGACATCCAGTGACAGGACAAGAGGCAACAGGGGCAAGATGGAGCACAGGAGGTTCCATGTGAAAAAAATATTACCACTGGAACAGGCTGCTCAGAGAGGCTGTGGTGTCCCCTTCTCTGGGGGCATTCAAAAACATGAATGTGTTCCTGTGTGACCCAACTAGATGGTTCTGCTCTGGCAGGGGCATTGGACTAGATGATCTTGCAAGGTCCCTTCCAACCCCTAACATTCTGTGATTCCATGAACTGTGAGAAGCCTCCTTCCCATAGGAAATTCTTTCTTTACATTATTTTTCCTCCTGCAAATTTTTAAAGGTGTTTTTTAATGCTTGCTACTATATAGAATGGAGGCAATACGTCAACTAGTAGAACCTGAAGGAGTGGAATTTACACTTCCTCCTTTAAAACCCTCTCTCAAAAATATTTAAGGCACTAAGCACACTTTCAAACTTGAAAGAAAAAAAGAAATACTGTCTTACTTTTTTTTGCTCTCTGAAATCTCAGAAATTGTTCACATTCAGAGTTAGTTGCAGCTAGCTGACCAGTGATAAATGTTCACATGGACAATTATTTTATTAGGTGCCTGACTGCCTCGTAACACCTCGTTGCTTCCTCAGATCACAGTGCTCCTGGAGCTGCAGAAGGGGAAAAAAGAGTATCATGGGACACAAGACAACTGGTAAGAACAAGTGGTTATCACTCCACCAGCTCACTCCCGCCAGCATCTGGGTTTCAGACCCCATTACCTGCCTGCTGTATGCGACCAAACAGCCTCCAGCAACTGAAATGCCACGGCAAGACCATGGTCATTGCACGTTCTCTCCTACCTCAGTAAAACTTCATGCCTCACCGACACACTGAAAGTCAGCATAAAGCACCCTAACAGTCCAATATTGTGTACAAACTTTTAATAGTCTAAGTCCAAGACAATCTGTGACAGTGCTATGATACAATAAGTATACAGAAACAGAAGAGAATAAAAAAAGCTAGGAAGCCATTTTAGTTCCTCAAGCCCTCGGCCTCTAGAAAGAAAAATATATCTGTAATTCTTTATGCAGGATCCTCAAATATTAAGACAACCAGGATCTCACTGCATTAGAAGAGATTTCAGGCTTTAAGGAGATAAAGGATTGTTCACATGTCAAAATTACGTGATAAAGCCATTTAAAAATCCCCAACTTCATACAAATAATCTCCTGCCAAAAAACCTAAATCCAGCCTTCCAGATTCCCCCCAAGAGTTTTTCTTCTTCCATGTAGTCAATGAGTTATCTACTGCTGCTTGCAATCACTGTAACAGAAATTCAAGAAATAGGCAGTGAGTTAAAAATAAAATCTATTCTAATTATTACTTAAATAGAAGTCAAAAACCAAATCTGTCTTAGCACCTATTATGCCAAATACAGTGCAAAACACACACTGAAATGAACTTCTTTATGAGAGAACACTTTCTAAGAAATGTTACCCAATAACTTATACACAGTAACTGCTTGACCTAGACTACTTTGCTGAGTCTAGCAGTGTGCATGTCTGATTGCTTTTACTGGTTGATCTGACAGGCATTTCTTTAGGGATTGTTAATTCCACTCTTCTAGCTATGCCTGTGCTGTTGCTCGTTAAGGCAGTGTACAGCTCCTACTGCATAATGTTCTGGACCATGCTGGTAAGGTTAAATCCCACTAAACACTGGAGCATTGCAACTTATAATTACAAAGAATGCAGGCTGATATTTTTCCATTAGTTATACACTCAATGTACATCACAGAAAGACACAGGGAACACTGCAGCAGTCGAACTAACTGAAGAAATGATGCGTGCAAAGGAGGAAAGATGAGAGAAAGCTGGCACTGTCTCTCAGCATGACTGAATACGAACTACTTGGTGAAGTATTGGCACAGGCTGCTGAGGAAGGTGGTGCTGTTGCCATCACCGGGGTATTCAAATAACACACAGATATGGCACTAGGGAATATGGTTTAGTGGGTGCGGTGGCATTGGGTTGATGATTGAACTGCATTATTTTACAGGTCTCTTCCAACCTTAATGATTCCACAATTCAGTTTCACAACTCTCATCCAAGGTTTGCAATCATCCTGTATCTAAAGACACTCACTTGGCTCTTCAGACTCATGACTAAGTTTCTAATTTTCTGATAAAGGTTACGAATTCTTTTGTTTCTTTCATGCACACAGAGAAAATGTCCCTACTTACATTTTCTGTCATGTTTGCTTGTGTGTGGAAACATGAAAATTCAAGGTGGAAAAGGTCTGCTACATGACAGACAGGGAGCCCACTTGTTTGTGCTATCATCTGCTATGGAAAAAAAATCTACATCACCTTTACACAAACAAGATCTATTTTTCCTGAAAAAAGTAATTTATTACATCACTGCTGTCTGCCTCAAAGTATTGAGTACTCATCTCAGACACCGAAGCCAGGACAAATGAACTCTGAGCATGAGCAAGCAAGTTAGGGTAATACTTGTTGTGCAGAATACCTGGATGATCAGTATAATGAGCATCACTTAGCCTTCTTCAAAAACTGATGCATGTTGTACATAATGAGAATATTCACGTTTACAGAAAAACAGTATTACAACAAGGAACATGAGACTTACGCAATGGTCATCATTTTAACAATTAAAAAACCCCTCACAGTACTCTAATGTCACCATTTGTGAAAAAAGAGCTTTCTGACCTCTTGTTACCTCAGGTGATTGACCAACTCATACAGACAGAATTCCTTTTAAAAAGTGAAAGGTTCATTTGCAGGTATAGCGCTGATTTGAGTCAAAGAAAGAAAAAAATCAAAACCGAAAGTCAGATAAATTCCTTTGCACAACTTTTATTTAAAAGTTCTTATTTTACTTTCTTACTCGGAAAGGACTTTTCAAGAAACACCTGAACCAAACACCTAATAGTTATGGAATGATAAACTCAATCTATATTTTTTAACTGAGGCTTCTGAGACTTAGTAGCCAATAAACCTAAATTTCATAAAAAAATCATAAGATACATAGTGAAAATAATGAGAAAATAACGAAACTCAAACAGCTTAGTTAAAAGTAGCTATAACATCTACATTAGTAACATGGCTGAAGAGAGAGGCAAAAAAGTGTCTTTATCTTATTGAACTTCCAGTTATTCTGCCTGGCCCATTTCCAGTCAGTTTGACTGAGAGAAATAAATAAAAAATGTAACCTACCCCTCTTCCTAGTTTTGAACCGCTGGCCTGTTAGCACTGGCTTCTGATTCTTATTCATAAAATTTCTGGAGAAAAAAAAAAAGAGAAAAATATATTTTCACTATGGCATTTAAAGACAACAGTTAAACCTACAGACAAAATAAACATTCAGTGTAGTAAAATCCTGACATGTAAAAGAGTGAGAAAGTTCTTCATGTACCTTCAAAGAATAAATTCACATTATCTTAAAGATGACAACCACTGCCATCCAAGAATAACTTCAATGAGATGTGCTGCTCTCAAAACCTATTTCTTATCATCCTCATAAAAACACTCTTAAGGTTGAAACCCAGGCAGAAAGGTGATGCCTCCTTTACTGCCAGGACAGGGATACAGCAGCACTGCCTGCACAAGGATGTTCAGCAACACAAGCAACTAGAGCACAGAACTGGGAAGCATCCTGGTGGAGCTCAGCAGGGCACAGGTTCTACCCTCCAGCATGTTCACCAGGCAGATGGACTACACGCTGTCCTGTTCAAGACATGACTGCAGTCTAACCAGAAAGCCAATTTTTTACCAATCACATCGCACTCCAATACAGTGATACCTAAAAAGAAGTAACTTAATGACTTCTGGTTCCTAAAATATGTGTGTAAAAATAATGAAATCTCTACCCCCATCAACTTCATGCATAAACACAGTGTTAAGGACCTACACGGCACATCATGTAATAATGACAAATATTTGGCTTATAATATTTCAGACCATAGCAAATCTCAGCACACAATGTTAAAAACATTGGAAGGAATCATATATTAATGTAATTTTACCCAAAGAAAACAAAAAAGTGTATCACACAGGACATAGCTAAACCAACAGCAAACAGCAGCAGCACATAGCAATCACCACAGGTCATCTCCCTGTCCTGCCAACAGCAAGTGCCAGCACTGAGGCTCAAAGGCCACTGATTTCACACACTGTGGGTCACTAGGCCACTGTTACATAAGATTTGCTCATCCAGAATTAAGCTTTACTACACAAGAAGCTTTGTCTTTGGGGTGTGTTCTTTCAAGAATGTTGGGTTTACACAATTTTCTAGTATTTCTTCACTGTGGGCTCAGCAGATCAAAATTAAAAGTACATGTATTTGTCAACACTCCTCCTTACCGTAAGCAAAGAGAAACTCAAGCTCTGTGGCTACACAAATACCTTCAATCACATGTTATGATCCAAGTAATACTCTCTCTACCTATCGAAGTTCATAAAACAGCTCTGTTAACAATGCTTCACACTGCCTCGTCTGCTAGTGGCTTCACTAGCTGGCTGCTTCTGCAGCACTTCAAATTTTTAACTTGACAAACCAATCCCTTCTAGGCTAGGCTTACCGCTTACCCACAGTGAAAAACTACCTGCATGCTCTGGAAATAGCCAGTAAAGTTCACAGTCAGACTGGTTTTGCTTCCTGCAAGTCATAAAAAATGAAGACACAGCAAGCAATTAAACTGAGTGTTTTTCATCACTAAGACATAAAGGGATGGTGTCTGTTAAACCAAGGAGCATTTTGAAATAAGTACATTACTAGATAGTTGTCTTCTAGAAAAATTATTTGCCCATCTGCAAAGTGAGCAAAAAAGGCAAACCCTATTGTCACAGGATCTTCTCAGGTGCTGCAGGATCCAAATCTCTCTTCACTGCAGAGCTCCGAAGTCTTCTTACCCTATTTAGCTGTCTGGCAGAGGAACAGAAGAACAGGAGGTGCTTTACAAGTTAATTAGGCAGATAATCTAGCAGTCAACAGGAATAAGCATCAGTGCAGCTTCCAGCCAAGGGCCTGTTAGTTTGACATACTTAATCTGGTTTGTCTTTCTGACCTCCAGTTATTTGTAAGAAACTGATCTCTAACATACATTGTTTGGCCAGGTTGGGGTGGGGGGGGATGGGTTAGTCATTTGATTTTGAATTTGGTTTCTTGTGCCTTGTTGTGGGTCTACAACATTCAGTAGATTGCTGGAGCAATCAATCCATGGGGTTTGGAAAGAAACTGTCAAGCAAATCAAGCAGGTAGTGAGAATTAATCCTCATGCCCGCTGTTTCTGAGCATAAACACACTGGTCCTTAACAAATGTACCGAAGCCGTGGACGCACTGAATGACACCTGACCTTCCACCTGGCCATAATGGTACAGTTTCCCAAGTGCTGTAAAAGACACAAAAGGTATATGCTACATTCATAGCACCACACTTCTCCTTGCCTTGGATGCAGTGCCTTTGCAAACTGTGGGAAGAGTTGCATGTACCTGAAGCTTGACTACAGGGTATGAAAACTGTTCCCTGTGAATATAAAATACACCCTTTGAGAGAGCTGGGAACAAGATTTTTGTTTTTTAAAAAGTCAGTTAAGATTCGGCAATTGTGGCAGATTTAACGACTAGAGGTTCAGTGGAACAGGAGACTCTTAAATATTTAATTACTAGGAGCACAGGATCTGCCTTCTTCTATATTTAGCTTTAAATGCACCATGCTCTAATCTGCTCCAGTGAGAGTCAAGCTTTATAAGGCACTCCCTGCCTCCAGCACTAGCCCAATGAGAACAGAGCACAGGCACTTTCACAGAAACACTGGTGTGAGCCTGAGCAAAACCAGCCCAGCAACCTGTATGACAGCTCAGCATGCACCTTAAGTACAACTGACCCACCTATTGTAGATGATTAAGTGCTGTTGCCACAACAGGTATCTGGATGACACTTTATCATTTACAAAAAAGTGAAGGCAATGCAAACACTATTTTTCTAATCAAGAACAGGCAAACAGCACAAACATGATGACTCAAGGCTATAAATTCAAAGAGGCATCATATAAACTTACATGATAGATTTCACAGCCTCTCAGTTGTCCTGCAGCTATAAATCCTTGAAATCATCTAAGAACTATTACACATATTCCTCATTTTGTAAAGTACAGGGTCTGGGTAGGTTTAAGCCAAAGACAGATTCTGAAATGAAGTCATACTGGTTTCAGAGGAGTAAAGATTATAAGGCTGGTATGGAAAGGAAGGAAATACCCTCAAAAAGACAACCCAAATCACCATCTTGTAGGACTTGTATGAATTGCCAGCAGGAAAGAGAGAAAGATGTGCAAAATACAGCTCTTTAGTACACTCAATTCACAGGCTCTGCTCTTCTAGAGAAGATGGGAGAGGCTCAGATGCTTTAACTCTTGATTCTCCCTTTAGGATGCACAAAACCTCGTATAGAAAATTCACGTGTTCAAATTCCACACCCAGATACATTTTATCTTCTAAGTAGATGTGATAAACAGTGATAAAAATTTTACTTTCACCAGTTGTTTTTGGTTTTTTTCTTTCATTAGAGAATGAGTAAAAGTGATTAAACAGCCTTTAGAAAGTAGGATTGCAAGCAGTTAAGTCTAAGGAATACTAAGAATTTAATTTTAGCCTGTCTTTTCTCCTATTTTGTAGAATTTATAAGTATCCCTACAAGTGTGAATAACTCCCTTTTTGTTACCAGTTCCATGTGAATGATGAGCCAAGGGGAATTTATGGCTCCAGATAGAGTCTTATCTGGAGGCACATTGATGGCTCTTATCTGTTCTACAGGAACATGACAGCAGGGGTAACTGCTACACGGACAATATCGGAAGGTTGTAAATTTCAAGCAGAATACACCTTTATATAAATAATGTAAAAAAACCTCAAGTGGGTCTGTGGGTAAAAAACACTATAAAGCTTTAGAAAGGTCTGCTTTGTTTGGTCCATACTCCCTGGATGTACCTAGTGCTGTACGTCCTTTGGTCTACTGAATTTGTCCCAAATAAAATATTTAAATTTACATGGGCTTACTTCTCACAGTAGGTAAGTTAAAAGCTATGCCTGAGAGCAGTACAGAACCAGGCACCACACTCCAGAACAGGCTCATTTTCCATACAACCTTGAAATGCTAATTAAGCCTGCTGATACCTAACTGGCACACAATTAATCAGAATAATAATTAAAAAAAAATGCATCACTTAAACCAGTTCCCAGATTTCACTCCCACTCTTGATAACAGGCTTCTACAAAAAGATTCATACATTAAAAAAACCCCATAAGCTGTTGAGTTGGTACCTTTGTCTGAAACTGCTTTAAGTCCACAGCTGCTTAAGATCAAAACCAATTAAAACAGAATTAAGGGATATCCAGCCATTTATGATATAATGATTTCTAAATCGATCAATCCATCTCACACAATTAATAAAAATGGTTACAAATAATAGAATAAATAAAATGAATTTATAAAACCAGTAAAACACACAGCAGTGTTTCAGCAAGTCTGAACTTGCTTAACAAATTGAAAAATGCAGTTTCATCTATGCCACAGAGAAATTCTTATGATAATTAACTCCTAAATTATTTAATAATACCTTCATAAGACTGAAGTTTCTGCAAACCTAAAACACTGGAAACATTTGTTCTTGGAAACATATGGCTCAAATTGAAAAAAAAATAAATACTGAAAACTTTTATCTAAACATCTGAACCAGTAGTATTTTTCTAGGCATCGTTTTACAATTTTTTTAAAAGAAATCTCAGAATCATCTGAGATCCTTCAAACTTGGTCATGATGAATTCAAGAACAGTTTCAATTCAGAATTCAAACTTCACTACCCTAGTTACGATGAAAAATCAAAGCCAGACAATGTTAAGCAAAAGAACACCATTAAATAAAACTATCAATATTTTACAGCTGCATGTATGGCAGGGCACTGTAACAATGATGAGGGAACCCACCAGGGCAGGAAGCAACCCTTTGGGCAGCCCACCTGCTCGTTCCAGTGGAACAGCTCCACAGGATGCTGATTATTATGGAGACTCACACTGATGGCATCGGAATGACAAGTGCTGGAGAGAGCTGCCAGAGCACCACCAACACAACACCAGCAGCTTTCACAGGAACAGATGCTTGGCAGGAATTATTTCAATCCTCTTCCCTTGCTCAGGCATCATGCAAGACAGGAGCGCTCACCACAAAGTAAAATAAAATAAAACCATAAATGGTAAGAATTTCTATGAAGGAAAACTTCAACCCATGTATCAAGGTCAGTTACTTCCCTCCTCCAAGAAGAGGAGTATGGAGGCCCTTGCATTCCTGCTGGTGAGGAAGTCTATCAGCACACAGGCAACAGCAGTCTCTGCTCCTTGGGAAGGTAGCAAGCAGTTGGATTATGAGCTAACAAAATCTGTAGGTGAAGAACTCATAAACCATGACCAGTACAGAAGAACTGAGTGGTGTAAGGGGACAACAGGAGTGCTGTACGTCCTTTGGTCTACTTGGTTCTCACCAAATCATCATCAGGCTTTCCACTTTCCACCCAGACACCAAGTCCCTGAAGGGACTCTCACAGCTACTCCTTTCCCACAGGCACTTCCCAACGCCCAGATACAGCAAGAGACAAGTGACCACCAGGAACATGGATCACACAGCCTGTGCAGCTGCTGAAGCATTCACTGTTGGGACAGCTGAGAAAGAGTTCTTCCTTTAACGCATTTTACACAGCTTTGCCAGACTATGAAACCCAGCTTGGTTGCTGATCATTCCCAGATTTGGTCAGTGAGAAGAAAAAGCACTCCATTTTGCACATCTGAGGCCAGCCTCAAATGTGAAGAGTGGCAGCAAAGCTCCATATCTTCTGCCAAAACTCACTCTGACACTGTTGAAAAACAGTCTCCCAGGGCCCCAAATGCTGTGGATAGGACCAGAGCAGCACTAAGAAGCCCCTTTTCCTCTCATTCATTGCACATCTGGGAAGCTGACAAGACCAAGACTCTGTACTAAGACACACTGTGCTTCCTTTAACATAGGTTGACTTGTGCTATTTCTTCACCATTTCTCCAACTCCTGCCCTCCATTCCAAAACTAGTTTTTTTTAAGGAGTGACTATTAACCAGGAGGTCTGTAACTCCAGACACAGTACAAAGCAGCAGAGAAGACAGCACTAACAACTAGAAGGTTTATCTTGCTATTTTGCCTACAGAGGCCACCAGAAGAGTAGCAATGTTTATGAAATATTTGTCCCAAAGGTCCCATTCATTACAAACAGTAAAGCCAGAGCCAAGCTCTCCCCATGTTAAAAGGCCTCATTGATTGTACTGCGCAATCAACCACAACAAGCAGGGAGTACGCAGTCACAGAACAGAGTGCAGGGTAAATACAAACAACCCCATTGTTTACAACTTACATGAAAAAGGGTACTGCTCATCTGCATGTTTATCGCTGAAAAATACATCTTCTGTTATGGATTAATTCAGCTTTTGACATTACCACACACAAAACAACTAGATACCAACCTTTGATTTCATACTCAGAAGCATGCCCCAGTCAGTGGCCATCATGTGTAGTGTACCTTAAAAAAGTGTTGTAGCAGGTTTTCCACACACACTGAATGCCCTGTCTCACCCAAAAGAGTCTTCCAGAAGCACATATGGCACTTAATATATTGTAAGTAAATAAATAAATCCCAAGTTTTTTTGAGAGTAAAGAGTAAGTATCTACTGCAACAAAGTATTAGCCCTTTATTAGTATGCCCAGTGGGAAAGAAAAAACAGAGAAATGAAACAAGTGAAATTGCTTCATTCTGCAGCAAGTACAAACAAATACCAAGAGAATGAAACTTAGCACATATTAAATAAAAAAGTCCAACTGCTCATGCAAGATTCTCCAGCCAAGAATTGAGTAACTTGTGAGTAGTAACTCAGCTGAGAAAGAAGTGAGCCCAGACAAAAACAAGAAGGCAAAGTGACTGAAATTCATACCACAAATCTCATGGCCTAACTGTTAAACTGAGATGCTGTCACAGGTCGAAAGGCTACAATTGGTTCTTTTGGTTGGTGCTTGCATCCTTAAGCACACCAGGTGGTTCTTGGATAGAATTTACCAGGCAACGAAGCAACTTCGGGGAAACGGAAAGACTTTATTGAACACACTCCCAACAGAAAGAAATGGAACACACCACATACGTAAACAAAGAAGCAGAAATTGTCACAAAGGCTCCCTCCTGGGCAAAGTTCTCAGGGCACTATGCTGCATGGCCTGCAGATGGACGAGCATACCTTCAAACAGCAAAGGGCACTCAGGTGCAGCAGCATACACTTCAGCCCCAGTCTCTCAGGAATTTTCAAAAGGTTTAAGAATCACAAATCCCTTCAGTTTCTTCAGCCCAGTCTAGCCAAGCAAAGGAAAACATCAAATGCCCCTTGGGCTTGTTTCTCCTGCTTACTCAAGCATTTCCCAGTTTCTCAGTCGCAACTGTGACATAGCTTCTCCATTCCATGGCCAGAACAAAGCCAAGATGGAGCTGGCAGCAGGCCTGCAGGCAGCAGGAACAGCACCAGCAGCCCCTTCCCTGAGGCTTGAGAGCTCTCTTCCCCACAGCTACAGGCAGCATGTAGGGGGGAGTGGGCAGGAGGTTGTTCTGATATCTCCAGGCAAAATGACTGGTTACTTCTCCACTTGCCACCACTTCAGTCTCACCAGACACAGCGAGCAGCTGCCAGCTTCAGCTGGCACATCCTGGGACCAAAGGCAGGTGGGCACAGTGACTCCACTCCACTACTCGCCACCACTCCATCAGTAAAGACATCCTCCCCTCAGCTAAATATTGGGAGGCCCAGGTCATGCAACCAGGCTCCCCTTGCCCATGGCTGTAACTCTGCCCTCACAACTGGGGGCTGAAACTGCAGCTGCAAGATGGGAGGCAGGTGTCTTGCTCCAAGAGAAGACCAGTATATACCACCTCCCAAATTGCTTCCATGCACAAAAGCACAATACTAGAAACTCATGGTTCTAACCATGACAGGAAGATGTACCTTGAGAAGCCATCAGAAAAGCCCCCGCTGCCACCAAATAACTTATAATCCCAACATGGCATTACAGATCACCTCAAAGCACCTACTACAGGAGAGTAAGTACTTCTTAGATCATGAACAAAGAATTTTCACTGAAGCAGCTTCACTGAACGTCAAAGTAAAAGACAGAAACCTCTCATCACCAAAGCACTCCAGATGCACTTTGTAAGGCCAAGCAAACTATAAACTGAATCAGTGGATTCCTCCTTCTCAAAATCAGTGACCGTATGAAAGATGTGCAAGCCATGGCACAGCCAGTGGAGAAAAAACAACCAGAAAAAAATTCTTAGTCATTTATAGGTGAAAATGCAAGTTATGATATTGAAACTACACCCTTGACACATACAAATTTAGCTTTTGGTAACAAGATTTCTTCCAGCAACTAAGAGGAAGACTCTATACTATGATTCAAAGAGAAGGTATTAGTAGGAACTCTAATCAAACTGCTGAGAGCTCTCTTAGGCTGCTGTGCTCCAAAGCTGGAGTACCATGAGACACTGGAGATGATGCTTTGCTACAGTTCAATTCATAGCGAACATTAGGAGATGTTAGGGTGATGGCTACTCAACCAACTCCAAGCTTGCTGAGCTTGTCTTTGAAAAACAAGGGGATACAAAGAACTGGCAAAGATCAGGGTCAGGTGTTCCTAGAAAACAAACAGAAGTCAGTACTCTTCGAAAGCCAGCAAGGCTTTTTCCCTCATACAAGACACCCTTTTCAATGGGCTGCATAGATATTAGAACAGGAACTTCGGATTTGGAAGACACTAGATGTGCTGTTTATCCTGAAAAAGAAAATCATCTCAGCAAACACATGAGATGATGATGCTGAACTAAAAACCATGTAGCTGATATTTTGAAAAAGCATCTCTATAAAAGTAGTGTGCAATGTAGGTCAATTCTTTACTAATGTTTGGCAGAGAGAGCTGTACTAGCCACTGTCAACGCCACACTTGGAAGAAATCATTAATGGAGTATAGGGTCCCCCTGAACCAGGTCTCCGATAAACAAAAGTATCTGGATGAAAACATGTTAAAAACAATTACCAAAGAGGCTTCACTCTTGGCAATAAACTTCCCCAGACAAAAGACAACACAAGAACAGCTGTTCTTTCAGTGCAGGAAAAGCATCTTTCATGTACAATTCCAGTCCTCTGCTCCAGTCCACCCGCTTCTCCTTTTTTAAAGTATCAACCCACAGAATGTTTTGGTGTTGACCTGACTCATATAGTTAAAATATCACAACAATAAAATCTAAAGATGTGCCACTTCCATTCTTCTTGCTATTCAAAGCTCTGAGCAGCAGAAAAGGCACAGGAGAACACAAGTGTCTCCAGGATACTATGCTGCAGCATTTGAAAACCCATAAATTGCCCTCAAAATGACAAGGACTAAGCCTAAAAATAAAAACATAAAAGCAAAGTGTGCATTGTCCAGAAAGCAATGCCTTCCAGTCACTAATGGTTTATTATTTCCTGAGCTAAATACAGTAATTGGAGGAGGAATGTATTAATAGCTTACAACTCCCACACATTTGCAAGCGGTGAAGGCCTTGGCTTTAATAAAATGACAACTGCTGTGAACGGTGAAGCAGGCTGTAACTTAGAGCTCCCTAATTACTATTTCAAAGCATAAGTAAGTGAAAGGAGTGCCTCAACTTAAGATATGACCTTTTACCTGCAGGACAGGGAAGCTGTCTTCACATACTTGAATTCTGCTATTTCTGCCTAAAAAAAAGACAGCACATAGAGCCAGCAGTGAAAACGCACAACGCTTTGCACCAGTGCCAGCTATTCCAAACATGCCAGCTAGCACTGACAATGCTGTTAGCAGCATTCACTTGGATGGAAGAGTCACCCATAACTGATTTGTATCACTCTGCAAGCCACTGTGCTCCTTCTTCCTCCTCCGAGAGGACTGAGCAATGTGAGTTTTGGTGAACAAATTCCTGGAACTGGGGATAATAGCAGTCAACACTCAGACTGCTTCAACCCATCAACAACTCTGTTCTGGGCAGTGATGGATAAGATTCCTCTCAGATCAAGAGAAGATAATTTTACGGTAATAGATATCCTAGTTGAGTGTTGAAACCCACCCAACAGCGTATGGCATGGGGTGCCTACCCAATCAACTATTATTCAGGTAAGTCAGAAAACCAGCCATTACATCTGAAGTCTTGGACTTGCAGAACAGGCCACACACTTGCTTGGCAGCTAACACAGCAGCGCTCTCAGCCGTACTTCAGAAAGGAATTTCCTCACCACTGTGCAGGAGCCTAAAAGCTCAAAGATTAATTTATGGAAGAAGAGTGTATCAGGGGGCTGTTAATCTCAGGGACAATACAAACTTCTAAGCTGAAAACTGCTCTATGACAAGAGCATGAAAGAAATTAATGTTGCTCTCATTTGTATCTCTATTTTTATACTACTACATCATTCACACACACCCCTTTTATTTTTTCTTTTTGACACCTACACAACTCTATCTCTACAGGCTACTCTTAAGAGACTAGTTTGTGGACCAAAGGCCAGTTCCTCCCAATATGTCATGTCCTGGTATGAAGTCAGGCAACATACAGGCATCGCATATCCTGCACAGCTACTTCCCACTCTGTACTTGAAGAAAGGGTGAGTACCTCTTAAATCCATAAATACACAAGACAAGCATTATTCACCCAGGATAGCACACTCTGCTTGGCAGTACCTCAACAACAGCACTGAGGGCTGGGTGGCAATTCACTGAGGTCAGGTGAGGAGAAGTAGTAAACAAAATCCCAAGAGGACTGACCTGGCTTAGCATGTTCTACCACCAATTTTGTAGAAGGAATTCAGGTTGCTTAAGACGATTGACAGCTGGCTGAACATGAGTCTGCCATGTGCCCAGGTGGCCAAGGCCAATGGCATCCTAGCCTGCATCAGAAATAGAGTGACCAGCAGGATTAAGGAGGTTCAGATTGGGTATTAAGGAAGAACTTGACAGAAAGAGTGGTGAAGCCTTGAAACAGGCTGCCCATGGAGAAGGCAGAAGCACCATCCCTGGAGGTGGTATTTTAGGAGTTGGTCTAGCATTTAGGGGTTGTAGGACAGATAGTTGGACCTGATGATCTTGAAGGTCTTTTCCAACCTTAATGCTTCTGTTCTATGAGTAAAACTTGCCTTCAGTGATGAAAACAAAAAGCTTTGAGCTACTCTATACAGAATATTGACATTTAACCCATGTATTTCTTCCCAATGATTACAGGTATCTAGTGTTGTGACAATGAGCACATTGAGAAGACTGGTAATAGGGATTGCATTGTACTGTGACTGAACTGTGCACTGCAATTGCTTTTCTTCATTATGTGGAACTCAGATGTATATTGTCTTTGTAGTATATACTGTATCACTGCTAAATCTGACATCCCATGTAACATTAATTATCTTTAGACAAGTAAATTAAATACTAAAGCATCACACCCTCTGTGTAGGAAATATCTGGAAGAAGCACATCAGAGAGCATTGGACACTGTTCACAGATCAAACTGGAGGATGAGTCTCAGTTTGGTAACCAAAAGGTCAAATGCCAAGCGATCAGGTAAGACCAAGTTTCCTCTATCTGTTTTGATATTCCATGTGTGGACAGACACAACGGTGCCCAAAACACCCCAACTTCTTTCAATTTCAACAGTCCAGCTTCTCTTTTCTTAATCTTATTACACGCTGTATTGGACAGCAAGGACACAAGATGAGAGGAAATGGCCTCAAGTTGCACCAAGGCATGGAGGTTAGACTGGACATTAGGAAAAATTTCTTTACTGAAACTGTTACATGTTACTCATGCAACAGGCTGCTCAGAGAAGTGGTGGAGTCACTGTCCCTGGAGGTGTTCAAAGAACATGTAGATACAGCACGTGGAAGCACAGTTTAGCTGGCATGGTAACATCACATTGATGGTTGGACTCAATCTTAGAAGTCTCCTGCAACCTTAATGACTCTGCAATTCTTTAAAATTATAAGTCACACATTTGAAAACATAAATGCCTGAAACCATAAATACATCCGTTGGTAAAACAGATTCAGAAGACTTCGAAATCCATCAAAATAACTTAAAAAACTCTATCTACAAATACAGCATTGCAAGTGATGACTATTGTGAATGCTATAAAAGCATCTCAGTAGTTTTGTTCCTTAAAAAGATAAGTTTATAAGCAATTTCCATCACAACTGCAATCAAATAAAAGCTCAAATTCCCCAAAATTAATCTATATACACAGGTGGCCATAATCTCAGAATGAAGAAAAACTGCCATGAAAGGAAGCCAAACAAAGTACCAATATAAATCATTCAAGGTAGAGAAGCTAGAAAAAACAATGTAATTAGCCTGCTGCTTTGCTAATTTGTATCTGTTTTCCAGTATTACCATCATGTTCTAACAGCATAACAACATTAAAAAAGCTAGTGTAAGTTAAGCAAGAGACATCTGCTGCAGCCAGATGTAGACCAGAGCATATTTCACCCCACTCCATCACAGAGGCAGCAAATCCCACCTGCAGGTAATATGCTTTACAGTGCAGCAGGTCCTGAAGCATTTCATGCTCGCGCACGGAAAGGGATGGACAGACAACTGTTGGTCAGCTCAGTTTAATGGGTATCCTAGTGGACAGCAGGATGACTGTGAGCCAGCAATGTGCTCTTGTGACCAAGAGGGCCAACAGCATCCTGGGGGGGATCAGAAGGCGCATCGTTAGCAGATCAAGAGAGGGTCTTCTCCCCCTCTACTCTGCACTAGTGACACCACATCTGGAGTATTGTGTCCAGTTCTGGGTCCCTCACTTCCAGAAGGATACAGAGGTGCTGGAGGATGTCCAATGTAGAGCAACATAAATGATGAAGTAGAACACCTCTTTTATGAGGAAAGGCTGAGGTGCTGGGTTTTAGCTTGGAGAAGAGGAGGCTGAGGGGTGACTTCATTAATGTCTATAAATATGTGAGGGGTGGGTGTCACGAGGATGGAGCCAGACTCTTCTCAAGGTCATCTGGTGACAGGACAAGGGCAATGGGTGCAAGCTGGATCAGAGGAGGTTCCATACCAGTATCAGAAGGAACTTCTTCCCAGTGAGGGTACCCAAGCATTGGAACAGGCTGCCCAGGGGGGCTGTGGAGTCTTCTTCTCTGGAGACATTCAAGCCCCGCCGGGACATGTTCCTGTGCAACTTGGTCTAGGTAAACCTGCTGTGGCAGGGGGACTGGACTAGATGATATTTTGAGGTCCCTTCCAATCCCTAATGGTTCTGTGCTACTGCTTGTGAAGTCCACTACCTGTTTCATTATCATTTTAGGACGCAATGAGCCAAGCCAACAGCCATAGCTACTTCTCTTGATTTTATCTGCTACTATGAATCTTGTCCATCTAACCTAAGAATAACTCAGATTTGCAGAGCAAATCCTTACACAGGACTCTGAAACATGACCATGTATGAAGTACTAAGTGAATTTTTTAATTTTTACAGAAAATTCTATAGCTTCTGTGGTAGTGGAAAAAAAATAAAAATCACAGTTCTAATTTCAAAAGCTGCTGGTCACATAGCAACTAACAGCTCTACAGATGAAGAACGTAGTCCAGTAGGAGTTACTACTGATTTACTTCCTGGAAACATTTTCCTGAGTTCTGGGAATTTATAAACCAAAATACGCAACTCAACAGAGTATTTGTTTTGTATGCCACGTGTGAGGATTTTTTTTTCTATATTAAAGACAGAGTGGGAACAAGACTGAACAGGGGAAAAAAGCTCTTACCACGTGTATTGGCCATTACACAGGTTCCAGCTTCTGTACTGATTCAGGAGCAGCTTACCTCTTAGCTAGTTTCCCTCTGGCAGTTGTGCAACAAGCACCTCCAAGTCTTGCAGTCTGACCTACATGAGCTACAGTAGGTGGCACCTACTGAACCCCATCACAAACCTGTGACCCAAGTCAGAGGGATTACCAGCAATGGGATTTGCCTTTACTGTGCCTGCACTATACCAGCACCGTTTGCAGAAGACCAAAGCTGTTAAAATCTGAAACTATAAAGTGGTTTGCTCCACTCCCAGCTTTACAGCATGTTAGAAGCTCGAGAAGCACAACAGTGCTGTAAATATAGCCACCACACCATGGCAACCATCCCTTTGGCTACTGGACTTGCTCTGTATTTTGCTTTTTATTTTGGATTAGCTTTTATTTTTACTTTTGCAGTCTCCTACAAAATCTACAGCTAGATTTAAGTACGGTACAACAAGTTCCAATAGTTACTGCACTCTGTGGACTTCTTTTTAGGGAAAAGCAATAGATATTTTCCCTGTATTGTTTTTTTTCCCCCTCACACACCAGCACTGTCTCTAGGCGACCCTCAAATATTTTAGTTGTCTTTGAACTGATAATTAGCATCTTAAATTAACAAGAAAGTACTGCTGCAACTGAGAGGAGCACTCATATTTAGCCAACAACAAATCACGTGGACAAGGAAACCATCAGAAATAAAATTGGGTGGGGACATCTTAATGGACAACCCCAGAAATTTATGGGTGAAAATTACTGCACATGAGATTATCAGAATGGAAATCCCCTACCTGTAGGTCAGGTAGGGAGACAGAGAGATACAGGTGACAAAGTACTGTCTTATATGCAACAAGAACATAGGAATTCCTGAATTTTGTCAGGAGGTATGGTGGCAGAAAATAAACTGAAGATGATCTGTTAAAGTAATCTGAGCATAACAGTTAATATCACAGAGTCATCTGAGTTTGAAGGGACCACTAGACATCATCTAATCCAACACCACACTAAAGCGTAATTTTTCCTCTGTCCCGAACAATCCCCTTAAACCTGCAAACAGATAGATTTATCTAGAGATGACTGCAAGATTAAATAAACTTGTCTTACGTTAAAAAACTAGTCACAAATTAGATCTAGAGAGAGTTGTGGCTGTTCAGCCTGGAGGAGACCCTGGCGAGATCTTACAGCAGCTTTCCAGTACCTGAAGGGGGCTATAGGAAAGCTGGTGAGGGGCTGCTTACAAGGGCTTGTAATGGTAGGACCAGGAATAATGGTTTCAAGCCAGAAGAGGGGAGGTTTAGACTAGAAGTCAGAAAGAAGTTCTTCATGATGAGGGTGCTGAGACACTGGAACAGGTCTCCCAGGGAGGCTGTGGCTGCCTTCTCCTTGGAAATGTTCAAGGCCAGACTGGATTGGGCCTTGATCAACTTGGTCTAGTGGAAGATGTCCCTGCTCATGGCAGGGGGGTTGGAACTAGATGATCTTTAAGGTACCTTCCAACCTGAACCATTCCATGAATCTAGGTATGTTTAATCCAACTGCCACCACCATTCTTCATTAAATGAAACTGACTGACTGACACTCTCCAGGTCTTTATTTTTCCCAGCAGCAGACTCTAATATGATAGCACCGTGAGTACCATGTTTTGTTTTGGTCACCTCAATACAAGAAGGACATTGAGGTGCTAAAGTGGGTTGCAGAGAAGAGCAAGGAAGGGGGTGAAGAGCCTAGACAAACCTTATGAAGAGTGGCTGAGGTAGCTGGGGCTATTTAGTCTGAGGAAAAGGAAGCTGAGGTGACACCTCAGTGCTCTCTACAACTATCTGAAGGGGTGTTGGCATCTTAGCCCTAGTGACTAGCAATAGGACAAGATTAAACAACCTCAAGCTGCACCAGGGGAGATTTAGGTTGGACACAATAAAAATCTTTTCACTAAAAGAGTAATAAGGCATTGGAACAGGATGTCCAGGGAGATGGCTGAGTCACTATCCCTGGATGTGTTTAAAGGTTATTTAGATGTGGTGCTTAGAGATCTGGTTTACTGGTGACCTTGGCAGAGTAGGGTTAATCGTTGGACTTGATGATCCCAAGGGTCTTTTCCAATCTGAATGATTTTATGATTGCAAGATTACCAAAAGTATTGGTGCAGGGTACACATGTGCTGCAAAGTTTTTCAGTGTCCCTCTCCATGGAGATGTATTGCAGTTTTATGTAATTTTACTTACTTTACATCTATGAAGCTCTGAATTTTATTATAGCAACAGCTGTCTGAAAAGCCACTGCAAATCAACTCGTAGAGAAGACACACATTAGCACAATTGGGCTACTGCCATCACTTGCAAAGCTTAAGCGGGAAAGAAGTCATTCTTGCAACAGGCATATATTGCTCTGCAGTCACAGAGCACACCTCAGACCTTTACCAGCAAAAAGCTGCTTGCATGCCATTTCCTCTGATACACTTAAAAAACTAAAGCACCTACTTACATAGAATTCATATCCATGAAACAATTTGTTTAAAGCTCGGATCTCTCTTAATTGAGAAGATCTATAATGACTTAAAAGTTTCACATGAAAAGCAAAAAAGTCTTCTGATCAAGCTGTTAATACTAATACTGTTCAGAACAACTATGAGAATATGAAATCAACCTGCAAAGGAACAACTTTTTGTTTCCCTAAACCACAGATCTAATGCTAAGTACATAAATGGGGCAAAGGGTACACATAGCTAGTTTCGTTATGAAAGTCCTGCTGATATTTTTCGTAAGCTTTTAACTAAGTAATACAAATGCACATTTGCCTAAACCATTTACATTGCCTGCATCATCATCACAGTACCTGACTGCCTCAAAATTCCCTATTTGCACCTTTAAGTCACGCTTTGTGGGAAAATTATGCAGGCTGTCTCTGCATTACTAGCAGTTACAGATATATGCACAAACGAAAGCATAAACTCAAAAATACAAAGATCCTTATGAGCAGTTTTCTCTAAATTAGTCTCTAAAGATAGGTGCTATTTTGGCAATATGCTATATCCAAAACCACTGGCTCTGCTCAGTCAGATCAGGTCTAAGAGCAAGCCACCACCACTTGTGCTAAATCACACCAATAAACCCTGCCAGCAGGACCAAACTGAAGCTTAGTCTCAAACTAGTACTTTTGCACTGCTCCATTCTGTATTTCCCGCTGGACAACAGTGCTCACATCAAGTCTGCTTACCCAACAGTCTGGACCAGACAATCTTCTGAAAGATACTTTGATATCCTTCTATTCCATATCCCTGATAATGCTCTAGGTCAAGGTTCAAGAGAAGATGAAGTAAGCACAGGTCTGAAGTCTAGCAGGATGAGATGCAGCTTACTTCAAGTGCTGGAATTTGCTGCTAAATTTCCAAGCGTAGACAGAGAAACTCTAGCTTTGTGCAAGGACCATGGAACTGGTAACAGATGGAGATCTCTACCTATGTCTCAGATAATCTCTTGGGTATGGAAATACTCTGTCATTTAAAGACATATACGTTATGTCCAAATACGTATCATGCTTACCAGTCCCTAGCAGCTTTCAGTAAGTATTCTGCAGTCTGCTTATAATTTACCTTCTGGTAGAAGACTTAGCAATGTTGGCAGATCATATAATAGATCCAGTGGCTGTCCTGAGATCCAAAAACAGATGAAACCTAAAAAAAACCCCACTTACAATAAAATAAAAATACTTAAGGAGTGTTATACAGTATCAACCAACTTGGGGATGTGGGGGAGAAAGTAACCTATCCACAGATTAGTATCTCTGAGACTGGAGAAGAAGAAATATAAGCTGTTTCCAGCAATAAAAAATATCTTGAACTTGCATGAATTTCAGTTGATTCAAACAAATAATCCTACTAGATACTCCTCACTTAGGCAAGGATGCAAGTATAAAGATTGGAGACAAAGAGACATCTCCATATTAAGATTTCCTATAGATTTCCAGGCCATGCAGAAGACAGCACCCTTTTACAAAAACACATTTGAAAACCATAGCAAATGGCTCTTATACAGAAGGGACTGAACAGACCGAATATTTCAGTGCAGTAAAATGACAGTGGCTGGGTATAATATGGGTCTGTTGAGGCATGACTGCACGTCAAGGGTAACCAGGGAGCAATTATTCATCATCTCAAACGAAACCAGGAAGTAGCAGGTTCAGAAACAAAAATAAACAAGTTCTTTTTCAAGCAGTTGTGAAAGTTACAGTCACAAAATGCCACAGAAACGAAGTTACCTTCATTCAAAAGCCCGACCACAGGTTAATACAAAGGTAAACAGAAAGACAACTTTTTGCTGAGAAAGCTGTCAACCACTGACATCATAGCTAGGCGAATAAGTCATAGGAATATCAGCTCTTGACTGGCTAAATTTTGTTTTCTCTAGATTAAATGTAGTGAGTTAAACTAAGCTCATGGTCAGATTAGATCATGCTGCACCCAGGTATAGAAAGATCTTTGACTTATGCTACCATCAGTAAAAGCAGACTACACAGCCATAATTCAAGCCTAGGTTAGTGATTTGAGAGAGAACAGCTTAAAACCAGTGAAACTAGCTCAGCATCTCCTTTTCCTCCCTCCTGTGTGCAAAGACAGAATTTCATGGTGCACTCTCCAAAGCACAAGGCAGCCTTTTCATTAGCTTGACCAAGAAAAAGCTTATTGTTTTGCACATTCACCAAAGGTGAATTATATGCAAAGAAATACTCATTATTCTCTTGCAGAAGGAAGTCTGTTAAGGGGCAAGACACAATGGTACAGAACCTACATTTTAAGGTACCATTCCCAGGCACCAACAACAGCTCTCTAACACTGCCTTGGACAAATCACTTGCTGCCTTGTCCTTGCCTCAGTACTACACAAACAGGAGGCAAAGGCACTCCATTACCTCATCACAGTCTCAGATGACAAACCAAAGATTGTAAAACATCCACATGTGGGATTAAAGGTCACAAAGAATCCTTTTGAAGATAAAAGTATGAAATATTTTAAACTAGCATTAAAGCATTTTATTAACCTTGCAGACAGAGCACTCCTGCAACCTTAGTCACCCAAGTGGGCTCCAGTGAGGCTGCCAAGTAAAAATCATGTTTCCCTTCCCAACCTGTGAACAAGGGTGCAGTGACGGCACAGACATTCTCAAAAAGAAGAACAATCTAATATGCACACTGTTGTGCACGGACTGCCTGACAGAAGTAGGCTCTTGTTAGTTAGCAGTGCCACAGATTATCAACCTACCATAACATTGCAGCACTTGTGTTCAGTGGGTAAATTTCACACTCTGCAATGAACCTATGCAAGACCACTTAAACCGTAATTTCTGCCTTCAAGGCTATGCCAGGAACAGACTTTTGTTAGCACGATATTAGATGTCTTTCTTGACCAGAACACAAAAAGTAGTTTTGTCTCAAGGGCATTTCCTTCAAGGCATTTTTTATTTTCCCACCAAAAAAAAAGTCAAGGCAATCTGTTTTAACTTAAAGACCAAAGAAACCTCTCTCACCTACACTTGTTGATTCAAACAAAACCAGATGGAGTCACACCCCTGTATTCAGGAAAACACACAGAATCTGTCCATTTTATACAAACGAAATCACATCATGTTTTGCTTTTGTACCCAAAGAGTTCAAAAGACACATTAGATTCTGAGAGCATGCTCTTCTATGAGCCAGGAAGCAAACAACCGGGCTCAGCCATTCCTGACAGTCAGTCAATTAAGAAATGTGAAAACAGAGAGTAAGATCAACATTCAAGAAAGACATTTCGAGACATAAGCAGCCACGAGATGGTCCGTAAGTACTAGGAAAAAAAGCAAGTGGATTTGGTGATGAAGTTTTGCCTTCAGTTACAGGGAAAACCAGGTTCTTTAAACGACAGGATACAAAACCACGAGCTAAAGAGTAGGAATACAGAGAATAAGAAGTGAACACCAAGTACCAGGGTTCTGCTTCTCTTTCGCAGAAAGGAAGGGTGTCAAACAGCCTTTGTCCCTTGCTGGCGATCCGCAGGACTGTCCCCGCTGCTTTCCAAGCTTCGACTGCAGAAGCGGAAAGTTGGACCCGTAACAAAGATCATTTTTCCACCGACGGGTTAATTTTAGAACTGCGAACAAAGGGCCCCACTCCCGGTACCCCCAACGCGCTATTTCCCTTTCTATCGGTCAGAACGCGCTTCCTTCTGGAGACGCGGAGACCCGACATGGCTGAGCTTTATTTAGCCCAACGAACAGTCTGTCCTGTCCAGGAAACACTCGCTCCTGCACACAGACACNCCCGCCGGGGCTGCCCCGCCGCGGGGCTGAGACGACGCTTCCTGCAGCAGTGGCTGCGCTCGGCCCGGCCCTGCGCCCTGCAAGCCTACCCCTGGTTGCCCGCCCGCCGGCCGCACCTGTCGGGTGGTTGCGCGGTCCGGGAGTGCAGAGCTGAGCAAAGTAACCGTTGCAGCAGCGGCGGCGACGTTGCCAGACAATGGACGGGAGAAGGACGGACACATTGACACACGGCGCCGCTGCGACCGCCCCCTACACCTGGCCGTGCCACTGTCAGCGTCTACCCGG
>VZRI01004346.1:43133-53904 GCA_013397515.1 Upupa epops | reverse complement strand
TAGGACGCCTGATATGTCCTTACATGTGTTAGTGAGGTTCACTAGCGTTTATTTAATGCCATGTATTAACGTGCTCTGCCAAAAAGTCTTTCCTTGGGGGTAATCCACGTCTTCAGCCTGTCACAGGTTTCTTTTTGCGGCCTAGCCAGGCCAGGACGTCCTTGTAGGATGACTGTATCCACATTAGCAGAACCTCAACTTGTCCAGGGTATTGTGCGCCTCTTATCCCTTGTGCTTTCTGCCCCGATTGCTGTGACAGATGCGTTTCATGCTCCACCAACATGAATATAACGTGCTGCCTAAAGGGTGGTTTGGAAATTGTAAGCAACGCTTTTTGCTTGGGGATAAAAACACTCGATATGCTCCATTATTTTTGTGTGTAGATTTTAGGGTATTTAAACCCATAAGAAGATAATTTTTTGGGGGTCTCATTCTCGATCATATTAAAATATTGTTCTGTGTCAGAGACACAAACATGGGACAATCAACAATTAATTTGTGGGTCAGAATCTGATCGAGTTCTTTCAATTGCACTTTCAGAACTCTTAAGTGTCTTGCAGACACTTCTACTAAGCTTACCTGATGCTTGTGATTAGGGTCATGGGATAATTCAAGTTGAAATTGACCTCAGGATGTCTCTAAGGCAGCCTCTGCTCAAAACAGGTCAGCCATGAGGTCAGATAGATTTCTCAGGGCTTTATCGGTCAGGCCTTGAAAACTGCGGGCATGAAAACTGCATAGTGTCACTAGGCAACCTGTTCTGCTGCCTTAGGGGGCTACCGGTGAAAATGTTTTTTGCTTGTATACAGTCTGAAGCTTCTTTTTCTGTAACTTATGCCTGTTGTTGCTTGACCTACTATGCACTGCTCTGAGCAGCCTGCCGCCAACTTTAATGTATAGCCAATTCTAGAAGTCTGATTTCCTTAAGTTTAATGTCTTATTTGAAATCCTCCAGTGTTTTGTGTACAGGTCTCTGCACTTGTAAATTCAGCTGTGCTTTGCTTTGCTTTGCTGTACTTGCATTAGGATTTACCTTGACTATTGCTCCTTAAAGACTTGCTTTCTTTTGCTGGTATGCTCTGAAAACTATTCTAGGTCCTAAGAAGCTGCTAACATCTTTATATACAGATGTGCTTGTGCATGTCTGTATATAAGATTATACACATTTAGGGATTAGTCTGAGTGACAGTGCCCTTCTGTATTTTACTGGGTCTTTATCAAGTGAATGAGATAACTGGTGTCTGGTTTTGTTCACGAAAAGAATTAATTTTTTAAAAAGAAAAGGTAAGGAAATCTGGTTTTGACACCCAAAGCTTTATGAAATAATTTGCAGTGTTTGTAGTGGTTTGGTTTTTTTTAAAAGAAAATTAGTTCAGAACAGAAGTTGCAAGAGCTGCTTGCCTGAAAATTGACTGGAAGAACACCTCTTTGTGACACAGTGAAGATAAACATGAAGCCTGTTGTTTAAAGGAGGGATGTAATGCTTATTTTTATTATGCATGTCACTGCTGAAAGAGCTTTGGTTATTATTCTGTGATCATAAATTTCTGTTAATGTGCAATAAATTATGTTCCGTAAACTTAGACTCTTCTATTTCTCTTTGCTTGAACACCTGTTGAAGCTGCATTAATGTTACTGCACTAATGTCAGTGAGCTTTAAATCAGGTTTTTAAATGTGCAGCTTAGCCAAAAAGATTTTTGTAGTAAATTGAAAAATAAATAATTATGGCAATTTTTTCCTTTCACAGGGTTTTTACAGACTTCAGTCTACTCTGTGCATTTGGCAATCAGGAAATGCCAATGACCAAGCTACCTTGGTCGTTGTCCTTTCCACCTCTGTTCTTTCTCTATTATGAAAAGCAAATTCCTTCTACTTTTTTGAACTTTAAAATGGGGTACTTTCCTTTTATGAGAATTTAAGTAGCTCCTTTACACAGAAGATTCTGCAAAAGAGACCAAAACACAGAACATGTTAAAATTTTCAGTATCATTTTTATTCACTCAGAATAGGTTGGCTACTCTTCATGAAGGGACAGTGTTTCTCTGTGTCCTAGGTGGTTCATCAACAAAGGTTTTTATTCTAAGCAGGAATGGAACTGTTATTTTTCCTGTCAATGTGCAGTTCATTCTCTTTCTTACCCCCTTTCTTTCTGTGTTTTTTTTAATTAAAGGAAACACTGAGGAAGCTGGAAGGCTACTGGGCAGCAAGAATGTTCGTGTCAATTGCTTGGATGAGGTACAGTGAAACTGCGTGAGCATTATTCTGGGTTTAGCAAGGGAAGAGCTAGGTCTGAAGGCTGCCTTGTTGGTACATAATGTTGCTGTACAGACTCCTGGAAATCAGAGTTAATGTCAAGATATTTCCAGCCTACAGCTGAATAATGAACATCATCATCATCAGTGAAGGAACCCTTGAAGAGCTCTTAATCTTTGAACGTTCTTTTTAAAAAAAGTTATATTACTGAAAGAACTATGCTGTTTGCATTTCCTCTCAAGTTGCAGCAATGAACTTTGGTGTTTGTACAGTAAGATGAACAGTGCAGCAAGACATGCATAGGTGTTCCCTGACTTATTGTAGTCTCTGCCAAACTGTAGGCCTTCTGTTTGCATAGTAACAAGCAGTGTAGATAAAGAACATCTGTCCCCATCTCATGTTTGCATTTCATCACCCAAAGCCACATCTTTGCAGAACCATAAACATACTCAAGAGAGTGAGGTTAGAAGTGAAAAGTGCTGTCTTTTGCAGAGGCAGATGTGATAGACATGTAAAAGATAAAATCCTTAAGTGCATCCTTTTAGATTACTTTTTGATTGCTGTTTCCTTGCAGATTTAGGTTGTTGAAGAAAGGAAAGGTATCTAGGCTTAATCACTATCTTCATTAAAATGGAATAGTACATAGCTCTTACACAGAAGTAGTCTTTAACAGTTTGACTTTGGCAACATTAAAATTTCAGGGACACCTAAGCTCAGGTATCCAAAAATACTGGGACAAATAGGTGGGCAGTGGAAGTCGATGTGTAATAAACACAAGCATATTTAATGTAAATGCACACAGCTTACTATGGTTTTTTGTTGTGTTTTAGATGGAGTGGTTGCTAATTTGGAAAGGTACTATGGAAAAAAGTGTCCAAGAGTTTTTCTTTCCCCTGAGAGTACAGAGCTTGTCTTGTGACTTCATGTTGGCAGTTTGCTCACTTGAACTCCATCCATTTGTAGGATGTGGCTAAGGCTTTTCAGATTATTACAGAAAGACAGTCTATAGAAAGCACATGGGTTTCTAGCTGTGGAAGTTTCCTCCAGGCATGTTGATAGTTAAGATTGCAAAAGAGCACTGTAGTACTATATATTTTGTGCACATCAAGCAGTAACTTGACCTGAAAAAGCTTCACAGTTTTCCTGAATTTAAAATTAAGGTCATTCATAATCTTTTTACATATAGAACTGTCATTTGGCATCAGCAGCATTACTTTTGTCCTCTAGTTTGGTAATTCAGCTGTTCATTTCTGTAATAAAATGCATCTCTTAGAAACAGTCCACTTCTATATGCTGATTGCAGAACTGAGTACTCTGTGGGACTAAGCAGTCTGCTTATTAGAGTGTGACATATGTGCAGCCTTACTCACACTGATTATGCTCAGTGGAGGACTCTTCGGTTAATCTACCTTGCTATTGTGAACTTCTTGTGCTTGCAGACCTTAGTGCTTTCATTGAAGAGAGAGGGTTCTGTCTTGAGGTTTCTTTACATAGTATTTCAAAATACACAAACCAAAGAAAATTCAACAGCTATTAGGAATTAACTGGTTTCAGTTCAGGTCACTAATGTAGTCTTTAACTTATCATCACTGCAGATGAATAGAAAGATCATCAGAGAAATCTAATGTGTTATATAAGTGAAATCAACAGCTCAGCAGGATGATAGCTGAAGGAGGACTATAGCTAGAACTGGTATTCACTGAGCAGTATTTCATATTCTAATGAGTACATACTTAGCTAAAATTATTCATGCATGCATTTCTTGACTACCTTCCAAATCCTGCTTGCAGTGACTTTAACATAGATAAAGGCAATCTTACTCAAAAGCTTTAAGGGATAAATTTCTGAAGGCTTTTGTCCAATGAAAATGCAAGCAATTTTATTTCTAGCATGGCAGCGTTCAGAGACATCTTTGCAGTCCAATTCAAAATACCTGCCTGAACCAGTCTTAATGATTGGTCTAATTTCAGTAGAGCTCTTACTTTAGGAGAGTCTTATTTTGAAGGCACACTAACAAGTATTTCTGTATTCCTTGTAGCACCTGCTTTTTGCATCATTTGTTTCCTTTTTGATAACTTCCCAAAAATTGTCTCAAAGAGCCGAACCTACAATTTATGTGTTTAATATGTAATTTTCTGAATTAATAATGCTGGTATAGTTGCCTGAATTGAAAGAATAAGATAAAGTGCTCTTCCCATGTTAATGTGGGGCTGAGTACCTCCTTGCAAAATGAGCTGGGAAAGGGAGAGGTGGATGATCTAACAGCTTACAAGTGTCCACCTCATTTTTTCAGCTATAGTTTTACTGCACTTTAGCACTGTTCTAAGTCACTAGCATTCACATGTGCAGTGTTGGGGTGTTGGGTGTGCCCCAATACCTGCTAAGGAAGCACATCTGGTGGGAGGCAGCTTATGTGTACCACTTCTTGATCAGGTTTCCACATCTGAGAAGGCTGAAGTGAGCATGGTAAGTATAAAACACTGAAATGTTGGGAGCACTTTCTGCTCTTTTGAATCACACAAGTCTCTGTGGCTACTTGAGTAGTGAATAATAATCATGTTATCCACTAAACAGTGGATTTGGGAAATATAAATGTATGATGTCCATGTTCTTAGAGTCAGTATGAGTGTTTAGATGTTTGCAGTGTAGTCAGTTCTTCAGTGAAATATGCACAGGTCACGGGGATGCAAGGTGGTCTATGTATTTTTCATTTTTTTTTGTTCTGATTCGTGTTCCTCTGCCATCCCACATTCCCCAATTCCTCTCATTAATGAAGGCTGAGAAACAGTTGTTAAAAGCTTTCTCCATAATTCCTAGAAGGCAGAAGGTCCCTTCTCCCAGGTGTTGAAGAGAGCTTTTCTTCCCCTGCTTCTGGCAATGGAGTCCAACCCCTCCTTGGTTCTGGTATTGCATCCAATACATCCTTTTATTCTCCTGTTAGCTGATTCAGCCCGCTGACCATATAGTCTTGTGAATGGGCTGTCCCACCATGGTAGGACTAGGCCAATTTGGCTCTTGGAATCCCATCTCTCAGTCTGCTTCTGGTGTATTTTTTGTGTCTTGAAGGGCGGTGTGGAACGACTGGACTGGCTGTGCCTTGAGGCATTGCCCTTTTGTGCTAGGAGCCCTTGTTGGGAGATGACCTCAAGGATGTGATCCAGGGAGGTGCCAAGCACTTTGTGAGGATACTACAGTCTGTTCCCCTTGTGCTGTTAGACTTACAAGGAATACTTACAGGCCTAAAAAAGATGGGAGGTGTTAATTTTGATCCCTGTAAACCATGTACCATCTCTGCAAAGTGAACCAGAAACTGTAGAAGATTCATTTTTGTCCTAGGGAATGCGTTAAAAAGACTGAATTATTAGTTAGAAGAATACTGCAGAATAGTGACTAGAAAACGGATTCTTCACCCTATGTACCATATTGGACCAATACATCATTTTTTATTTAATAGTTTTATCTGTATGCTTAATAATCTGTCTGCTAGTTTAGTCTTTTAAATATGTTGTATTGACAATCCAAATTTAATCTGCTAGAAAACCATCTGTTGCTCGACCTGTCATTGATATTCAGCCTGAGGATAGTATTTGCAGTCATTTCAGTTTCTGTGTAGGGGTACCATACAGGATGCCAGGTTTTTCCAGATAAGCTTATGTCTAGCCTGTTCCTTTTTTTCTTTGTTGTAAATGAGAAAGACATTAGCATGACTTTAAATCCAGCTTTCTAATAACTTGAAGTTCTTGTTTTCTTAAAGTTCCTTTCCCAGTCAAAAACCTCACTGTATTTATACTCCCTTCAAACAGAATTTGTCTGCACTGCTAAGGGGGGGTGACTCCGTACTGTGATTCCTGACTGGGACTGGCCCTGTCAGTTTTACCATATTTTATATATTAGGATAGAAAGCCTTAACCTGTTAGAACTACAAATGATACCTAGCAAAAAGAATGAGAAATTTGTTTCATATTTGTGAACTGATCTCTTCAGGTCTTGGTTTTTTGGTAGCAGTTTACCAAAATAGTTTGGGTCACAGCGAACCACAGACTAGTTGGAGAGGACCTTAAGGATCATCTAGTTCCAAAGTGCCTGCCATGGGCAGTGACGTCTTCAAGTAAACCAGGTCACTTAGAGTCCAATCCAGCCTCGCTGTTGAATTCTTCATAGAATCATGGACTGGTTCAGGTTGGAAGGGGACCTTAGAGATCATCTAGTTCCAACCCCCCTGCTGTGAGCAGGGACACCCCCCCACTAGACCAGGTTTCTCAAGGCCCCATCCAGTCTGGCCTTGAACACTTCCAGGGAGCTGGGGGCATCCACAACCTCCCTGGGCAGCCTGTTCCAGTCTCTCACTGTTTGTGCTAACAGTTCACCCTAGTTCTGGAAATGTCCCCTAGGGTTTGACCAGGTTTGCATTTATTACTACACCAGTGCAACCTTAGTGAAAAGTCAGTGCCTCCCGTGCTAAGGCAAATCTTTTTTGTACTGGTGTTTGCACTTATCCTTGTGATAAGTATCAAATGGCAAAGTTTGAGATGGTGTGATCATTAAAAGTCTAGTTAGAGTTGTGTATCTTTACAAGAGTTGTCTGGGCTCTGGTTGAGAGAAGGTCACAGATACCGTATGAAGTGTGGGTAAAACAGAGCAAAGGGACAGACACTTGCCAGTAATCATGACTAAAAATGAGCGAGATGCCTTTCAGAAACTGCAGGTCTTTGTAATGGCATAAACAAGGGCCTATTCCTAATTTCCTTGTTTTTCATAGAATGAAGGGGAGAGAAGAAATACCTGAGGAATCTAACTCAACTTTCTGAAATGATCTTTGCCTGCTAGCAGAAGGCAGAAAAAAGTTGTCTTTAACTTCTTATACAAAAGTCTAATCATAAATTGATGCTAATTTTTAATTTATTCAGCACTGATCTGTTTTCAAATATATAGTGCAAAATAAACAGAAGAGTGACAGGGATGTGGAAAATCTACTCCATGTTAGTGTGAGTTCATGAAGATTGAGTGAGCTTTATCGTTGTTGCTAACTTAGGTATTACATGAGGCCTCTGTAGTCAGACTGAATAAGCACATACTAATAAAAAATATGAGTGGTGTGAAAGTCAAAAGATGTAACTAATTCTTTTTTGTATCCTATTCTCTCTCTTTTGTTAGCATGGCATGACTCCTCTGATGCATGCAGCATACAAAGGAAAGGTAGACATGTGCAGGTTGCTCTTGCGACATGGAGCTGATGTGAACTGCAATGAACATGAGCATGGATACACAGCCTTGATGTTTGCTGGACTTTCAGGTAACTTCTTCCTAAACTTAGATCACTGATTTTTTTCCGGCACTGATGGGTACAATTTGTCATAAATAGATAATGTAAAGGAAAATGCTGACAAGTTTGTTGTTTGTTTTTTTTTTACTCAGGTTTACTGTTACTTATGTGAACCCAAGTCACTCCCTTTTCTTTCTCTGATCAATGGAGTGAATATGTTAGGACTTAGGGAATCGCCAGTACAGTGGAACAGCAGAGCTACTGCTCAGGCTCAGAATTTTTTTTCATATAAAAATTGATTTTGCACAGTGTTTTAGACCTGTAGTCATATCTGTGCTTTGTCCTGTTTGTTACAGATCTAAAAATTCAGTCTCCTGTTACACTGCACACTGAACAAAATGCTGCATCAAACTGCCTCCTTCTGGGACTGTGAATCAGTAGCTTTTAGTAATACTTAAGTCCTGTCAAATCAATCCAGTGTTTTCAAATCTTGCCTGTCTCCTACATTATTTCTCCTACATTATTTTTGCAATTAAAATTAATTCATGGGCTTTAAAAATGTATTTAGGTAAGTTTTAAGAACATGTTTTCTCATATTGGTTTCCCCTCTCATTTTACATAAATTTTTTTTTCCCATGAGAATGCTTATAGCTGTCTGTGTCATCTCTTGTCTCAGGTAGTGTTTTGCAGCTTCCCTTTTTACTATTTTTTTTGACCTGATGAGGTACAATTATTCCCTTGAGTGAAAAAACAACACTACATAAAAAAACCCTGTTGGTCTTCTGGGAAAAATACTAAATTTGGGAATGTTTGGTTATTTAAAATATCTTCTTTACCAGACCACTTGTGTCTTCCCAAAATGGAGATGCTAGGGAAGATTTCTTAGCAGATAGTGTTTAAACTGCCTTCTTTTATCATAACTATAAAAAAAAGAATGGTACATGTGTTTATGCTAATCTTAACTGGATCACCAGACTGCTTTCCTGCTAAAACTTCAGTAGAAAGGATTTGGGAAATGTCAGTGTACATCAGTGAGGGAGATGGGAACAAAATGGTTAAGTGACTGAAGCTTTATGGAAAATTCTTTCTGGAAAATGCTGTATTTTTACCGTTTTCTCACAGCTGAGCTTTTAACCTGTCATCCTGGGTTTGAGTGCTTTTGAATGTTGACTTTAAGGCCTGTAGTGTGTGAATGTAAAAGGTACACAAGCACTACTGATGCAATGCCTTTGTTTTTAATTCAGAAACATTCATTTCCATCCACCACCCCCTTATTTTCTGTACTCACTTTTCTGTACTTAGCCATACACACAAAAACCATTAACGTAAGAATACCTTTGAAAGCAGAACCAGCACAAGTAGTGACAAGTGTCCTTATTAGTCTCTGAAGGGCACCAATTAAGTCATTTAATCTTCCCATCAAATTTTAGCTTCATTTTAATTGGTGTTTAGCCCAGTCTGAACACACAGTTCCTGCTGTGGAGAAAGGAACAATCTGTTCTCTTCTCTATGCTCCTTCTGCATAATAGTGCTGGATTTGTTTTTATTCTTAGAATAGCAAATGTAGTTGCTGTCAAACTAGATTAGGAGAATTTGCTTCTATAGTGCTGTCCAGGGACTCTGAGCTGTAGCATAGTTACATGCACATGACTCCTATAAGCTCCACCAGATAGAGAGCAGTTACACCCTGCCTGAATTCAGGTTTTTACATGATTAGACCCCCTGCAACCATAAATAAGGAGGCAGCATTGTGCCTTTCCCTTACCTTATCCTTAAAGTAAAGGCATTAAGAAGTGAATTTTGCTCAGTGTTATTCCTGGTCTGTAAGAAATTCATTCCTTATTTTTCTACAGCATAAAGATTTGCAAGTTGAGGTTTGTTCTTTCTCATTCCTTGTATCTTCCCCTCAAACTCAGGAAACAAAGAAATCACCTGGATGATGTTAGAGGCTGGAGCAGAGACTGATGTTGTCAACTCTGTGGGAAGAACAGCAGCTCAGATGGCTGCTTTTGTGGGTAAGGTGAAAGTCTGTTATCGTTTCTAAATTCCTAAAGAAGTAAAATGTTGTATTTTGATGCTTTTTATTTGAAAAAGTCATTATGTAATGACGTGTGCTGAACTGAGGCAGTTCAGCTTTTTTCCACTTCACATCTTGTAAAAAGTCGGTTTATGTTCTATTTCTGAACTTTGTTTCACAAAAGTACAAATGTTGTACAATGGATGCAAACTTCTGCAATGTCATTAGCTTTCCAGTCTTAAGAGGAAGCTGGTAACATTTGACGTGTCTGGAGTGCAGTACAAAGCACATAATTGGAATTTCCTTTGTGGGAAGGAATGAGCCTGGTACAAGGAGTCAGGAACTCTTGTTTGACCTTTGCCATTAGCATGTTGTGGTGAGTCGTCACCTGCCCTTCTCCCTCTGCTTTTGGGAGAGGGAGAAGTCAGTAGAAGTGGTCAGTTGCTTACTGACCTGAACTTTACTATAGCAAGATAAAAGAGTTTGTCATTCCAGTGTGCTGCAAGATCCTGAGCAAAGCATGCAACTGGACTTCTTTTCTGTTAGTATTTTACTTGTCATTTTTTTCCTAAAACCTTTTTTCCTTCTTTACTCACTTTGACGGGGCTGGGAGATTCCTGGGTTAATATTCCCAAATAAACCTATTTTTATGCCTTTCTAGCAAGGATGAGTCATTAGAATTTCAAGCACATGTGGAGTAATTTTACTGACTCAGCTATTGCTGTCCAGATGACATTTCTAAAAACCAAGAATGAGAAAACCTGTATTTTCACTCCAACACAGCCTTTTTGTATTTGGATGTCATAGAATTCCTTGGCAAGGTGTTTTGGATTCTAGAACTTTCCATTTAGATTTACTTCCTTGAATAGAAAGGCAGTGTAATTTCAGTCCTCTCATCCTGTTCTTATGAAGAGGAAAATAGTGGTGATAGTCACTTGAGGTTCAGTCAACACAACATTGATGAATGTGTCAGAGAAGTCTTTATACTTCGGATTTGAAGAGTGTTTTCTAATGTGGAGCTGAATTATTGCTGAATGAGGAACGTTATCTCTAGCATAATGTGGGGGAATTCTTGTTTAAAATGCCGTCATCTAATGAGATAGATTAAATGTTTTAAGTCATAGAATCATCAGGGATGACCTCATAAGATCATCCATTTCAATCCCCCTGCCACAGCAGGACACCCAGACCAGGTCCAGTTGGGTTTAAAAAGTCTCCAGGAAAGGAGACTCCACAA
>VZRI01004346.1:30686-43054 GCA_013397515.1 Upupa epops | reverse complement strand
CTCCCCAGCTTTTTTGTAGGCTCCCTTCAGATACTGGCAGGCCACACTAAGGTCACCTCAGAGCTTCCTCTTCTCCAGACTGAGGTAAATGCTACTCTGTAGAAATCTGAAAACTGGAATCCATTCCTGTTGGTTTTTTTTATTCTCTGTCCAGTGAAGAATAATTCATCTGGCTCTGTGTGTGGGGGTGAGGATCTTCTTCCCCTGCATACTTTTAGCTTAGAGTAGTCTCTTCCAAAGCAGTACAGGGTTTTACATTCTAGAATTTGGTTGGCTGTGTCTTCTACTGATTTAATAGGATTAGTGCCAAAATAAATCAATCAATTTAAAGAAAGTGGTCCAAACTAGAGAAGCTAAATTTTACTTTCCCTTTAGCCAAGTAATCCATCAGATTGTCAGATGTAGAAAACAAGAAGGAGGTGTAACTTCTCTCATCCTGTTACTTTCATCACAGTCCTTTTCATTTTAAGCATGTTCTGTTCTTACAAATTCTCCCACTTTAGGTTGATTCACTCTGTTTCAGGTCTGAAAACTTGCAAGTCTCCAAGCAAACAATGATTTTATTTAAAATAATTTCACATGAGAATGAGACTACTAGTATACTGTAGCTTTGGAAAAAAATACCTATTCTCTTAATTTTGGCTTACCAGGGTAAGAGGATGTGGGAAGAAAACAGAGGCCTCAAGTTAAATTTTATGAAGTCAGTCCCTGCTGGGAGTTGTCAAGTTACTGAAAATAAAGGTTGCACAGGAAAGAATAGCAAGAGGTGCCTGTTACTAGTGCAAGGTGTATGATGCTGAGCTCTTCTGTGGGTAATTTTCGTGCGTTTTTCTGATATTATAGTCTTTTGTTATTATTTCATTTAATTGGTGATTTTTTTTGTGTGCGCCTTTAGGACAACATGACTGTGTGACAGTCATCAACAACTTCTTTCCACGAGAAAGGCTGGACTACTACACTAAACCACAAGGACTAGATAAAGAACCAAAGCTGCCAGTAAAATTAGCTGGGCCACTCCATAGAATTATTACTACTACCAACATGCATCCTGTTAAGGTGGGGTAATACAGAAATTGCGTTTGTTGGCATGGGAACTAGTTCTTTATGTCAGAAAGCATTGAGGTCTTCTGAGAGTCCATCTAAGATCAGAAGCTATTGTCCACTAATTCAGATGCTTTGAAGTATGAGAAAAAATGAGACTCAACATTTAGACATGATTACAAAATGAAGCTATTTCAGTGTTTACATAAACCATCTGGGAAGATTCTTATTCTTTACATCAGTAGCCATAAATAGGTTTATGTTTTGGCTTTCATTTTTCCCTAGCCCCATTAGAAATGCAAACATAAAACAATTAACATAGTGTCATTGTTCTTTCCATGCTTGTCTCAAGCTTGTATCCTCCTGCCTTCATCGCTGGTTCACCATAGTAACATCTATTGCTGCTGCTTGTTCTGAAAGTATGTGCAAGAGAGGATTGGTTTTACCTCCCAGTAGATTTGTTCAATAGAACAGCTCGTGTGGTTTGCCCTTCTAGTGTAATTCAGAGAAGTAGATACACCTAAATTCAAAGAGAAGTTCCTTAAGCTTGCCATTCAAAGGCAGCAGATGGTCAACACTTGCCCACCAAGTATCTGCAGCATATACAAACAGTAATGTACCAGTAGCAGCTAGTTAAGTGGGTATTAAGTTTCGTCTTAAAATGATAGTTCAGTGTTTTACTTAGCCTACCTGAAGTATGCCAAGATCATGTGAAGTTGATGTGTTTTGTGAAACTAATTAAGTCATTCCAGTCTAGTTTATCATTAGGATGGTGTGTGGTAGTTTCTGTAACTGTTTCTTTTGAAATTGTTTTGATTCTTCAGGATCTTGTTCTGATAAAAAAATATGTATCTTTTTTATTCTTAAATGTTTCTTGCAAAGGAAGTATGAATTACAGTTCCCAAAATAATAACTGAAGAAAAAGAAGGGGAAGACTGCATAAGATGAAAGTAGAGGAGTATTAGAAACTCCATTGAAATTTAGCTACAGGGAGCTACGTCACTTTTAATGCTAATGGATGAATTTATAATACATTAGGAGTTAATATTTTTGTTTTCTTCAATCTTTCTCATAGATTGTGTTGTTGGTAAAAGAGAACCCTCTATTGGCCGAAATAGAAGCACTGCAGAAGTGTTACAGGGTTCTGGATCTAATCTGTGAGAAATGTATGAAGCAGAAAGACATGAATGAAGTACTTGCTATGAAAATGCACTACATCAGTTGCATCTTCCAGAAGTGTATTACATTTCTAAAAGAGCGAGAAGATAAACTGGATGGATTTATCAAAAGGTAAATATGTATCTGGATTAGCTGGGATGGAGTTGAACTTCCTCATGTCATCTTTCCTGGTGTTGTGTTTGTGGTAGTGGCTGGAAGGATCTTGATAACCCACTAGCATTTTGCCTGCTGCTGAGCAGGGCTCACACAGCACCAGGGTTGTGACTTTTTTTAACTTTCCTAATTTTCTCCCCAGCTCGGGAGGGCTGAGGAGTGGGCTGTACCATTAACCCGAACCGACCAAAAGATAATCCAGACCAGATCTAAAAGTTAGGATTAAGCACGTAGGCAGGAGAATTTGTTGATAGCGTTTTGCCCTCGGGAGCAACTGCTATGTGTGTAAGTAGCTGCTGTTCTAGGAAGCAGGGCAAACACCTTCTGCTGACAGGAAGTAGAGAATAATCAGTATTATTTGCCTTTGCTTCCATCCATGGGTTTTGCTTTCTGCTTGATGAAATTGTCATTGTCTTGTTCTGCTAGCCTCTTGTTATATTTTTCTCTCCTCAGTCCATCCAAGGAAGGGGGACTGATAGAGCGGTTTTGGTAGGCACCTGGCCCCCAGCCAACACCAAAGCATTGCAGCATGTTTCTGTAGAGAGATATGTAGGAACCACCTTTACAGATGCCAGAAAAAGAGCAAGTGTAATAACAGATTGCCTAGGGCAAGGGCTATGCCAAGGATATTTGAAATAATACCAGCTGCAGTCACTTCAAGATGGCACTGACTGCCTATTTTTCTGTCTAAAGTGGCATTGTCCCTTCCTGGGCTACAAAGGAAACATTCCTGGAGTTCCAGCTCCTTGCTGCAACTGGTTAGAGCATGGTAGTCATACATACCCTGTGTAGTGACAGCAGCATGTAGACCTTCATATCACACTCAGTAGTGGCAAAACCAGCTGCCTGATCATAAGGACCAAAGGAAATGGCCTGGCTTTTAGAAGGATCACATTCCCCACAGAACCTCCATGGATTTCTGTACGGTACTGAAAATAAGCGAAATCAGTTTTCACATACTGGAATCCAGTAGTTCATCAGTGATACATAGAAAAAAGTAGGAGCCCACCAAATATAGAGATATCAGAACTATAAAACGCAATTAGATGTGAGTAAAGCAGGAGTGACTTTTTGTTGAAGTGTTGTGTATTCTCCAGTGTTCAGTTTTACAATGCATTTTGCTATGTCGGTCTGATTCTTACCTTACCTGTAGTTTATATGTGAAGTTGACACAAATAGTTGAATTATAACTTTCCTGTATACACTGAAAGAGGACAGAGCCAGAAGGACAGTACAGCATGCTGTGTGTTTGCTTTTGAACAGTTACTATGTGATTTCTTATTTGACTTCGCTTTTAAAAAATTTAGTCTCTTGAAAGGGAGAGAGAAAGATGGTTTCCCTGTCTATCAAGAGAAGCTCATCCGAGAAAGTATCCGGAAGTTCCCTTACTGTGAAGCTACGTTGCTCCAGCAGCTCGTGAGAAGTATTGCTCCTGTTGAAATAGTAAGTTTTTCCTATCCAGAAAAGACTTTGTAAGCAAATTGCATAGTTGATTCAGGTTAAACTGTTTTCAGTTTAAGCTATTTCCAACTTCTGCAACATGTTATGTTAAGCAAAGGTTTTTGATGTTCCTGGAATCTCTGGCAAACCAGAATTTTATTTTACACATTACAGAGAAATTCTCTAAAATATTGTAAGTAGTAGTTTTTACATGTGCCCGTCATAAATGCTTAAATGCCTCAGCTTTTGAAGAAAATTTGAAACGATTTTGCTTCTCTGTCAGAGCTTTCTTGTCCAACTCAGAGGTGTCTGTTCATTTTTTCTTTACCGATTTGCTCTTGCAAATTGTTCACACACAGATGAAACTCATTCTGTAATCTTTTTTCTCAGTGTATAGTATGAATTTAAGGCCCAGTAATAGCCAGGATGTAATGTGTTCGTTATTTCTAATGTTGGTAGTATATGATGGTAAAAAATGAAAAAAGCATTCTGTGAAGCTTTTTATCATAGGGAGAGGCAGTGTAGAGCAAAATTACTATCTATATTAGGAAATGAAAATTACAAGTCAAATCCAATTTCAGTTTTCCTTGCGTACCTGTGTTAATATACATTTACAGTCCTGTGAATTACATCATAGTAAATAATAAACAAGAGTTACTGTTTAAGAGTTGTCTCTGCTCTCTGAGAGTACAGTTAATACACTGACACTGGGGAAATGGAACAGTTTTGTGCTGTGTTTGGATTACACCGAGTGAATTAAAAATAGCCTCCACCACAAGTGGCTCCAAGTCTACTAAAATGCCCCAAGGCTTAATGCAACCCCTATGGTTTGTCTAAGACAGAAAAATAAACACAGCATGAAAACACAAGCCATCATGATGCATTAAGAGCTTTAGAGTAAACGTTTTCCTTCCTGTCCCTTTTTTCCTTAGAAGGGCTTGTGGTCTTTTCTGCTGGTAAAGAAATACAGCTTGTTACCTTGGATTTCTGTCCAATACTCAGAACTGGAAGGGAGGAGATGCCAGAAATGTGGATTTACCTGGAAGCTTTTGACATTGGGCACGCACAAGTACTTGGAGTCAGTCTAAGCACCTCAGCATTGTCATAGTAGTTACAATGGTGCATATTCACTAGTAGATAGTCAGACGATTTACTTGGAGCTAGAGCAGCTTGGCATTTTTTTTCCTTTAATGTTCAAGCCTATTCTTTTATCTTATTTGATATAATTTATGGTTACTAGTGAAATACATTAAATTTTACTGCTTGTATTGTATGGGGGGAATACTGCAAGTAATATCTAAATAATAATGTGCAAGCAATTGTTTTGAAAATCTCAAAAATCATCTGAATGCATTGAGCACAACAGTGCATCGGTGACAAGTGAAATAGCTTCTTGTGTCTGGTACAGAGACTCACCTGCACAGATCTGTGTGATCAAGTGGGTAACAGTGTTGCTGCTACAGCCTCTTCAGTGAAGCTGCAGCCGGCTGATTGGGAAGCTTTCATTGCTTGTTCCATTTTTTTCTGGGCATGTCCTTCTTCATGATAGTGTTGAGTTTTAATCTCACCTCTACCTTGTATCTTACTTTTCAGGGTTCTGATCCTACAGCTTTTTCTGTACTTACACAAGCCATCACTGGCCAAGTAGGTTTTGTGGATGCTGAATTCTGTACAACCTGTGGGGGAAAGGGAGCAGACAAAAGATGTTCAGTATGTAAAATGGTAAGAACCCATAAATAGTTACAATGAGTCACCAAAAAAATTGCCACTGAGGTGCTGAGGATTTTGAATGCTTTGCTATTGAATGCGTAGATGTAGGAGGAATGTCATGTGTGCCTGAAATGAAAATGTGCAAAGCCACCTACTCCTGGGAAAGAAGTCTGAAATTCACAGGAAGTACTTGAATTTCAAAATGTATTTAAAAATGAAGAAACTGTAAACTTTAGGTTCAGAGTGAACAAAACAGACTATTCTTTATAGATTTCCATATAGGTTAGACTCACTCCATGTAGCCGTGCAGACTGCTTATGTATAGCACTTAATGGTATTTTTAGAGTGATTGAACTTGGTACACTAAGATGTGATGCCAAAAGCATCACATTTTCTATTAGTATGTGATGATTAATTGATACCCCTGGTAACTTTCAGGTGATGTACTGTGACCAGAACTGCCAGAAAATACACTGGTTTACCCACAAAAAAGTCTGCAAGACTCTGAAGGAAATGCATGAGAAACAAGAACTTGAAGCTGCCAAAGAAAAAAGGAAACAAGAAAAAAAACAAAATAAAGGTTGGATCTATAATTCATCTGCTGAAGCTAGTGCTTTGTTAACTGTGCCACAACAAACAATGGCATCAGGTCTTAAAACAGCCACAGCTGGAAGAAAAATTGTTATTGTAGTGTAACTGCATACCCAGAATTCTAGTCTTCAGGTTTACCAATGCTGTGTACTTTGTGGAGTCTGGCTTCTAATGCAGCGGTCAACACAGGTTTCTACAACTAAAACTTTCTGATTTACACTGCGCTGTTTCAAAACACCAAATCCTTTATCAAAATCATGTAGAAGCCTTGTGCTACTTGGCCTTTCTCAGGAGGTGTTAGAACTAGCTGGATAATAAACAAGCAGCCCACTCCTTCCGGTTGCAAAGGTTAATTCTCCTGTAATACTTTCTTCCTCATAGTCACAGCATCGACTTAATTGTGTACTTCAAATGTGAAGAAAGCAAGCTGTAAACTGTTACTGGTGTTTTTCTCCCTCAATAAACAAATGCATAGTAACAGAACAAACACTGTGGCGTACCTCACCCTAACTTTGACAGAATGTTTCTGGAAGTGAAATAATAGGAAAATTGGAGGTGAAAACACCAATTTTCTATTTTACAGCTTAATAGATTCTCTTGTGTTAAGGATTGTAGAAGTGTGTGGGATAAATCATGAAATTGCCTTAGTTGTTACCATGTTCTTCACTTCAGCTGGACTTTAAAAACTGTAGCAGAATTTAAATTAGTAATATTTAGGTATGCAACAGGTTCCTGTGCTGATGCTGTTACAACAGTTGCTGTTGCGTGGGATTAATACGAGTGTGAGCAAGGATACTGGAAGTCTCTAAATATTAAGATCAGCCAGGCTTCCCTCTTCTTTCACTGTTGGTAGCACACAACCCCTGCTAGGCAGAGTCATGGCAAAAAGCAGAGTGCATTAGCTGATTCCACTCTGTGTTACAAGTGTTAGGATGTCTCACTTCAGCCAAAGTGCATCATGGTCGGTTGTTCATTGGCAAGGAATTTCTTCATTCTGCTAAATGTAAAACTGCATCCTATGTAATCGGGTGCATGCTTCCTTTTTTTTTTTTAATTAAAGGAAAACAAACTCCTGCTGTACTCTGTGATTGAGTGGCCTGCTGCCATTCTTTATAAAACTAACTCTAAGAACAGTGCTAAGAAAGCATGTTTGAACTGAAAGTTATGGCTGTAATGTCCTACTCTGCCTCTCTACATATAAAAAACAACTATGGAAAAATTGGAGATAAATTAGTGACAGCTTTGTGTAGGGTTCGTTTCAGAGGAACAGTAACCAGCTTAAGCAAAACTCCAGTATTGGGTCCTTCTGATGGTGCTTGAACAAATCACTTTAGTAACTGATGCAGACCTTCCTAGTGTTTGTTACTCTAATAATGAACTGTTTACTGCAGATGAGTTCAGTGCTTATTGATGTTGCAATTTCTCCTTTGTTTAGATAAAGCGCAACCAGTAGAGGGTAGTTCTACAAGTGAAGAACAGACAGAGCCTAGTCCAGATGCTGCCAAAGAAGTTGATCCAAATGATGCTACTCACCAAACAGAAGAACGGGAGTCTGCCAAAGAGATGGAAACACTAGCCCTGCACCATGAAAGTCCATTGGAAAGTGACACTAGCTTAGCTGACATTGATCTTCAAAAACTTCAAGATTCTGAGGAGTAAGAAGAGGTAGGGAGACACTTCAGAGTTCTTCTTATGTCCCTGTACCTCAAGGACCCTAAAGAATTATTTAAGCTGGCCATGCCCATATTTTTACAGCACAGCTTATGCAAGACTCCCTGTGAAAGACAGCATGACTCTGCTCATCATAAGAAGAAATACTGGCTAATTTGTCTATAAATAGTTCAGATTCTGTCTTAGATTGTCAAAATAGCTCTCTGCTGTCTGATAAAAGCCAGGTTGGTATAGATCCGTCTGTCTGTATACCAACAGTAAGCGTTGTAAAAATCAGAGAGTATCTGTGGTTAATCAGCCACTTAGTGAAAAATGAGAAGCGTTTGGTTTGGGTTATTCATGTTAGGTTCAGAACCTAACATACATTTTAATGTAATTCCATTTTCTGTCAGTACACAGAACTGTAGTTGCAAGCATCAGGAAGCCAACTGCTTTCTTATACCACTTGATGAAGCTTTCTCTGAAGGAATTGCATGCTTCCTACATTTCTGAGGATACTCATCTGAAACTCAGATTGTTGTGACACTAAATGTTTTTGGCTAGTGAGTTGACAACAGTAGTGTCTATTTTGTGGCAATTTTATTAAACAGTACTGTTGTTCCAGACGTCTCAAGCTGACTATGAAATGTATGTTCCAACAGAGTTGTTTCATTGTTGGTTTGGTCAAACATATTCCAAGTTTATCGAAGTCTAGCAAAGGGAACACAAGAATGACTTAAAATATTTTGACTGACAAGAGTAATGGCTTCTACGTCTCATCTTTCAGGAAAAGATGCCTTAAACTACACTGGAGTGTTGCTCTTGAATTATTTCATAAAAGATGCTTAATATTGTTCATGCTGAACCCGGTCACGGTGAAGTAGATGAGAAAATTCACATGTGAATTGATACAGCTGGGATTTCACTTGGGCTTTCAAATCAATACTGTATGTAGAAAATAGCTTCCCTTAGCTGTGCTGTTTTCACTCAGATCTACTGCTGTGTCCCATGAAGCCATGGGGAAACCACAACTGAATATAGCACTTGCTGCGTAAGGATGGCAGGATTTGAGGTTCTCTGATGGTTGGATGAATAACTGGTGTTTTGAACATGGCAGTGTCCATCAACTTGGAGGGGTAGGTACCACCCTCAAAACAGAGGAAAAACGCTAATAATTTTTTACTGTTTAATACATGGAAAGTTTTTGTTTAATATTCTGAAAACTGTAAGAGTGAGGATACGTAAATGTACCTGTGCAGGGAACATACCTGTGTGTTAATTTCAAAGATTAATAAACTGTGAGGAATAAAGGGAATTTTTTTAAATAAGGTTGCTGTGGGGCCGTTCTGTTTACTGCATCTGTTAATGGCTGTGGGGATGCTCAGTGACATTGTCGTTTGACATGTACGAGCCTCTTGCAGCTCAAGGGTGCAAGTTTAACTTAATGACAGCTGGCAGACAAGACCCACGTACCTGGACCATGAATATGGAGTCCTGGTGTAGTCACCATCCACTTGGACTTGTGAATGCAGAAGTGCTGCTGGTTCTCTATTCTGCATGTACCGTTTTGGGCTCGGGGAGGTGTTGTTTTTCTGGGTTCAAATGGTACAATGCTTTGGATTAGAAGGGACCTTCAGCAGAACGAGTGCCTGTGAGCATGATGTCTCCTGGAGCTGGAGTAAGAAGGTTTCATAAGGAAGCTCCACTGGATCAGTTGGCCTGTCATAGGCACCAACCACAAGGTGTCTTTATTGCTTTAGTCTTTAATTCTTACATATAGGCTTTCAACCTGCTCATGGCTCTTCTTCAGGAAAACCTCTTCACGCTGTCCATTTCTTGGCTGAGAACAATGCCTCTGCCCCTCCTGCCTGGCCTCTTCCTTTTGAACAGCCTGTAGCCATTGATAGCTACATTCCAGTCATGGGATTTGTTGCACTGAGTTTCGAGAATGGCAAAGCACAGAATAATCCTGGTTGGAAAGGACCTCCTAGATCACCAAGTCCAGCTATCCTCACACCAACAAAGACATGAACACCTAAGAGATTGAGAAGCACACCGTAGCCCTCTCCATGCTTGCCACTATAGCATGTTGTGAAGTGCCATGTCCACACGCCTCTTAAATACCTCCAGAAATGGTGGCTTCACCACCACCCTGGGAAGGCCATTCCAGTGCCTCCTCACTCTTCCTGTAAAGAATTTCTTCCCAAGATCCAGTCTAAACCTCCCCTGCCTCAACTTCAGGTCATTGCCCCTGCTTCTGTCAGTAGCCCCTAAGGAGGAGAGGCCACACCCTCCTCTCTACAACCTTCCTTCAAGTAATTGTAGAGGGCAGTGAGGTACCCCCTCAGCCTCCTCTTCTCCAAACTAAACCTGCCCAGCTCCCTCAGCCTAACGGGTTGTGGCTGAAAATACTGGTTGTTCAGGTGAGCACTTTAGCATTCTAGAAGCGCAGTAAAATCCACAGCCCAAGTCCCACTTTTACTGTGCCAGTGCACACTTTTTTCTTGGTAAAGAAGAAAAGCCCAAGCAGTAGGAGAAAGTGTGATTATTGGAAATAGCAGTGAAGTCTGGCAGCCAGCAGTATTGCCCTGGCAGCTCCGAAGGTAGATGGTGCCAGGTATCAGTGAAGACCAAAAGTACAGGGCAGCCAGCAAACTGAAGGTGGAATTACTCAACTTGGCATTTGCTAGGCCAGACCAGGGGTAGTGTGTCCCATGCTGGTCAGTTCAGTTCAAGACAGACACTGAAAACCAGAGAAGGTCCAGTGAGGCTGCCACCCTGATGACTGGAAGTTTAGGGGAATTTGGTTTGCTCAGCCCAGAAAAAAGACTCCAGGAGATCTAATGGCAGTCTTCAAATACATAGAGGTAGCAGCAGAGATGATGAGGGATGCACAGTCACAGGACAACAGCTAACAGACCCAAATATTTTCAGGTGAAATTCCATCTGAATAGAAGAAACCCCTGAAGGAGGTTGCTGAGAAGTGATGGGTTGACTCACTTTGGCAGGGTACAGGATAACCCAATCTCAGACCCTGCTTTCAGCAAGACTATTGGAGTAGGTAAGCTCCAGAGATACCTGCCAACCTAGACTGTCCTGTGGTTCTGTGCCTACTCAGGAGAAAAAAAGACAAGTGCAGGGTGAAGAAGGGCTGTGATTCATCAGAGACCATTAGCTTAAAGCCTTTGGCAGGATGGGGGGAGAGATGTGAGGAAAAGTGCTCTTTTGCATCGCTGGCTTCCTTAGTGGTTACAGGCTTCAGAAGCAGCAAGTGCCAGGTGTAGTGCGACAGCACTGCGTGGCCCACGTGGTTACAGAAGAATCTGCTAACATCAGTCTGCAGTATAGAGGGATGCACTGTGTATGGCCAGGCCTCTCTGCCCAGAAGAGCCAGTAAGCGCAGGCCCATCTCCTGGGACTACTGTAGCAATCACAGGTCAGAGCCAGACAGCAACATGACTGAGAGCTCACGGTTCCACAGTAGTGAGCCCAAACGCGTGTCACCCTAAAACTGAAAAGTTGTCAGTGCGTTCGTAGAACACACGAATTATCAAACTGAAACTTCCATCACTCTCGGGAAAGAGAACAGCTTCATGGTTGCTTTCTCCTATCTTCAGCTTGCTGGAGGAAGTCAAATTGCTGCTAGTGAACGTGATCAGTCTAATTCTCCAGTAGAAAACATAAGGAATGAAATTCTTTAGTTTCTTTAAAATTAACTTGCAGTTTAGTTTTAATAATTTCTGATAACACAGCATGGGCAGAATTGCATTTCAGGCAACTGCTAGTGTAACGCTGCCACTCCTTAAAATTTGTTTGCTTCATTTCTTCACTCCCCGTGACACCTGATGATGAAGGGACTGTTACACTAATACACTGACTTTTCTGGAATGACTTATTATATGGATGGATTAGTCTTCTTGCTTTATACAGATACTGACTTACTTCAGAAGCATCTTTCTGCACTGGAGGGAGGAATAACTTTTCTTAAGGAAGAAATAACCAAATTGGACTGTCAGCATCTCCTGGGGCCTTCTTTCCAAGCCACCTTTCTTGACAGGTGGCCACTTTGTTCCAGTCCACAAAGGAAAATTCCCTTATAGGTCTCATTGCCCATCACAAAACTCATCCTCAGGGTTCTCAAATGGTACTCTGCGAGAAAGAATTACATGCACATTATCTGAATGCTTCCAGACTACTGTAGAGCTCAGTTACTTCACACACCCTGTGTAAAAAGTGCAGTGAGTCGTGATGACACTAACGGTGAGGATTTGAAAGTTTAGAATTTTCAGAATATTTCCTCCTTTTGCCAAATTTAAGAAAGCAAAACAAAGTGAGGGAGGGTCAGAACCACATGACTGTAAGGAAAAGAGAATTATGCTATAAACTGTTGTCTTGGTTTGGGAAGACAGGTATTAAATTCTTTCAATTTAGAGGCCTTCAGGCAAGAGATTTGGGAAAAGGAACAACAATTCTTTATTAAGAACACTAAGGAAGTAACCCAACCGTACACCCCAAACAACCAGTCAGAATATAAAGTGTCCTAGGGGTCCCCCACAGAGCACAATAAAACCTGTCCCAATTTCAGTCTCTCCGGGATCGGCGAC
>VZRI01004346.1:0-30315 GCA_013397515.1 Upupa epops | reverse complement strand
AGATATTGATATGGAACCTCCTCTGTTCCAGTTGGCTACCATTGCCCCTTGTCCTATCTCTAGATAACCTGGCTCCATCCTCCTGACGCCCACCCCTGTTTGCCTCACCTTCTCAGTTGCTGCTGAGTAGCAGCTATGAGCCCCTACTGGTAGACAGCCAGTCCAATAAAGTTCCACAAAGAAGAGAAGGGTCCCAGTTATTGGAGACTGGCTCCTGAAAGGGACTGAGGGCCCAATATGCAGAGCTGTCCCTCATCACAGGGAAGTCTGCAGTCTACCTGTCATATGACTGGAAGATTTCTCAGATTTCTGCGACCTTGCTCGAGCTTCCGCTAAAGGTTCTCTTTTCTTCATATCCTTATTGGACTGGCTGTCTTCCAGTAGGGGCTCATATCTGTTAGCAGCAACTGAGGAGGTGAGGCAGACAGGGGTGGTGCTCACCTTCTGCCAGGGCTCTTCACTAGGCACCACTCACATTTACAATAGTTGTGAAAATGCTGCTTTGTTTTCAGGGCTTGTTTTGCAGAAAAATTGCAGTTGATGTCAACTTCTCATGCTCTGACTCAATGGAAGTCATAGAGCAAATGTAATTAATTCAAATTAATGCAAATCCACATTAATTTCTCAGAGGATCTTTTTAATTCTCATTGTGCAACTATCCCTGCTCAAGGCTCTGAAGGCAGAACGCTGAGAGCTCTTGTTGTTCCTGTGTCCTGCCACAGCTGTGGGCTGGGAGAGGAACGTGGCAGACACACAACATCCGTGTGCAACTGGCAAGGACAACTGACCAAACCCCTCTTAACTCACACTTTCTAATCCCATCTTATAAGAACCTGTGTGCGTCAACACACACCTAATATAAACTCTGCAACTACTGCCACCGAGTATTTCACAGTTTGTCCCGTGTTTGGTGCGTTGCAAAGCCAAAGCATCTCTATAGATAAGATGGAGAGGAAGGCTGCACATCAGTTGCATCAGTGAGGACAGCTAACTCCACTGTCATTTGTAAAGACCTGTACTCCAAGGGACTAGCTATATAAAATCACATTGTTGAAGGATTCCTATGTAGGCTTTTATTATGTCCTTTGGCAAATCTGACATCTTTTTGTCAGTAAAATGAGAAAGTATAGACAAGTCTGGTACCAGAAGTTTGTGAATTTACTCTTAGCGATACAGTATCTACAGATGTCATCACATTGAAATGCAGCCTTTGTACTGCCTCCTTCCAGACACACCGGCACAGAGATAAACTGTACATCTATTTACAGGATTATGAAACCAAACGGAATAGAAGTAACAAAGCACAAACTAAAGAAGTTTTCTTCTACCAGTCAGTAATATTTTCCAGAGTTCACGTATTTCTGAATAGCCAGTCAGGAGAAAGTGTGTCCGGGCCACAACATGGAACAGCAATTCTGATGCTCTAATACTTAACATCATGTGCTGCTGTGTGACTTGGTCTGGGTGATCCTGCTGTGGCAGGGGGTCTAGATGATCTTTCAAGGTCCCTTCTGATCCCTAATGATTCTACTATTCTATGCTTCTTGTAACGATCAGCATTTGATCTTATAAACTAGTAGTAAGTTTCCAAGTGTAGAATACCTTTCCAGATTACATTTCTGACGGTAGCTGGTAGGTTGACTCACCAGAACAGCACAGAGTTGTAACTGGTGAAGGCAAAAGAAAGTTTTTCCAAAGCACATTTCCACTGGCCATTTTCTCTGGCTAGGCAGGTTATGTTAAGCCTGAGAAAAGGAAATCAAGTAAATGCTTGAGTGATGCATAAGGGAAAATCTCCAAAAGCCAAAAGGTGTTCTTACCTGTGCGACTTTCAAATTCACATCCTGCAGCAAAAAGTTCAAACGAAGACCCTAATGGCTGGTCAGCATTTTGGTTAGCTGAGGATTACCACCTTCATCCTAAATTACTCACTCAGGTGAACTGAAAACTATTAGATGATTTGAAATGTTCAAGATGATGTTTTATTAAACTACAGTGGAAACAGGGGTTTTTTTTACATTTACATAGCTCTTGTATTTAGTTTCCTGTGTACTTGTCCTTCACACTTTTACAGAAGAATGAAGCCATTGTCTGCATGTGTGAATGACTGCAGGGCAGAGACAGACAACTGTATCTCTGCTTCAGTAATGTATAGCAGAGTAAGTAGATTATTAAATATGTCTAAACTATTCTTTTTTACACAACCTTCTCAAAATGGTAGTTAAATTCACCATGTTTGTGTTTGCTGTTGTGATACACACATTACAAAGGCCCATGTTTATGTAATTACCGTTCCAAACTTCATCTATGCCACAGCTATAAATGCTTCCACTTCAGTCATCTGTACACGATATTCTTTTTCATCTTAAAAGCAGGGATTTCCAGGTTTGTTCTGGGTTTTCACACGGTGCAAGTCACATCGTTCCAGGTAGTGTTCATCTCCTTTCTTAGGCCACGATCGCACTGCCTTCCACAAGGAATATTTTTAGAGTTGTAAAAATTACTTCAAGTACTATTAAAAGTGATGACTGAGATATTCTCAGCTGGGAAAGGATAAAAAAGGAATCTGCTTGTGTAACCAGATGAGATATGCAAAATTTAAACACTATTTAAAGAGATTCATTTATGAAGGCACTAGAGGGCATCAGAACTCTATGATGTTGATCAGCTGTCTGAGACTCAGCCTAGATGTGTACTGGGATGTTTTTAATTACATAAAGCCAAACACTCAGAAGGCACACAGGGAACAAAAAGAGACATTTTGTTTGTTCAGTCATGTTTAAAGGCACTTTTGCTACTGCAGGGAGTGACTAGAACGTAATTTGCTACGATAGAGTAGAAGTACTCATTTGTCATCTATTGCTGCTGCTGCTCGCGCTGTGAAACAATTGGTTTGAGCTGTGGATGCGCTCAGACTTTATCACTACAACCACTCACTTTTTATCATGAATGAAGAGGACTTTTTCTAATTCAAATAATCCCAAACCATCTGATTTTATTATTATAAATATCTGAGGGCATCATCAGTCCTCTGGCTGGTTGAACGCATCTGCTAGATTCCACTGTAGTTTCCAGGGGTCAATTTCCTCTCTTTCCAAAAGCAATTGACTGCATAAGATGAGACCTTTCACGTTTGTTTTAGTGTAACTGCTGCTGAAAGGAATATAAAAATTACTACTTTTCCATAGAATCATGGAATTGTCATGCCTGGAAAGGACCTCCAGCATCACCAGGTTCAGCCCTCAACCCAACATCTCCCTAACCCCCTGACCTCAAGTGCTAAACACCTCCAGGGATGGTGACTCCCCCACCTCCCTGGGCAGCCTCTCAGTAAAAAGCGTCTTCCTTAGATCCAATCTAAACCTCCCCTGGAGCAGCTTGAGGCCATTTCTCCTCATCCTATCATTAGTCCTATCGTTGGGAGAAGAGCCCAGAAGCAGCCTCACTACAACCTCCTTCTAGGTAGCTGCATCTCAGTGAAAGGCTTGTGTTACCTACAAGTAACTAACAAGTACTACTACTAACAAGTCTCACCTGTGCAAGGTGAGACTTTTTGTGTGGAGCTTTTAGCAATAACAGTGTAAATCTGCATAACTTCACAGTGAAACAAAATGGGAGCCTGGACTGGTACTTCCTAAGGCTTCAGGGTGAAGCCTTGTCCAGTTACACACAGGACTTTCATTTTTGGCTGCAGTAGGATCAGAAGTTTTAAACCAGGAAAGGTGAAAGCACAGATTTTCATACCACTTACACGAAATCCACTGCAGAAGCCAGTAAAGATTTCAAAGTTATTGTGAGAAGAGCAGCACCAAGCCCTGGTTCAAGGCCAGCCCAGTCCCCCTTGCTCAATTATAGAGAAAACTGGAGGAGTGTAATCAAAAGAAAAGCCTGACGTTCTCCTGCTTTGCCCTGTAATTCAAAATAAATTTATAATATTAAAGATTTTGAGACTGTTAAGTCAAAAAGGGAATATTAGCTTCAGAGATGGGAACTGGATGCTAATCCAGTCCTTCAGCTATGGAACAGAAGTGAGCTGAAGGTTTAGAACAAATAACTCGAGACTGCTAATTCAAATAGAAGACGTTAGCTTCAGTGATGGGAACTGGATGCTAATCCAGTCCTTCAGCTATGGAACAGAAGTGAGATGAAGGTTTAGAACAAATAGCTCTGGCAGAATCATTTTTAATTTAGGGAAGTTTTTACATGAAGGTGTCTAGGGAGCTAATTAGGAAGGAACTGCAGTAAACACGCCTGGAGGTCCTGTGTAAAGGAGACAGCCAGGAATATGCTGTGGTTCTGTTCCAGACGGTGAAGAAGCTCTGTAAACGTTAGAGTTCACTAAATAGAAAGTCCAGGGTACAGCCTCATACAAATGACTTAAATATTAATCCAGAACTGATTGCGGGGTAATTTTATTTAGGACATTAAGACCAGGAGGTTTTATGAAGTGTTTCTAGTGCTATAAAACAACAGGTACTTTCCAACACATTAAGCTTCAGTCATCACTTGCTAGTCAAAAGTTACCACTAGTGAAAACAGCCTGAGGTCTGTGCTAAGCACAGGTCTAGTGCAAGACCAAATATTAAAGAGACTGGAGGTACCAGTGCAAAATGCATGTGTCAGCAAATGGCCGCATGGTCAGATCCAGCAGCTCCTCCTCATCAACCCCTGGCACATGCTGGGTCCATCCGCCAGCCTTCCTTCATGACAGGGCAACACAGACTGCCAGCATCTGCAGGTGTCCTGTGGCCGCCTTGCTTGAGCCCTACATCCTCATCCTCCTGCAGACTGGGAGCAGCTTTTCAAAACAATGTTGTTTTGCTTTGCTACTTCCCTAAAAGTTAGAGCTGGGGTAGGAATCAACACCTTTCCCCAGTAATTTTCAGGATCTACTGTAGACAAGCTGTGAAAGATCTCTTTATGAACATTTATAGTTGAGAGCTTAGACAGCGTGTACCTTACCAAGAACTGTGCACGTACCTATTCAAACTGTACAGAAACGCACAGGTAGGTGAGGATGCGGAGTGCTGAGAACTGAGGCTGACACGTGGATGATTCCTTTTTTCCTATGAGAAAACACTAATGTCCAGATTCTTGTGGGGAAGTGTGTGAAGAAAAATACTCCCCTGGCTTGCTTTCCCAGAACTCAGCAACCTTGAGAGTCTAGACTGGATGACACTAGGTGTCTGTTTCAGGGGAGAAGATGTTGATACAGTACCACATATAAAATATAGGATGCTTGCAGAGATCCCCAGGGCAACAGGCTGTGTCATGTCTCTGTGGGACTCTCCTCCCTCTCTGCAGACTGGCTGCCGCAGATGGAATGGACCAAACTGGGCTAATGACCTGGATTGGAAGTTTAATGGACATTTTCATATGAGAGGTTTGGGTGGATTTTTCCGTTGCTATGGACTTTCTCACGACCTTTGGGTTTTCTCTTAGGGTGCTTTTGGTCAGAGGTGTTTTCCTTTATTTCACTGCTGACAGGTTATGTGATCTTATCCCTACATTATGTAAAGACAGGCAATAAACTGTGCGTCTTGGGGGACCATGCTCCTTGGACTAGGTTACAGGACACTACCCATACCTGAATAAAAGTATGGCTTCCAAAGAGGGTTCAGTGCTTGATGCTGTTTAGCAACTACTCTGAGAACACAGTAAGGCTGGACTGGGTATTTGGTATCTCCTACAGAGAAAACACCTGTTTGTGTAGTCAGAGGAGAACTTAGGATATTTATTAGCAAATTTTAAAACCCACCCTACTCGGATGTAATGAGACCCACCAGGTGGCAGCAAAAGAAAGCTCCATGTTTACCAAAGGAGTCTATTCTTTCTAGGAAGTGTTAATCTCAAGGCATTTTAGGTGTAGATCTGGTAAATCTGTTCTTCAGTCAAGAAAATATATGGTAGCATTCCTGAGAGAAAACTGTTCCAGAAAGATCTCTAAAAGTGGGTACATTTGGTGCTGAAACAGAACGAGAATTGAAGAAAAACATTTCCAAGGCACAGCCGGGGTCAATACTAAGTGCTTTTAAATCTGGATGCTACTCTGAGCACGTCCCTCCTCATCCACACTGACTGAGGTACATTTGAGAAAGTATGTTATTTCCTCCCCTTGTCCTTACAATAAATCTAACCGTCGTATGAATCAAGACGGTCTTATTTTATGAAACATCTGGCATCCATTCTGGCTTCTGCTGTCTATTGTCAAGGTCATGCGATGTTATTTCTACAAATTAGAGGTAGTGCTCTCTTCCTCCACAGTTTTGTCTGTTTTCTGTATTTGGAGCACAGGAAAACAGCGTGCCTATCCCACATGAGGGCGGAAAGGAACCCCTGCGGTAGAAACAGAATGAAGAACAAAAAGAGGTTTTCTGAGGTCTAGGAGCAAGATGTTATCAGGTGTGGATAATAAATCAGTTGAGGCAATTTACAGAGTACATAACAAAAATCTTGAATTCCAGAAGGAAGATGTCAGCACAAGGTGAGCCCATAAAGGAACCGTCTGTATCTCCCAAAAGGCTTCATTTGTGAACAACCCATCCAGTAAATCTTTAGAAACTGAGTGTCTCCCCTAAAAGCCTGATGAAGAACAGGGTTACGTTACAAATCCAGTGCAGGCCAGTGGCTAAAATTCACCGGAACACCTTGAGGATGAGAACCACAGCATTTTGGCAGCTGGATGCTACTTCTGAAGCATGTAATGGTGTGCTAAACCAGTGCACCTCAGTGTCCCCAGGAGCTTCAAAATAATAAAACGTTCTTCCAGAAGCCCTGGTGAAGGCTAGCAAGTGGGTTTTTAGAATCAAATAGCCCGGCAATAAAACATGATCTGTCTCCCAACACTGAGAATGCTCACACTCCCCCGACATTTTTCATTCTGCAAAGCCCTTTTTCAAACTCTGCACCCATTTCACATGCCCTTGTATTGCAAGCAGGCGTATAAATTACACAGGAATATGATACGGATATGCCTTATAAAATTAATTTTGCAAATTTACAGTGTCATTTGCCATAAATCTGACTGCATTTTATTGCAGCAGTCCTGTTAATTTGGGAACTCATTATTTTGAAATCTCTTTCAAGCAAACACATTGACATTTTTTTCATAACTGCAAAGTTCAAAACAGAATGACTGCAAGGTTAAGGTTACTGATGTTATTCAGTTCTTTCTAATCCCACATTTTTGAACTAAGGAACAATTTTTTATCACGGTAGATCAGTATATTCTTTGTATTGTTTGATGGTTCTCTTAAACACTTGCTGTGCCGTGGTGGTAGCCAGTCCGATACACCGACACACCCCCAGCCTTCCCGTGTGTCACTGTGACTGCCATCCATAATAACTCAGCAGCATTGACTGTCTGCTGTCTGTATTTGCCCCACATGGTTGCAACAAGTACAATAAACTCCCTGCTTGCTGAAGCTCCTTGTAAATCAATAGGGTTCTAACATTAAATTCAAGTGACTGCACCCTTCCTATGTAAGATGTNAAACTCCCTGCTTGCTGAAGCTCCCTGATAATCCGTAGGGTTCTAACATTAAATTCCTATGTAAGATGGTAGTCTGGACTTTGCACAATAACTTCAAATAACTACATTCTTGAACAGGCTATTTGCTAATGAAAAATACTACAGGTGGCTGGCATGTTGTCTGCCTATACACTTGCTTTGATTTCCTGCTTTGGCCCAGAGTCAAGTCCAATTAAAAGTGTACTTTTCAAGCCATGTTTTCCCTTCCCACTCTCAGACATGCAGTTTTCTGAAGGCAGAAGGTGGTATGACTCGGTGACATCCACCTGCACTAACTGTGTTGCTAAGACACAAAACATGATTCCTGTTTTCTCGCAGTACTGAGCGTCTGGCATGACCTCTGTTGACATTCTTTCCGCAACCACAGAGAAACACTGCTTACATTTTCACTTTCAGTAGGTTAATTCTACTTACCCTGGAGGCTATGTCTTAGCATCAAAACAGAATGGTGCCAACACTGCTCTAAATTTGAAATTTCAGAACCTGTGCTCCTTTAAATTCCAGCTAGGGCATCAAAAAGTGCCTTGAATATCTAAAGTATATTTATTATTAGAGATAAGAAATCCAGTCTGCCAAAAAGATGCAGGAACTAAGTGCTATGAGCAACAGATTTAGTGAGGCAGGAATTTGGGTTCTATAACCTGCCCCTCACACTCTTAACAGCAGTAGCACCAGTCCTTCAATTCCCTTCACCTCTATGATATCTCACTGTATTCCCATGTTCCCTTACAAAAAGCAGCACTAAACTGCATCGACTGGCTTCAAACTACCCATGCAGGACACTGGCTAGGCAGCAGCATGAGTTAATTTCTGAACTTACCTAGCTGTTCTTTCTTAGTTGAGGTACTCTCTGCAGAATTACTCTTCACCATGAATTTCATATCCTAGTTACCCAGCTATGTCATGCATGAGATTGCTTAAATAAGTAAGATTTCAATATCACTATCTTCCTTTTCACATCCTTTGAACATGTGCCTAACTTCTGTCCTCTCAGTTCCTCCCACTTGTCCCCATCACCCTTGCCTCAAAAAGTCAGCATCAATTGTATCCTCTCTTCTTCCTCCCTTCCTTCCTCATGTAACCCAGTAAACTTTGATTAATTTTCTTCACTTCTTTTTACCATGACCTAATATCACCTTTGCCTCACAAACATTAAATAGTGAATTCCTTACAAAAGAATTCCATTTCAAAGGATGCTGAAGCATGAAGAAGCTATTATAGAATGCTGTTGTGGCTGGTCCAGACTATGTGTTCACAGCCTCATACCACATCAGGCTCAGACATCTAATTCTCCAAACTCTATACAGCATTTCTCATCCACTTGTCTCTACCAATTAAACTTGCCCTTCTATTTACCAGTATTTTCTTGTCTTCTGTGATGTCTCTTGTGCCCACATTTCTTTCTTTCAAGCACTCCTTTTTTCTCAAAACCTTATAGAACCCAATGAACGCCATTCCTCATCCAAATATTTTGTAAGGACAGAGTAAAGTGAGATATTGACATTTAAAATGTCTAAGATATACACAAGTTGATTATGCTTTGGCCTCTTTATTCACAAAGACATGAGCCTGGTAATCTACAACAGCAAACAAAACTGAAATAGAAGTGTAATACAGATGCAGTTCTGCAGTGACTTTGCAAAATACTTCTGATTATAAATGTAACTCTATCACAAGGGGACTTGCGGAACCTTGGTGACTCCCTTCCAAGTGGGCTAACTCATTAATTTATTACCCTTTTATTTTCATGTTAAGTCTGTCAGCACTGCTCTCAGTTTTTCATCACACAAATGTAAATGGCTTTCAAAAGGTAACTCTATCAGTGTACAGCCTACCTGGCCAGCAAGAGGACTACATATCAGCATGGAAAAAGAGCTTTGCACATGCATTTTTAATATGAAATGTGGTCATGTTTATCACTGCCTAACAGCAAAGTGAATGACACTTCCCCCCTTAGACCAAGCTAAACATAGCACCCTCTTGCCTCTTCCGTATACTGGAACAACTATACCGCTAATAATCAAAATGTACTGTTATGCCTACATACCTAGGAGATTCCAACCAGTAAGGTAATAGATGGCATTAGTTTTTATAAATCTAAATGCCAAGACACAGAAAAGAAAGTAGAGCCCCCTATCCAACAACAGGAAGATGGTACCTGACACACCTGTCCATTATTGTTGACGTAGAGTTCTGTCCAGCAATAGCTTTTGATCAAGAAAGTTAAATCTTGGATCTGAAATTAGAATGAGGAGAAGTGTTATATGTCAGTATCAAATTAATTGTGGAGAAATATAAACACAGCCTCTTAAAAACTGTTTATGGGTAGCTTCTCATATTTCTGTTCAAGATTCTTGCTTTAAGGATTCTCTTTACAGATGAACCTTCATTAGAATTACTAATTATGCATAAGATACACACCTTATCTACATTTTTAACTACCAATTTAATATTTGTATTTGGAAACACATTTCATGGCCTTACAGATCTTCCCATTTTCTGTTACCTCTTTTCACATTTGAAATATTTTGTTGTTGTGAGAATGCCCTTGCAGGATGTACTAATTCCGTGTTGATTTAAGAATACCCCTGAAATATCAGCAGGTCCAAAAAGCAGACATTTATGCTAGATTTCCAAAAATTACTATTAATCAGAATCAATATGTGGATATATTTCCTATACAGAAGCTATGAAATCTCATGCCCTTGCTTGGAGTTCTAATGGTGCCTTGATTCCAATTGAAGTGCCATTCCCAGCTCGCCATTACAATAGAAGAGAACTGGGAGCACTAATGGTGCCCAAGTATTTATCCTACACTTTAAATGCAAGGACTACAGAATTTTATTCCTAATGTTACTTTGCTTTCTGCAACGCAAAGTCATTTGTCAGTGGGAGAATTATTTCAGTGCTTAAACTGTGTCTCTGGTTATAAAACAAATGTGCTTTGCTCTACACTTTAACAGTATCTGGGAGTTGGAAGGAGAGTAAGACAGAGGTTTTCCATTCCTAATGATCTCTGAAAAAAAAACAAAAGAAACTGGTTAAAGTTCAAACTAATACCATTCTCCAAGTCTTCCTTTGCCACAGAAAAACTTGGTTCAGTGAAAACAGCAATGTTCTACGGATAAAAAACCTGTTCTTCACAGTGTTGATTGTATCATGCACAGTGTAAAGCCCACACACACATCCTTATTGTACATGCTGGGATCCCTCTACCTGTGGAGTATCTGGAATGTACTTTCTTGTGATAACATTGCTGCAATGCACTTTTCAAGAGGAAAAAATTATTTCACACGTTCTGAGTCCAGCTAAGCCAGCTCCCTCTATTAGAGCACTTACCTGAGCCTTCTCTAAACAAGCCACTGAGTGGCTCCTCCACACAAGTTAAATAAAACCCGACATTTCCACACCAGTTACATAGAACAACAGAAGCAGGCTATTTGTTACTGCTTAGGCAGGAAAGGCTGCTCTGTGCAAACAAATCAGATTAATCTTTTATGGTCAGCAAGATGGGTTCTGCTTAGCCATTGCCTCATGTCTTCTTTGCTGTCCTCTGGAGATACAAGCAAAAGCACTATATCCATTTTTTTGGTTCAGCTATGTTTTTTTACAAAACAGTTGGATAACCACGGGTCTCTCAATGAAGTCGACTGTATAATTGATGTTAGCCCGAGGCAGCAGATCTACACACACACCTCAGCGACATGGAATGAAAACTTACTTTTAATGCTGTACATAGAGCTACTCATTTACCTGAGCAATTCCTGTGTTTTAGGCGTTTGAGCCCACTGTGAAAGTAGTATCAGTACTGTACAGAACGACAGTTAAAACCAGGCTATTACTGGTTTGGGCTTATCAGTTTCCTTGTTCTTTAATTAGCAGTGGCTGACAGCGAAGGTTTGGATCCAACTGAACCATGCGATCATGGCTGGCTATGCATTTGGAGATTTCTCAAACAGATAATTGCACTGCCAAGTAGATGATTTTGAGTAAGACACAATGTGCTTAGACTTGGCTGGAAACTAGTGTATGGAGATTTTGAGAGACTGTTGTCTTAAAACCCCTACAGGATATAAAATAAATAGTGTAAGGTAGATTTGCACAGCTGTAGATAGAGACACGGTCTATGCCACCAATTTAGGGCAATATGGGGCATCGGAAACAAGACAAATTGTGTCCTGATGTCATACTCTAATCACTTGCCTGGAAATCTCTTAAAATGAGCCATGTTTAGGTGAAACAAAGGCTCAAATAAGAATAAAATGTACCTCATCAGCTCTAGCACTGCACAGGGAGAAGCAACTTCACAAGAAATCATATCATGACTGTGTACTTGAGGACAAAAAGAAATCTCACCCCAACCACCAGCCTGCCCGAAGTACACTATGTGCCTCTGCAAGGGGCATAAAAACAGCGAGCTACACATTTCCTACAGCTCACTCCTTTCCTTAAGAACTAGCCCTGAAGTGGATCTAAGGACACCTTACAGCATCCTTAGGGCTGTTCCAAGAGCTGCCCGCTCTGTTGAGCTGAAAGTACTTGCTGTGAGCTACACTAGAAACTGCTACCCCAGACCTCACGCATCAGTGTCCATTCAGGCAATTAGAACTTAGTTGTAAATAGATGAAATCTTTCTTTTTATTGCTAAGATATTAACACAAAACCTCAGGTTCTTAAGTACTCAAAATCTATAAATGTGATGTAAACCTAAAGGAAGACACATCAGCTTTAAATGACACACTCTGTGATGTAAAACAAAACTCTTTATTCAGAGCTGTCACATCTAAATCAGTTCTATGTGCCTGGAAAGTAAAAGTTATTCATTAGCTTGACAACTTTCTTATAAAAATGATGATTGGGAAGTATTCTCTGCTCTTTGCAGGAATACCTTATGACCTTATTGTTATCACTCCACACATACCTTACCCTATGAAACTGTAATAGACTGGGTTGCTCAGTCCTCTTGTGGAGCTCTCTCCTATGACAGGTAGGGTGTTTTGTTTAATTCTGCATTGAGTACCTTGAGCTTACTAGTGTGCTAGAAGTAACCAACCACCTACTAACCAGAGAGTACTAGTGACATGACAAGTAATTGTCACTAATTGCTCCTCCCTATTTTTCATTGCTTTAAATAAATATTCTTGATTTACACTAGAATAATTATAATGACCTTTACCTGGCAATTTTTAATTGGCATAACTAAAACTTCCTCCTGGATTTTAACATGTTGCAAAACTAGGCACAGTGCTTCAGAAAGAACAAACAGGATTGATAAAAATTAACATCACATCATCAGCCTAAAATGATTTGCTTGTTTTCCAACTGTAAAGCCTAGTCTCTGGTTTCCCATGCTGGTTTTTTCAATAAATCCAGCAGATACAAAGAGCAAGTGGAGCGGACTTCTCCAATCTTGCATTTGAAAAAAAAAAGGAGAGATCTGTCAAGAGCAAACTCTACAAATTTGAGGTTCTGTACTTTTATTCTCCTGTATTTCTGAAAGCAGGTTATCCCTTGCTGTTGCTCTGTTAAACTGTTTATTTAGCTTCGTCAAGTACCCATAAAGACGAACCCTGCAAATACGTGTTTATGTGTCTATCGTCACAAGGAACTAGAAAAAACATTACTGCAAGCAGGAAACACAAGCCAACGAGTGTCGACAGGATACAGAACGCTCTTACAGAGCCACTATCTGATTCTTCTGTGCAGCAATGCCTGTACACCTCTGAACTATTTTTCAGGTAGCGAAGCCAAAATTTCCCTCATACTCTTTGTCACTGCCATTCTATCCCTAGTTTACAGTTCTACATTTTAATTGGGTTTACTCCCTTCCCTAGTAACAGCCTCACCTTCATTATCTCCAAGCCTTGATCTGTTTGGTTTTCGGGTTGTTTTTATTCTGGTATTAAGGCATTTAATTTGCCCCAGGTAGAGCTTAATTCCTCTAACATTTTAAAAGAGCCTGGCCCCTTCTGTATGCCTTCCAGACTCAGCACATCTTCTACAAACTGATCCCTTTTGGCCTGCAGCACTCTTTTCCTACCTACTGCTGAGTTAATCAGTTCTCCCAGGATGACAGCTTTCAGTGTCCAAAAACACATTATTTCATGTCCCTTTAGCAGCAGTGGTTTAAAAACATAAACTCATTCCCTCTTATTTGATTGACCTTTATAATTATTTTCTCATTTGCTTATTCCAGTCAGCAGAAAATTATGTCAACCCAATAGTTAAGGAGGCATGATCTGATACTGAGATTGGCCATGTTTCAAGTTTTATATAAATTGGTATAATAGAATAAAAGGAGTTCACTTCGCTCTATTCATCAAAGAAGTCAGCTTGCATCGTCTTTCTCAAAACATTTTTATGGGAAGACAAATCACTTCTATATCTGCTGTCTGAGCACTTCTTTTTATTCCATACCAAAAAGCATTTCAAAGCCAGTGAGAGCACACATTTAACTACTTAAAATCAGAGGATGTGCCCATTAAGACCATCTACACTGTATACACAACCTTAATTCTTTCACACATACACGTTAAAAAGTCCTCTTGTACTGTTTAGAAAACATTTATCTGTATCTTGGAATTTTCTTGTTATTTAAACTTCTCCCTTAGATGTTATGTATGCTTTCTTCTATATATTAAAATACATGCTTTAATAACTTTTATCTTAACTATATGTTTTACATTTGTTTTTCACAAAGAGTTGCATAGTTTCTTGTAAGTCAGGAGATGTGCCAGGGAATTTGGGGAAACTAGGGGGCACATTTAGGTTTTGAAGACCACAGGCTTTACACTAAAGACAGGATGGACACCACTGAAATCCCGCAACACCTTTTTTGCTTTATGTTTGCATTCGTTGCAGTTAAAACCCTTGAATTATTAACTCACATGAGTTCATCTGTGATACTGACTGTACAGTACTCAGGCTGCAGACAGGCAAGACTTACGCCCTGGCCAGAAATTCAAAGTATGCTTTCCAGAAGCTTTGAAGTAGGTCCTGTCACGTATCCATCTTTCTATGGCAGCCCCTCAGCATGTTCATCCTACAACATACGCTTCTATCAAGATCACCCACAGATTCATGAAAGCTCTTCCTTCCTTAGCAAGAGTTCTCTTCCTCATCTGGCCCACATTGTAAGCTGGTTCATTAGGCTCTGAGAGATCAGTTCTCTGATCAATACTGCTAGCCCCATACAACTGCTCTTATACTCACTTCAGGTTGGCTGCCCCACCTTCAGTTCTTAATAGCAGAGATGCAAGTAATTTCAGAGGTGCTGTAGATAAGATTTACTATTGCAATAACAGTTTCTTTTCAGAGAGGTCAGAAATTCGGCAGCTCTTAGACTGGGCAGCTCCTGTGCTTTTTAATTTGCCTTCTTGAAGCTGTTTTCACCCAGCCTTACCAGCCAGCTGGAACAAGGAGAATGAAGCCCATTAAACCTGTGGCAGCAGTTCATGCACAACTCTGTGAAGCAATTCTGGGTTGCTGGGAAGGACTGTTTGTCTAGGGCCAGGGCAGTTCCCTGCATATCTTCATTACGTCCTCCTTCACAACATGTATGGACTAGATATAAACATGATTTAATGATATTTCACAAAAAATTGAAGGTTCAGGGAATCAGAGAATATCTGTGACAGAAGCACTACAATAGGCTGCCAGTTACTCTGTGCTCTACTTGTAGTAAAAGCCAAACAAAAGGACTAATTTTGTTCCTGTCCAGCCAGGCACCACACTAAGGCTTTCCTCTTAGAGCCACACATCTTCAGCTGGTTTTCTACTGTCTGATGGCGTACAGCGCATGCGTCAGTGTAATACACTGTGTAACTACAGATTCCCTACACTAGAACATATGCATATTCAATGTCTAAAGCCATATACACCCCAAAATTAACATATGCATCAGAGCACCTCACAAACAATAACTTGGGCTGAGATTAGATCAGCAATTGCTACTTCAAATAGACAAAATCAGCCCAACAATTCTGTTATTCTCATTTCCTTGGAGAATCATCGTTTCAAGGCATGAAGTGAAAAAGTAACGCGTGCTGACAGGAGAGTGGGCTTTTCTCCCAGGTCAGCCAACCCAGAGCAGGAATCAAGGAGAAAACTGCTCACTTTGCAATGCAGTTGCCACTACAGCTTAGGCAATTTTACTTAATGAGCATGAGATGTCAAAATTAAACATCCAGAAAACTCTGATGGAGTGTAAAGTAACTATCAGGAAAAATGGGTTTGCAAGGTACCGTGCCGAACATCACCAAGATCACTATGATTTAAAATACAAGATAGGTTTAACTACCAAATACAAAATGGCTCAGGAGCACCAAGGGGCATGTCTAGAGCAGCCTGTGTTGGCTCTACAATCCCTCCAGCGTGTTCTGGCCATACTGAATGTCCTTAAGGCAACAGTGGGAGCGCTTACAAATGTGTCAAACCTGTTCTCTGCAGAAAAATCCCTTTTGTTTTGCTGTGCTCCCCCCATTCCCCCCCACCCTAGCCAGAAATGCCATCATGGCTTTGTTCCAGCCACGGAGGCGGCAGCCCCATGGCAGGCTTCATATTGGCTTTGTTTCTGGCTACGTGGTACAGAAGCTATGTCATAGCTGCAACTGAGAAACTGCGAAGTGCTTGAGTAAGCAGGAGAAAAGAGGCCAAGAGAGGTGTCTGATGTTTTCCTTCATGCTTGGGAAGCCAAGGAGGCTCGTCATTCCTAAACCTTGGGCAGAAAGCTGAGAGACTTGGGCCTGAAGTGTATGTTGTTGGATTAGAGATGCTGCTACTGCCTGAGGACCACACTTCTCCAACCAACGTCTGCAAGCGATGCCACACTGACTCCCAAAGCCTTCACCAACAGCGAAAAAGAGAGTGATAGAGATTGTGGATGATTGGAACAGACTTTCCAGGAGTGGTAGAGTCAGGAGGGAGCCTTTGTTCCTAGAGATTGTGGTTGTCCCCTTTTTTGTGGCAGTGTATGTCCTTTTCCCCAGGAGCTCTTGTCTGAAGCCAAATTGTCTCCTTTTTTCCTCAGTCTGTGTGTATTGGCACTGTGATGCAGTTTCTGTTTGTTTGTTTCTCTTGTTTGGGGTCTTTCCTTTCTCTTTTCTTGGGTGTGGGTTCAATAAATCCTTTCTTTTCAGCAAAGTTGCTTCATTGCCTGGTGAATTCTACTCGAGGGTTGGTCGGTGTGCTTAGATTGCAGGCACCAACCCAAAGACTGGTTAAGGCCACTGTTCAATCTGCACCAGGCACCTTCGAAATTCCTTCGGGGTATATATGGGCTAAAGAAGCCTGTCCTCAGATGTCATATTCTGTAAACTCACTTTTTAAAAATTATACTCTTTCTCTCTCTAAGAGACAGAGAATGGAAATGGTCTCAAAGTTGTGCCATGGGAAGTTAGACATTAGGAAAAACTTATTTGAAAGGGTCATCAGGCCTTGAAACAGGCTCTCCAGAGAGTGTTTAAAAGTTGGGTATACCTGTAGCTTTTGGACATGGCTTAGCAGTGGCCATATGAACAGCTGGCTTAGTGGCTGGACTCAATGGTCTTGAAAGTCTTTCCAAACCTATGTGATTCTAAAATTCTCTCTCTGTTTGTACCTGTTTCCACTGCTGCTGCAGTTTCATTCTGTGGTCCACAATCAGTATCTTCTCACCAGCAATGGAAGAGGAAAAGAACTGAACAAAGTGGGCAAAGCTCAATGGCTCACTGTGAGTCCTCTCCCCCGTATGGTCTCTTAAGGAACTGGAAGGCAAAAAGATCAACTTCTAATGCTCACAGGCCAAACAGCAGCGTATGTTAAATTTATTTTTTGTTTGCTACTGAAGCAATAGAAATGAGAAAAGATGGCTCTTAGATTTAAAATAGCATTAGGTCTTCATCCTCCCTGGTTGTTGCTTTTCTACTGAGAGTGCCCATGGCAACAGGAAAGTGCAATCCTCTCAATCTTTTAATTTGCAAAGCCATTTATTTTCTTGTGCTGTGCTTCCTGAACCGTGATGAGTCCACTCACTGTACTCCTGTACCCTACACAAACCAGGAACTGTCGTGTATCTACAAAACAGAACAGGGGTGGGATTTTTGCTGTTATTGCATATTAATACACTAAGAATTTAACATTTTTTTCTTCCCTCACAAAGCTGAGCCTTACAAGTGTCTGAAGTTGAGGAATCCACCACTTCCCTGGGAAGACTATTCCAACGCCTAATTGCTCTCATGTTGAAACATTTTCCTCTGGAATCAAGTCAGAATCTCCTCTGGACAACCTGTCTTTCCTATAGGACTTCTTGCGAAAAGGGAATCTCCCATCTTCTTGGTAGCCTGTACACGGTGATAAGGTGTCCTTCCCCCCCACCCCTTAAGCCTTCTCTTCTCAAGGCTGAACAAATCCTACCTATTGACACCACTTATACAGAGAACACATGTGGCTTGCCTTTACAACTGATCTGCACCAGATGGAATAGATGCGCAACTACATATCTGCCACTTGCCCACTACCTGGGTGCCTGAAAAAACATCTTCAGGGCCCACTCCTGGAAGGGGCCCATTGCTGCAGCAGTGGATTTGGTTAGGTTTGGTTTGGTTGCAAAGTACCAAAACATTTATGACATCCACATGTGCAAGCAGCTGCTGCCATGCCATTTTTATAAGTGTTTTACTGCACAGCACAAACTCAATAACTACAAAAAGGCATTTCCAGTGTGTGTGTGTGCACTAGGGCACGTGTAGGACAACAGAAAATGTTTGATCAAGCTACAACAAAAATATGTGTGAAAACATGAAGCTTTATTCAGAATTTCATTTACACAGAGTATTCAAGTTAGCAGGAATAGTCGTGGTAAATCATGTGCAACTGATACACAAAGAGCAAGAGCTGTGTGTGCAAGTACACAAATAAGCAGTTCCTCATGGAATTCATTAAGTGCATGCCTTTGCTTGTTCAGACCCCTGAAGTTGGATGTGGTGTGTGTAACAGAGAAAGAGAACTACAGTAAGAGCAATAGATTGCAAACATCTCGTTTTCATGGAAAAATTGTGTGGGTGGCTTCCTTTTCAGCTGGGTAGCTTTAAACAAACAGAAACCTCAAATAAGGAACATTATGCATCTGAAAATTACAAAACTGACAACAGAAATGTCTTTAATCACTTTTTTAGTTTCTATAAATATTTCTAGTGTATTCTCTGATAAAAAGAGAAAATAGAGAAGAAGAAACTGGCACACAGATCAGTATTTCTTCTTTTTACACTCAAGCTCTGTGCTTTTCATCAACAAGATAAAGCTACCGCTTTAAACTTGTGAAAGGCAAGGTGCTATTAAAGAAAAAGTCCGTTTTCATAATAAAATTATCTTATCACCTAGTGCAATTAACATGGTGAGCAAAGTCAGCAGTGTGAAGTACAGAGAAGGAAGCTCTAGAAGGCATTTGTTGCACCCCAACACAGAGGTGTGATAAGCGCAGCTTGAGGTTTGTTTTGATGTTTTGGTTTTTTGAGGTGCTTGTTGCTAGTAATAGCTGGTAGTTACCAACTTAAGTCTGGATGCTTAATAGAGACTGTTTGAAACTTAGTAAGGTCTTTTTATTTCTGCACCTGCAAGTTGACGATAAAATCACCATTAAGGCTACAGCAGCTTGGGGAGGAAATATTTTTTGCATTGAGGCTGAACTATCACTCAATTTTACACTAAGTAGGTGTTGTCCTTTTCCCAAATACATAACCTATTACTTATTTAATCCTATTCCTGGATTGCAGTGCATAAATTAATTAATGATCACAGAATCCTAAAATGGCCAGGGTTGGAAGAGATCTTAATGATCATGCAGTTCCAACCCCCCTGCAGATGCAGGGACACCTTCACTCAATCAGGTTACTCAGGGCCCCATCCAGCCTGGCCTTTAATACTTGCAGGGATGTGNAATTTTTTCCTAATGTCCAACCTAATCTCCCCTCTTTAAATCTGTAACCATTTCCCTTTCTCCTCTTGCTGCACACCTGCGTAAAAGGCCCTACACAAGCTTTCTTGTAGGCCCCCTTCAAATATTGGAAGGCTGCTTCAAATATTGGAGCCTCCTCTTCTCCAGGCTGAAAAATCCAGCTTGCTCATCATATTCCAGGAGCTCTACATCCTTCTTATGTCGGGAACTCCAGAACTGGACACAGTACTTGAGGTGGGATACCTGTCCTTTAGGGTATTCAGAATAATGACTGAGTTGTTATAGGTGTGTTTCCAGAAAGTTCTCACTATACTTCTGTTGCAACAAGACAACGCCGCCTTACAGTATGTGGTAACAAAACACAAGGACAGGAGAAAGGACACATCTGCTTTCACAGCAGAGGTAGCAGAACAGAACAGGAGACAACAAACTTTGTAAACCATATTGTAAGCTACCGGGGCTGCCGATGCCTGGAGGCATTCATCTCACCTGCAGAGTTACACCTTTGACTCCCTAAGGTGTTTCAGAGGCTTCCTAGGGCATTCAAGTATGTCCACACTTCAGGCACACAACATGGACAGATGGTTGCCCTTTAGAGGCCAACGTACAGAAGCACAGATTTGCTTTGGAGAGTTAACTTCCAATTAAACCTGGTTTAAAACGTAACCTGACTCTGCATATGGGCTGGGATGCTCTCTAGTCCACTGTCCCACGTTCTCTGTTCTCTCTGTGGAATATGTGGTGAAAGGACGCACATTTCACCAGCCTAGGCAGTGATACTCTGACAATAACTAGGCCATGGGCTAAGGAATGCTACCTTTTTGTTTGGTTGGGTTTTTTTGACTTCCCAATTATTTCAATAGGCTTTTACTGAAAAATCTACAGTATGCTGGCTCCTTGGAACTTAACCTATTGCTCAGTAGCTGTGAAAGATGCAACATGCTGGAATCAATGTACAGCATGTTACGTTTTTAATCACCAAAGTTTATAATCTTCAAGGTTCAGTTGTTCTTTGCCTACAACATTAGATCTAAGTACTTCAGTTCTCAGGGTTTATATCTGATTCCTGTTTTTCAAGTGCTGTATAATTTCTAAAAGCTACTGTTTTGAAGCTTTCAAATTTTGTTTATATTATGCAAGTAAGACTTGTGTTTCATGCAATGCCCCCAAAATTGTAAGTGAAATCTATTCTCATTTTTATGCACATAACTACTTGCATATTAGTCTCACCTTTGCAGTTCTACTGATCCCTGCTTTAACAACAAATGTGTTTCAATGTCTTAACAAGGTCTGCATTTTTAGAGCTTATTTATTTAGTGTGAAAAGAAAAATATTAACAACAGAAAATAAAACAGTAGGTTTGCAATCATTACTTTTTAAAGCACAGTTCCAGATCTGGGCCTCTCAGTTCAAGAACAACACATTGCTGCTGGAGCGTGTCCAGCATAGAGTAATGAAGATGATGAAGGAAGTAGAGCACCTACCTGATGAGGAAAGGCTGAGGGAGCTGGGTCTCTTGAGCTTGGAGAAGAGGAGGCTGAGGGGTGACCTCATGAATGTCTATAACTATGTGAGGGGTGGGTGTCAGGAGGATGGAGCCAGGCTCTTCTCAAGGTCATCTAGTGATAGGACCTTGAGGCAATAGGCAATGGGTGCAAGCTGGAACATGGAAGGCTCCACAAAAATATCAGAAGGAACTTCTTCACAGCAAGGGTAATGGAGCACTGGAACAGGCTGCCCAGGGGGGTTGTGGAGTCTCCTTCTCTGGAGATGTTCAAGACCCACCTGGATGTGCTCCTGTGTGACTTGGTCTAGGTGATCCTGTTGTGGGAGGGGGACTGGACTGGATGATCTTTTGAGGTCCCTTCTGATCCCTAAATGATTCTATGATTCTATGAAATAGTTGACATCAAGATACTGAGCTGTATGGCTTTTGTGTTAAAGCTATTGTTTTTAAGTGCATCTTCATTCTCAAGAGTCACCAAATTTATGTTGGAAGGGCTCTCCAGAAGTCATCTAGACCAACACTGCACAGAAAGCAAATCTACACAGAATTATTTTCCGTCTTACATGTTTGTACTTCTGCTTGTTCTCCATACTTAGTGAACATCCATCAAAACCAGAATTATCCAGGACAAATTAAAGATTGTGTGTGTTATACTGGTGCTGCATAGCAGCTACTACAATTAACTTTTAACTGCTTTTGAGGTTGTAAATAAATTTCACTTGGAAAGGTTTACTTTCTTTTTCCTTCTTGTTACCGGAAATATTTTATCAGATTTTATCAGGAGCCTGAGGAAAGATCAGTAGGATATTCCATCTGCATTCCAGCTACTGCTCCAGCAGAGTGCAGGTCTCCCGTAGGTCCAGTAGCTGCAAGCCCTGTGCAGATGCTTCAAATATTCCACACTGTCTAAACAATGTAGGCATCTGAATCACTTCTCTTCCTCATACTATCAATCTTGCTGATTACAGTGATGACATCCCAGTGACCCGAACAACTTCAGGAGCAGAAGTTCTGGATGTTTTTTTCCTGAATAAATAATACAAGCCTGATCATATATTTAAATAGTTCAGACGGTTTCCAATTTGTGGCTAGTGATTAACGTGAGTGGTTAGACTAGTGCCTGGGAAGCAAGAGATTTGAATTCTTTAGTTCTTACAGTATTATGTACAATATGAATTACTATATGTTACTGTTGTGGTTTAACCCCAGCCAAGAACTAAGTACCCTGCAGCCCCTCGTGCACTCACACACCCAGTGGGATGGAGAAGATATTAGAAGGGTAAATGTGAGAAAATTCATGGGTTGAGATAGATAGGTAGCAAAAGAGTGTAATAGCTAAATGAAAGCACCACGCCAGCAAAGCAAACCAAGGGATGCATTCACTACTCCCCTCAGCAGGTGGGTGCTCAGCCACCAGTAGGAACACAGGGCTGCGTCCCGCATAATGGTTACTTAGGAAGAGAAATGCCATAGCTACAAACATGTCACACCCTTCCTTCTTCTTCCCCCAGTATTTCATTTCTGAGCTTGACATCATATGGTATGGAATGTTCCTTTTGACAGTTGAGGTCTGCTGTCCCAGCTGTGTCCTCTCACAGCTTGTTGTGCACCCACAGTCTACCCACTGCAAGGACGGGGTGAGAAGCAGAACCTCAGCAATGACTAAAACTTCCCAGTGTAGTCAACTTTATTTTCAGCGCAAATCCAAAACAGCCCCATAGTAACTGCTCTGAGGAAAACTACATCTATCTCAGCCAAAACGAACACAGGTATGCAATAGGAAGTGTAAGAACCCATGATAGTCCACAACCAGCCTAAGGCAAATGGACCCAACAGACTGCACTGTTCATAAGACGTAGCTCATTCAAGCCCAGATTGTCTGACTTGACATTTGAATACTTCTAACCTGGAGAACAAAGACCATCACCACCACCATGTGAGAGGCCTCATAGAGAAGAGTTCCAGTTCTTGCTTTTTGGTCATCATAATCTGGATGAATCTTTTGTTTCAACATAACCAACTCTTTATTTTCTGGACAGTCTGCAGGCAGGAGTGCTCCAGCCATTAAGCATCCTTTTATTGGGTGTGTAAACAGCATTACTTCAAATGACCGGATTACTCCAGTTGCATGTTTCCATACTGACGTTTCAACATGTTGTATAGGCACTTGTACAATGGTTTGTGTCTTAATATATTAAAATATATATTCTAATAATTATCCACTGCTATATTCACATATGCTTTCCAGAACACAGCAATGGGAATTTTTGATTGTCTATAATGTGTGAGCTTGGAATGTCTGAGGTCTCCTGGGAAGATACTTCAATAGAGAAGTTATTATAAAGCTGTTAGTCACATAAGTAAAGTTTCTGTATTCAGTACTTGAAATCACGTCACTGATATTGTCAGCATTTTTCATCAAAACACTTCATGCACGGTCAAAACTTCTAATACTGCTTTTTAAAAAATGACCAGCTTAGCTTTTAAGTAGTAATGATTCCTGCAAGGATCACATCTGCAGAGCTTTTTTGCTTGTAGAAGTCAATACTGTTCTAACTGATGTCAGATGACAGTCTGTCTATGTCATGTGTTGCGCTGGGCTGGCCACTAGACCAATGACAGATGCTCTCTATTAGCCAGTCTCTCTTCACAAAAGGGAAGAGAGGGAGAAAAAGGGAGAGAGAGAGACTTGTGGATTAGAAAACTAAATTAATGAAAATAATAACAAATTGAGATAGATAGATAGATAGATAGATAGATAGATAGATAGATAGATAGATAGATAGATAGATAGATACTGGTTTGTATAAAAACCCAGTACCATACCAATATCACACCCAATTCCCCTGATGGCAATTGCATCACCATCACCACCCAAAACAGACCTGAGGAACAACACTCATACTCTATGTCCACTTGGTCATCAGGCAATTGGTCACAACTCCTTGAGTGCAACTGTCCAGCCATTTCCTTGTACACTGCCCAACATCACAAGGTGCTGGAAACTGCCCTCAGAAACTGTCCCTGCTACAGCAGCTGGCACTGCCTGTGCACAAGGCACACGAGGACACTGAGGGAATTGTGAAGAGCAGCAGTGGAAATTACCTTTGTCCAGCTGCACTGCTCTCCTCGCTCCCAGGAGGAACAGTGTCTCTCAGCCAGGCAGAGCCCAGGTGTTCTTCTGACTACAGCACCTCAGGTGGATGGATGGCTCTTTCCTAGACAGACTCAAGAGCCTCTGGGTGAAAGGAGGGAATGCCCAGAGAACAAAGACCTGTCAGTCATTTTAATCCCAGATTGCCTGTCTACTCTCCTCAAGGGTGCACTACTGACAGAAAAAGCACCCAGGAGGCCCTAGGCTGAGGCCAGTCAACACCTGGCAGTGAGTGCCCGGAGTGGCCTTGGTAGAGCCTCTGGGTCCCAGGAGGGCTGCAGGCACTGCTCTGTGCTTGGTGCAGATTTGAAGCAATCCCCTGTCCTGGACAGGCTGTTGCACAGCTTGACAAGCCCACCAGCACAGCCTGTCCAGATGCCTCTATAGAAATTTCCTGCCCTCAGAGAGACCAACTCTCCCTGCCATACAGCCACTTGCAGTTTCCCACCCCACAAGGGAAAGGCTCATGTTGACTCTGACAGGCAGGTTATTGCCCTGGAAAAAAGCCAGTCCCACCATCCCTGCCCATAAAAACACCAAGCTCTGCCCACTCTGACCAGAGAGTTACACCCAGCCAGGGCCTCTCCAAGTGCTGCCCCCACCACTACTCTTGCAGCTGCCCAGATGCAGCCCCATGGGAGACACACAGTCACCCAGGAACTGCTCTGCTTAGTGATGGCTAAATGGGAGGAGGAGAGTAGCTTGGGGAGCACCACAGAGCGTGAGAGCAGGATGGATAACAAGCCACATCCTGCTTTCCCCAGCAGGAAGCCTTTGGGTTTTCATAGTTGATTTTCCTTCTGTGGTGAAGTTGATAAGCAATCCCTATTTTCATAGAATCACAGAATACATTGGGTTGGAAAAGATCTGCAAAGGTCATGAAGTCCTTAAAACTGTAAATCATGCAGGTCCCTGACAGAAGGTGAAAACATGATCCTCATCAGGTTGAACCCTGGCTTCCTGCGTGTGTTATGTTCAATCTGCACAGCGCAGTGCACAGCCTTGGGTGCTCAGTACATGTCACAGCACTTGTCCCTTGGTCACCATCCATGTCCCTTGGTGTGCTGAGGCTCGTCCAGGTTCTGTTCTCCTGCTTGGTGTTACAGACAGTTCCCACACATTGGCTACACATTGCTCTCCCTTCTGGGAAGTGGTTTTCCCTGTGTGTGTGTTTGTCCATGTGAGCTTCCTCTTTAGGCCCCTGTTAGAGTCAGCGTAGGCCAGACCAGACCCCCAGAAGTGCTGCAGCACAGTGTAGGTAGAGCTTCCCAGGAGAGGAAGAGGGTCTCTGTGCAGTAGTAGGGGAGTGCCCTCTGAGCCTGGTTGATGAGGCATGTGCTTGGCCTTTTGTTTAAAGGACAGAGCGAAGCTGCTTAGCTGTAGTATGGATGAGGGGACCAGCCTATAGCCAGGTGCTGTGGCTCTGCGTGGTTGGCTGCCTGGTGACCTGCCAGTGTGACAGCCAGGTACTTGGGGTGTGTGTCATTGTCTGTGGAGCCCATTGTGTCCCCTTGTTTCTCCAGGAGCAGCTGCAGCAACTTTTAAGCAGGGCTGGGGCAGCTGCTTTAGGCATCCTCCAGGAACAAACCCTTCCTGGCCCTCGAGTGGGCACAGGCTGAGGAACCTCTGTGCCAGAGGGCACTGTGTGGTCTTTGGTTCCGATTTTAGCTGGGGTGATCCAACCCTGTGGTTGGGGTTGAGGTCTTCCCTGGATTCCTGAAGACTTTGATGCTGTTATGCTGCATCCAGGCTTGCCGGCCTGCAAGCAGCATGCAGGCTGGAGCCCAGAGCTCTATAGGACTTTTTGGGAGTGCTGAGCTGAGGCTCTGTAGGCAGGGCTGTGTGTGCCCCCAGTGCTCAGCGGGAGGTGCTTGGAAGGAGGATCCCCTGTAACCTGTAGCTCTGTCTCCTGGCCTCAGAGGTGTGGGGTCAGGGTGTGTGAGACTGGGTGTCTGCTCCCCCTGTATTTAGGACTGGGCCACAGTTTCCTGTCCTTTGGCTGTGCAGCTCCGCTGCCTGGCTGCTGAGTCTCTTTCCTATGCTGTGAGGGAAGGCCAAGCTCTGGGGTCCTGGGTGTTGACCCACCTGTAACCAGGGTCTGGGTTTGGGAGCCTTTGTGCTCATCTGGCAGCCTGTGTGGGGTGACTGCCCCGTTAGTGGGTGTGGGTCATGGTGCCCCTGTAGTGGAGAGAAGGAGCCTGTTGGGACCAGGCTGCCCTGTAAGTTGGGAATCAGCCAGTGTCCTGGTGTCCTGGGCACTTTGCAGTACAGGCAGTGGCTCGAGCCCCTGTAAGCAGGGCTGTGCAGCCTCCTTGGTTGCTGCTTTGCATGTGCAGCTCAACTTGCCCAGAGTTCCCATCTCAAAGCCCAGTTCCGGCACTGGCCAGAAGCCTGCTGTGCGTTGCTTGGGTGAAAGAGGCTGAAGTAGGAAGGCTTGGTGGAGATGTGAGTTCTGTGGGTAGATGAGTGTTGCCCAGTGGTGCTGGTACCCAAACAGCCCTGGACAGTTGCCTTCAGATTTGGAGGGGTCCTTGTTTCCTTCATGTGTTGGTCCTGGCACTTGTCAGGCCTAACTGCATCCTCCTTCCTCAGTAGCACTGAGACAAGAAAGAGGAGTCACCATGTGTAACGTCTTGTGGAATGTTGCAGCACCAGTGAGGCGGAAAAGGAGCTTCACGGGATTGAAGAGGGGACACAAGAGAGGTGCTTCAGACAAAGGGAGCTCTCTGTCATCATCAGGCCATGGTCACATAAGACCATGGCAGGCACCTTTACCATGTCTGGCCAACATTGCACTGGGTAACCTCCCTGTAACCAGGGCTCAGGTCTTTGCTTTTGCTGTCATTGGCCTTTTGCTGTCTTGTTCTTTTGACTGCCTGGAGCGAAGGGCTGCCTTATAAGAAGGGTGAGAGCCATGGTCTCCACACCTGGCAGAGTGAGGCTTCACTGCCACCCTGAACTCTTAGTCAGTGCTGGTGAGTACTGGGGCACCAGTGTGATCACTGTACAATAAAGAAGGGTATCTTTTGAAAATCAGCCGTGTAGTTCTGTAAGTCATGTGGATGAGTGCTATAAATTTGAGCCATCTGGTTTGGAAGAGAGAAAGGATTCCACTGTTGAGGTACTAAATTAGGATTAGGTGTTGTAAATACAGCTACATCACTTAGAGGTTCCAATTAGAGTACAGGGCCATAGGTAGAGGCTGGAACTGAAGAAGACATTGCTGAAGTAAACGTCTGAACTTTTTAGTGAAGTCTGTACATGTAATGAATATTATGAACTCCTTTGCCCTGGGCATCATAAAATCACTGGTGATGGTGCATGTGATGTATGATGTAAAGGGGGTACTTTCTACTCTGGGTGTGTAGTAGGCAGACCAGGAAATCTGTATGCCTTGAGTACTTCAATCAGCAGGGAGAGGGGGAGGAAAACACACTGCCGGCATGTTAGGATAAAGTGAGACTGGGCCCTCCAGCACTCTGAGAGGACCCACATAAGAAGTTTTCCAGTAGACTCTCCCTTTATTCAAATAAAGCTAATTTTTCTTTTTGGACTCTTCTGTCTGCGTTGCAAACACTGACCTCTGGCAGCACGATTTTCCACACAGTGAGAAAATGCACCCCCAGGTGTTTTCCATGGGAGAGTTGGCTTGTGGGGAGGAAGATCATTTGGAGAATAGGGGCACATGTGGGATGCTAGCATGGTCTTGGCTGATGCTGGGCAGATAACTCTCCTTCACAGGGACCAGCATGGTGTCCCTCTGTCCTTCAGGTAGAGAATTGGATAGGGGCTTATCAGCTTAGTTCAAAGCTCTGGGAAGGAGGCCTGCAGACAGAAGTATGTCTCTGGTTACTTTTCATTATACTTCTGTTTTCTATACTACTTCTCCTATTCTGCTTCATCATGATTTGGACCAAACTATGAGCTTTCATCACTTGTAATGCAGTTTACATAGCTTTAGCCTGTGTGGGATGATGATGATGATTTTAGTTAGGAAGCAATTCATCCTTCCAGGAAAAATATGGAATGAAGAATGCTGCTTGAGAACTTTGTTTGAGAAATTGTTTAAAGAAACAAAAACAAACTAAAAAATCCCTTATGCAAAGAAGATAAACACTAAATTACAATAATTTATATTGTAATTTAATTTCTCTGCATGAGTATGTTCAAACAGGTTCTAAGTATATGGCACAGCCTGATATGGAAGAAGGCAGTGTTTAATAGACAGTTGCTCATGACCAGTCATCGACACTGCTGCCAGGCCCATTGCTGGGTTTCTGGTCACTGTTAAAGTGCTTATGGGCTAAACCAAAATGTTCCTATGCTTGCAATTAGTTTTCCTCCTCTTTTCTAAACAAGTGCTGCTGTTGCTTTTCAGGGCATGTGGTATATTGCTCCCCTGGATGTACAGTGATGGAGTGGAAGGAGCTGGTGGTGAGGGACAGATTGATTATCAGTTGATACAGATGTTATAGGGAAGGTACCTTTGAAAGACTAAGACTGGGGCACTGTTTCAAAATGGGTTAAGCTGCTGGGCACTGGAACTTGACAGCTTTTGGTGCATTCACCACGAAGCAATATTATGTTTCGTTGTCCCTGTTTTACTTGGTCACAGCCAGCCCTGAGCTCCAGGAGAAAGCTTGTGGTCCCAGGTGTCTCACTGATCACCGGCCGCTGCTGGTTGCAGCACACAAAGAACTGGATTGCTTTTCCTCTGTCAGCGTTACTGCCCCTTTCTAGCGCAAGGCAGGAGCTGTGGCTGCTGTAGTTAACACCGGCCCAGGCTGCTCTTTTCTGGCAGTGTCTGACTGACTCCTGCCTGTGTAGCCAAAGCAAACCCGTTGTAGTTGTGAGGGCGGCACTCGGGCCGAGTCAGGCCTGCAGCGGGTGCTCCCAGCGCTCTCCCTGCACCTGCGCCTGCGGCTCCCACAGCCGCCGGGAGCCGCTCCCGTTCTTCTCCGGTCCCCGCCCGGCTCGTGGAGACGTGCAAGCGGCTGCCTTATTCCTCGGGCACTCTCCGTCCCGGGGCAGGTCGGGGACGCCTTTCGGCGGGGATTTGTGCAGATGCGGGTGGCTGTGGAAGCGGTTCTGTAGCGCTGCTCTCAGCTCTGAGCTCAGACCCCAGGCATCTCTAAGCAAAATCGCTGGCATTTGGGTTTTTAGGTTGCCCTCTAAGGGAAAGCTCTGGGTCTGGGTGGCGTTTGCTGGTCGGCTGTGGAATACGTTGTGTTTTTCAGAAACAGATGAGTTGTTTATTACTTCCAGGATTTCACCCTTTTTTTGGTGGGAGCAGAAGGGGATGGGAGCAGAATCAATGCATTTGCAGGGACCTGGGAAACGAAGTATGTAACACAGTAAAGCCTAAAGCATTTGCTGTGCCATCAGTGTCTTTGTGCTCACATTAGTGTGAGTGTTCCTTAGTGAACTAACACTAGTTTGGCTCTGTGTAGAAAGAAGAGGGATTACAAAGCAGAGCCCCAGACAACATCCCTTCTGTTAGAAGTGATCCAAGGGACCACCCAAAACTTTGATAAAGTACAAAAGATTTATTGGTTGTGATAATAAGGAAGGAGCAAGCAGCACTGGGTGCGTGGGGAATCTGCACTCCACCAATACGCACATCTACAGTTAAAGGCAGCAACATGTTATACCGTAGTTTAATCGCTTCAAAGGACCCCCTGCTATCAGTTCTATACATATTTCCTCTTTGTCCATGTCTGCACTGAGACCCCAAATAAGGTGAGGGAGACAATGTCCTTGGCCTAATCTTTTGTTTTTACTATCAGCCATTAGCTCCCCACACATTTCACAACCCTTTGCAGGTCCCAGATTGCTCAACCCTCCCCCCATCCTGTTTTCCATGTGTCCTGCTGAGCTTCACTGCTTTGTTCTTTCAATAGTTTTCCACAATGACAAGGGGGGGATGTTGTTTTTACCTTGACACAAGCATAACATCTCACTCTTCTTATTTGTAAATATGTTCCTAGGACCTTAGCTTTCTGTTGCCCTGTGGGCAGAGCTTCCTGAGCTCTATTCTCCCATAGTCAGCAAAGTTTTCATTGGTTGCCGGGATGGAGAATTATTTTTGGGCTTCTGGTTCTCTGGTTTGCTCTAATGTAAAGATGAACATCTTATCCAGAATTATGCTCAGTGAAAGACTCAAGCATTGCTTACAATTTGCATGTAAAAGT
>VZRI01004345.1:26833-45766 GCA_013397515.1 Upupa epops | reverse complement strand
ATCCTGTTTTGTCAGGGGGATTGGACTGGATGATCTTTCAAGATCCCTTCCGATCCCTAATGATTCTATGAAATGCACCCAGACCGCTCTGGAAAGTCTTCAGAGAAGGAAACTCCATAATCTCTCTTTGGAACATGTTGAAAGGCTCTTTCATCCTCACAGTAAAGGAATTCTTCCTCTTCAACTTGAGGTGGAACATCCTGTGCTCGAGGTGGAATCCAACGCCCCTTGTCCTATCACAGGGCAGGAGTGAAAAGAGGTTGCTCCTGCCTTTTGACGCCCAGCCCTTCTGTATTTATAGACATTAGTGAGATCCCCTTTCAGGCTTCTCCTCTCCTAACTAAAAAGTGCCACGTCTCTTTCATCATAAGGCATGAGTGCCAGTCTCTTCATCATCCTCACAGCCTTCTGTTGGACTCTCTCAAGTAGGTCTCTGTCCCTCTTGAACGGGGGAGCCCAGATGTGGTGCAATATTCCAGGTGAAGTGTCACTAGGGCACAGAAGAGGGGGAGAAGAACCTCCTTTGATCTCTGGACTGTGATAATTTATCACACTTGCTATATTTCAAAATATGTCTGCTAAAACTAACAAATGGCTCAACACAACATAGTACATGACATCATGAAGTTAACTAAGCACAGAAGTTGTGATACAATCAGATTTGCTATAATTTTAAAGCCCAATCTCTTCTTTACTATTTATGGTATCTTGTATACAGACCGGTCTGAAATTATTAGCGTAGTACTCTGCTTGCAGGAACTTCTGCAGGTCTCTGACGTTATTTAAAGTTGCACTCATTCCAATGATCTGGATGTTTTCTGGGAAACAGAAGTCGAGATCAATTTATTGACATGTTCACAGTTTTTAATATTTCTACTTGCATTTAATTTATAAACCTGCTTCTTCATTGTTAGTCTTTTCAAATGTCAAAGTAGCAGGAATGAGATGTTTATAGACACAGAAGTATTTGAAATGGCTAAGGGGCTTCTACAAAGCAATGAAAGACATTTGATAATACAAAGGATTTTCCAGAGAAGTATCAAAAAAGCTTCCAAAACACCCAGCCCAGCCTTACAGGTTCAACTGACAAATGTAATGCCATTACTGCACGGAGCCATACCAGTGTTCAGAATACCACAAATCCAGAAACCAAAAGTATGACTTCTCTCTAGAGATACCATCGTTACAGTGTTTTAATGACATTTACTGCAGCCATGACTTACTGCTGATGTAAAGAACTTTTGCCAGAGTAATTTCCAGCACTGCTCCACGACTTCCTTCACCAAGCATATGCAACTGTTCACAGAAGGGAAGAAAATACAGGAAGACTAGTGAGTTAAGAGTATTTCTATTAAAAAAAAAACACTCATAAGTTATACAGTTTTAAACAAATATTACAGGAACATCTTTGATGGACTTCCTCATGATATCCCTCTCATAAACTCTTGACTGGTAAGCTCCTTCCAGATGGCCAGCCTCAGTGAAATAACATCTGGCAATTGTGAAAAACCAGACCAAGACTGAGCCTAGAGAACAGCATTTACCTTTCATTTATCTAGACCATAACTGACACAAGCATTTAACTCCAACGGCAAATGGTCAGTGTAAAGATTCTTCCATTCATCAGTGGTTCTGCTTTAAAAGCAGAACTGATTCTGTAAGAATCAGTTTTCTGTAGAAAAGTTTAAAGTCTGGTTTAGCAAAGTTGGAAAGCGCCTGCCTTCACACACCACCCTTTTCTCACTCAGTGACTTCTTGGCTCTTCTCCATTTTGCCCTCTGTTGGAAACTGCATCACTTTGCCGCAGAAAGAAAATGTCATCACTCCTGAAAAAAAATTACATGCAGGAGCAACCATCAAGGTCTACTAACTGATCTGTGATCAACTGGAAAGACTGTGAGAATTGTGAACTTTGAAGATCTCTGAGGATCAGGACTGAAGATGGACAACTATCATGATCTCAGAGAAGCAGGAGCTGTCTACAATGAAGATGCTCCGGACACTTTATCTTAGTTCAGTGTAGGAGCACCATGACAAAATTCTGTCTGTGTCTATATCTTCTGTGGAGTTTTTTCTCTGATGTGTGGTGGGGGGAGTGAATTAAACTGTCTTGGTGCCTTTCTTCTCCAAACGGAGTCAGTTATTTCACTGCCTACAGATTAGCACGTGGTTTTGTTAAACCCTTCCCTTGTGTCTTGATGCTTTAGCTAAAAGTTCTTGGTTAAAATATTGCCAGTGTCTCTGATCCATGACAGTAATGATTCCCAGGTGGGAAACCTGTAGATGCAAACAAGGACCCACTATACCAGCTTGAAGCAATTTTAAACAAAGCATTTTTTAAGCAACACCTAGATGGGAATTAATACAAAAACTTTCTAGCAGCTAGGGACTTCTTAAAAAAGTAGTTCTGTTTAGAAGCTATGGTGTTCAAGTATGGCCAGTTAGTCTGAAACACTAGATGAACTAAGCACCCACGCTCATTTGATTTAACCCTAAAATAATTCCTTAGTAGAACAACTTAGCCACACTACTGAGAAGCAGAATAATGGGCAGTTCTCAGAGTGAAATGTTACTTTGTGGTTTTTTTCTTTAATGATGCTTTAGCTAATGATTCTATGATTTAATCATTATTAATTCCAGAAACAAAAACTCTAGACTCCACATTTAACAGTTTCAGGTCCTTGGATTCATACAATACGTTCTGTATGATTAGTAATTTTTGTTTATTCTAATCCACTAGAGATGTTTATAGGTTAAAAAAGGAACTTACNTCAAGGAGTTGGAGAGAGGCAGAAGGTCCCCCAAGCCTCCTTTTCTTCAGGCTAAACACCTTCAGCTCCCTCTGCCTCTCCTTATCAGACTTCCCTCCAATTCCTTCACCAGCCTCACTGCTCCTCTGAATCTACTTCAGCACCTCAATCTCTTTCTTGAATTGAGGACCCCAGAATTGCCCCCAGTACTCAAGGGAAGGGCTCACCAGTGCCATTGGCCTTCCAGGTCACCTGGGCACACTGCTGGCTCCTGTTCAGCCAGTTGTCAACCAGTACTGCCAGGTCCCTCTCTGCCAGGCAGCTCTCCAGCCACTCATCTCACAGTCTGTAGCTGCAGGGGCTTACTGTGGCCAAAGTGTAGGACCCTGCACTTGGCCCTGTTAAACTTCATCCCGCTGGCCTCTGCCTACTCACCCAGTCTGTCCAGTCTTTGTCCCCTCCAGCAGAACAACACTGCCCCCTAACTTAGTAAAGAAATTTAGGTACCAATGTAGAAAAAAACATAGGTAATAATTTCATGATAAAGCACACAAAGCAAAATCAAGTAATCAGAAAACCTCTCTTTCCTACTAACTGTATATCACAAATCTTGTGGCGTACCTCATCTACTACAACCAGACCAAGGTCATCAATTCTTTCTGTTTCAATCAAAGAATTCACCAGAGCATGTCCTTTTTCTATAGTAGCAATATAAAGAGACTTTTTTTTTCTCCTCTTGATTGGTGGAAATCTTCCCTTGCTTCCTGCATATTCTTCAACCAGGAAACCCATTTCTATGCCAAAAGTTGTTAAATCCCTAACCTGTAAAACAAAAAGAGAACTCACTCATGTTCATTGTGGATTTCAGACCTGTCTCAAGCACTCAGCTTGCATTAAATCAACCCACACCACAGATATTACCTGTGACCACATTTTCCCACTGCTAAGCTAGGGTTTTTAAAAATAGCATCAACCTTGAGTTACATCTGTTCTCTGACATTAACTTTTCCTTTATATATTAATAGATACATATTTATTTCATTATTTCCTTAGCAAGCTGGGGGAGTACAACTCCAAAGCTGCAGAACTACACATAATGCTGCAGAAATTTAAAATTCATCACACTTATAGTGGCATCTTCACCTCAACATTTGGGTCTGGTTTATTATGAAATTACTGACCCTCAGAACAGCATTTAGGAGAGAAGTTGCTTCCCACTATATATTTATGAAAATCATGGGAGTTAAAACCAGCCAAATAAGAAGACAGATGGGAAAAGACAAGAAGAGATGGAGTATCCAGACCTTTTCTTGGACAATGGCAACATATGGCAGGATCATCAGAACATCTTTTTGTCTGCAGAGTAATTCTTGGAGAATTATTATTTCAGCTACAAGTGTTTTTCCACCACTGGTTGGCAGTGAGTATATTAGATTCCTTCTCTGTTGTAGAGACTCTAACATTAAGCAATCACGCTGCCATTCTGCAGAGTTAGAAACAAAGTATTAGCAACCTCCAGCGGCACACTAACCCACAGCAAAATGTCTACATTTCACAAAGAATACTTCAAGATTAGTATCTGACAGTGTTTCTTAAACAGACTGTTAAAGGTTCTCAGTAATCAAGCCTTCTAAACTATTCTATAAACCACATCAACCTTTCTCACCCACCAAAAAACTCCCAAAATAAGCACTTAATAAAGTAAAACAAACACTTTTCAACACAGTATACATAAAACATTACCTTAAATATTTTTACTGTGTAATGGATAAAACCCTTCATTAGCAATTACAATTTCAACAAACCATTTATAACATTACCATATAGCGTTTCAATCCCTCTAAAGTGTCGGAACAGATCTTTTACTTTGCTAGGCAATCCATAAAAAGGGCCTCTATCAACAGAAAAAGATTCAATAGTTTTCCTCGCAACACAAATCTCCTCAGATAAAACAGCTTCTTTAAGCTGCTTCATCTTAGAGGCCTGCACAGTCTGGGCTTTGGCATTTCCAGTCATAGCACTTTTCAGATGATCTTTGAGACTCTCAGTTTTAAATAAATCACACTTGAACGCTGAGGAAAAGTTAGCAGATCTGTTCCTGTGTTCAGAGTCGGGACAGAAAGACAAATGACTACTAGTTTTGTCAGAAGGATCCGCACATTTATCCCTACTTTCAGAGACTGTTCTAGAACCAGAAGAAAGTTTTCCATTTCCATCCATTTTCTCAAAATACAAAAGTTGTGATGATGGCAAGTCATCGAAAACAGATTGGATCAGTTCTTGATTACCATCCAATGGGTCACTTTCATCCATTTGCACAGGAGCCTCTTTGTCAGCTTTAAGGACAACCACCTTTTCTGAAGTAGAAAAATTAGCTTGTTTTGTCTGATGAATTCCTAACCGAGGACTCCCAGGTAGGACTTCTCCAGCTGCTTCAGCATCTGCATTTGTTTCCGGCAGGTGCTCATGCTCTATGACATCAATATGAGACAGCAATGAGTCATTTAAATAAAAGCTGCTGTAGTTGTCAAACATATCTTCTTCACTGTTGTTACCACACTGCAAAAAAACAGGAGTATTAGTATACCAAATCAAGACCAAACAAAGCATGTAACCAGTGTCTTGTGTGGAATAAGCATGGGCTACACAAATGCCCAAGTGAGTTTGAGAATGCAGCAGCATCTGTGAACAGCACAGGACATTTACATCTTCCCCAACTTAAAAAGAAGCGTTTAGACAAGAGGACTCTGCTGGGTAAGAAGCCCAGAGAGATGTGCTGGTTGGAGCAAAATCAAGCTAGTCATAAGCTGGTCCCTGGGGCTCAGTACTGGGGCCAGTTTTGTTTAACAACTTCATCAGTGATCTAGGTGAGGAGATTGAGGGCACCCTCCTCAACAAGTCCACAGATGACACCAAATTGGCTGTGTGTGTCAATGTGCTTGAGGGTAGGAAAGCCCTGCAGGTCAATCTGGACAGGCTGGATCGATAGGCTGTGGTCAACTGTGTGAGGATGAACAAACGTGGAGTCCTACGCAAGAACCCCTGCACTGCTACAGGCTTGGGTGGCTGGAGAACTGCTCGGTGGAAAAGGACCTGAGGGTGTTGATTGACAGCAGCTGACCATAAGCCAGCAGCGTGTTGAGGTGGCCAAGAAGACAAATGACATCCTGGCCTGAATTAAGAGTAGTGTGCCCAGGATGAGCAAGCGACTGTCTCCTCTTTAGCAGAAGGACGTGGAGATGCTGGAGCAGACAAGTTGCTGAATAGCCTGGAGGACAGGTCTGATGAGGAGTAGCTGAGGGAACTAGGGCTAGTTAGTCTAGCAGTAGGCTGAGGGGAGACCTTATTGTAGAGAGCAGAGACTGACCCCCCTCATCCCAAGTCACTAGCAATAGGACAAGAGGAAATGGCCTGAAGTGGTGCCAGGGGAAGTTCAGATTGGACATCAGGAAAAATCTCTCCCCTGACAGAGTGGTCAGGGGTTAGAACAGACTACCCAGGGAGCGAGTTGCCGGCCCTGGTGGGGTTTGAAAAACAAACATGTGGTCCTGGGGGACAGGGTTTAGTGAGCATCGTACCACTGGGTTGATCTGATGACTTCGTAGGTCTCTTCCAGCCCTAATGACTTATGAAGCTGTGAGGAAAACCTAGCTTCACTTCTACTCGAGCGTGTATTTAACTCTGTGACACTGCACCGACAAGCAGAAACGACACCTGTACTCAGGAGCGGAGACTATTTGAAAGCTTGAAAGCGCAAGCCGAGCCGCCACCTCTCACACAGCCAAGCCAAGGCTCTCTCAGTCGGCTGGCAATGGCCCAAGCCAACAACCCCCAAGGCAAGGCCCCTCCGCTCGATCCCCACCCCCACCGTGCTTGTACCGGACTCTCCGGTGGAGTCCTCTCTGAGCCGCCGGAGCTCGGTCTCTTGCAGTCTGCGGTCAAGAAGCCAGCACCGGGCTGGGCTAGAGCCCGTTTCCGCTTGCAAGTAGGGCCGGGGCGGCCCCTCCTGCGCACAGCGAGGCTGGACTCGGTCATGGCCGCAGCCCAGCGGTGCGGGACATGCCAGCCTAGTACGGGACTGAGCGTGGCCAGCACGCAGGCCAGCACGGCCGCGGCAGGGCGCGGGAGAGCTCCCCGAAAGAGACCGCAGAGCGCCAAAGCGGAATCCAGGCCTCCCAGCGCTACTTCCGGCTGGCGGCCAAAGGCGGCAAGTGACGGAGCGCCAGTGCAGCCAATTGCCTGCCCCAAGGAGGGCGGGCCTTGCTTCCATGGGTCAGTGTGAGGCGGGGACGTGCAATGGCGGTGCGGGCGCTGCTGTGGGGCCTGCGCTGGCGGCCGGTGTGTGGTGCGTTTTACTGGTAGCGGGGGTGTGCCTGCGGTTGTCCGGCTTTCTCCGCAGGTATTTGGCTTTTCCGAACTGGCGCCGCTCACCCTGTCGCTCTTTCCTTTGCAGCGGGATTATGGGAGCGGCCGCGCCGGCTGCACCACCAGGAGCCACCCGAGCGTCGTGAGGACGCCCACCAGGTGAGGCTTAGGAAGCGTGGGCCGCAGGCAACTCCGCGGCTCCGGGCGGACAGCGGCGGCTTCTGGGCATGTATCGCCGTGATGGTGATCTCGATGCAGCTCGGGCTTCTAAAAGTAGGCTTCAGTGGCTCGGTTTGTTGCCGAGGGAACCGGAAGGTCACCAGAGGCGCCACCGGTGGCAGAGAAGCAGAATGGTTTATGTTGGAAGGGATCCGGAAAGTCATCTAGTTTCACTTCTGTGCCTTAGGCGCGATCTCTGCCCACTGCAGCATGGGGCTCAGAGCCGCATCCTGCCTCGTCAGCAGTAGTCGGCCAGCAGGACCAGGGATGTAATTCTCCTCCTGTACTGGGCACTGGTGAGGCTTCCCCTCAAGTACTGGGGGCAGTTTTGGACCCCTTACTTTATGAAAGATCTTGAGGTGCTGGATCGGATCCAGAGGAGTAATGAGGCCTGGTGAAGGGACTGGAGAGAAATCTGATGATGAGAGGCAGAGGGTGTTAGGGTTGTTTAGCCTGGAGGAGACTCGAGGGGGACCTTCTTCCTCACTCCAACTTCCTGAGGTTGCAGTCAGGTGAGGGTTGGGCTCTTTTCCCAGGCAACCAGTGACAGGATGAGAGGGCAGGGGCCTGAAACAAGGCCCAGAGAGAGTTAGGTTGGGTGTTAGGAAGTCTTTCCTCATGGAAAGGATGATCAGACTCTGGAATGGAGTGCCCAGGGCACTGGTGGAGTCCCCATCCCTAGAGGTGTTCAAGGCACAGTCTGGCCGATGGGATGATGTCAGGTCATGGGCTGGACTTGATGATCTGTTTTCCAGCCTGGATTCTGTGATTCTGCAGGCTGAATAACCCAAACTCCCTCATCTTGTTGTCATAGGGGAGGTTCTCCAGCCCCCTGATATCTCTGTGGTCTTGCCCTGGTTTATCTGTCAACACACCCAAGTCCTTCACAGCAGGCTTGCTCTCAGTCCACTCAGCCTGTGTTTGTGCCCGGGATTCCCATTCTGAAGGGCTGTCACTTAAACCAGCTGCCTCAGTAACTTGAATGTGGAGCAGAAACTCACTTCTGGTACATAGCTGTCACATCCCGATCTTAAGATAAGGGAGTGACTCAGGTTCTTGACAGTAGCTGAGAAAAAGTCTTTAGAGTATGTGTGAGGTGTAGTTGCTAGGTCATAACAATATGTTGCCCAGTACTAGCAAAACTTTTTAAAATATAAAGGTGCCAGCCCAACTGTTATCTTTCTTCAAAAATGAAATTTCTCCTTTCTCTCATATCTTGCAGGGATTTGGTGCTGCACATTTTCTGATGCCTTTCAGGGTTTGGGAGGTATTTGGGAAATCTGGGGAGTGAGCAGACAGGAGTGTTCCCTCAGGCTTTTTGCTTTGAAATTATTATCAACAATATCTTTTGTGACTTATCAGACAGAACTGCCTTCCTACCAGCTTCTGTCTTCTAAGTTAAGGATATAAACACCAGACTATTGATTGCTTTGATTTTCATAGAATCACAGGTCAGGAGTTGGAAGGGACCTTTAAAGATCGAGTCCAACCCCCCTGCCAGATCAGGACTAAAACTAGGGCAGATCACTCAGAAATGCATCCAGATGGGTCTGGAAAGCCTTCACAGAAGGGGACTCCACAGCTTCTTGGGGAATCCTGTTCCAGTGCTCTGTCACCTTCATGTTCCTCATGTTGAGGTGGAACATCCTGTGCTTGAGCTGGAATCTGTCACCCCTCATCCTGTCCCAGGGCACAAGTTAGAGGAGGTTGTCCCTGCCTTTTTCATGCCCAGCCCTTACATCATCCCCATTACTAAGATACAGAAGGCTTTGTAGCTGGGAGAAGTCTCTTAGATTGCTACATATCAGTGTGTTAGAGCTAAGGAAATTATTGAAGAACTTCTGTGATAAACAAAGCACTTTTGGTTTCAAGGTGTGCTTTGCCCAAAGGATAGAAAGACAGTATTCCGTATTTCTTCTAATTTCAGCCCATCCATATGAAGAACCCCTATGAAGAGCCTCCTAAAAAATGTGTCTTATGTGGAATAAAAGTGGATTACAAGAACGTGCAGGTGAGTTTGGAAATTCCTGTCCTTATTTGAAGGTAAACAGGTTTAGTAAATATAAACATGTGTGCATCAAGTCCACAAGGATGAAAAATGCAAAATGCATTCATAGCTTTTAAAGATTTAAAATTTACGAATAGGAATGTAAGTAAGAGCTTTATCTAAAAGGTGGAATCACATAGGTGTGATAAAGCTGTTCCATGTGCTGGTCCTACATGCAGGACTGCTACTTACTAACTGAAGTCCTCAGTTCTCGTTCTGCTGTCACGTGGCTTGAATATACATGTAAAACACTGCCTAACTCCAAGCTCTTGCAGAACAGCAAACATCAAAAACCGACAAGTAGTAAATAGAATGCAAGCAGTAAAATAAACTGAAGCGCTGTATATAATGTTCTTAAACTGACTTTGAATTTCTTAATTTGAAATAGCTGCTTTCCCAGTTTGTTTCTCCATACACTGGCAACATTTATGGCAGGCATATAACAGGTATGTGAAGTATTACATCAATAATTTACTCTTTAATATTCATGTTGTTATGAATCTTATGAATAACTAACTGTATCATTTATCTTCCTAGAACTAACTGCTGCCAAGCCTATGTTTTGTAATAGCATTTCTCTAACTTAGTAGCCTTCGTTAAGGAGTAAGAATGTCCTGTAGTGGTTTTTGTCTTTAACAGTAGTCCACATACAAGGACTGAGACAAAGCTAGAAGGTATTTTCAGTAATACCACTTCCACTCTTAAAATGGTTTAGGTTGGAATGAGGGACCTCTAGACATCATCTAGTTAACATTAATTAGCTAAAACTAATGGTTTGGTTGTTGTTGATATAAGAGATTTGAAAATGAATTGTGTCTTTTAGGCTTGTGCGAGAAGAAGCAAAAAGAAATTACCAAAGCCATTAAAAGAGCTCATGTATCTGGTAAGTATGATAGTGATTTTGAGTTTTGTAACTCAGGCCTGCTGCTTTCCTGTTCAAAACCCTCTCCATTTTCTCTCTTCACAGGATTTATGCCGGTTATGTTTAAGATCCCATCATTTCTCACAGACCCCAAGATATGTAATATCAAGTATCCAGACTAATGTAGAACAAAGAAATAAACGATCTGCTTACCATGCTGATACCCTTGTTTCCTGGAAATGTGGTTGGCTAGTGTCACTGACTGAAAGGTGGCTGTTAGCTTCTGTTTTGTAAAGTGTTTCAAATTGTTTGAAGGAAATATGAAAGAAAGCAGTTAACAGATAACCGAAATCGGCACCTCTATGGGCAGTTTTCTCTGCTCATAGGTCTTCCTGAAGTTCAGGTAGCTGTTTTTCCATTTTAGGATTGGAAGGGGAGAAAATAAATTGCTGGAGATCTAAGGTTTTTTTAAATTGTGGCAGTTTATATAGACAGCTAACTGTTAAGCATGTTGCCACTGTTTATTTGAAGCTCCCTGCCTCAGCTTCTGCTGTGGGGAGTGTAGTAAAGTTTCTACACTTGGTTTTATTACAGGTGACATTCTGCTATCCTTGTCTTTAAACCCAGAGAGAGAGAATACAGATTTAACTCTGTAAGGCAAAACAAGGACATGTTGTCTGGATTTGTCTCTATGCCAAACACAATTCATGCATGGCTACAAGAACACCAAACGCCCCAAAAGTCCTTACAAAGTCTTACAAAAATGCACTTTCTTTTTATTCGAGCAGTGCTATAAATTCCTGTCACTTGAATATGCCAGCAGTAGCTTTTGGTGCAAAGTCATCTGAATACAACAGATCAGAAAGTAGGAGAGTGTGGGTAATTGTTTGTGTCTCTAAATTTTTCCAACACATCCTCATCTGTTTCAGTGTTGCTCAGTGTAATCTTCCTCTCCTGTTCACTGTCCTGTTGGTCTTGAAGTAGTTTTTGGTGGAGCTGCAGTGATCTGGATTTCTTGAATGACTTTGATCCTGTTGTGGTCCCTTTAATTTTACGCTTGGTTAGGTGTGTTGTTTCAGCTTCAGGGAAGTCTCTTTCCTCTACCATGAGAGTCAGTTTGTCCACGACATTAATATTATGGTCAATGGTACAGCAGTTTTTGGCTGACTGGTTGCCCTTGAAGGAAACAACGCATGTTTGAAATCCAGAATTGGGGAAAAATGTTTGCAGTGCCTGACAAAGGAGTACATTTTCCTTTGGCTCCTCTGCATAGTCTCCTTCTTCTGAAAAATTAAACAGAATGAAACAAAAAAGCTTAGAGATGCATTTGTTCTTGCACACTTCCACCACTACTATTGTGGCTGCCACAAGTTCACTCCTATTTTGTGTGCTTCTGCCAACTGAATCCATTTTGGAATTCCAAGCAGGACTTACCTGAACAATTTTGTTGCTTTTTACTCTTTACTTCTTCTTTTAATTGGCTCACCTCTGCTAAGAGTTTCTCTACAGATCGTTCACTGGCTTCTACTGTAGAGCATATCTTCTGCAAAAAAAATAGTGTTTGAGGGAATTAACAGTGTTTGCAAAAGCTGCATTTAGCTGAGTTGCAAAATATTAACAGGCACTCATTTCTATAAGGTAGACGCACAGCAATGAAAAGATGAAATAACAAACTGGATTTTACACATAAGGTAAACCTTGTGTTAAATGAGGTACAAGATGATTGTGCTTGTTCCCATCTAAGCAGTGGGGCTCTAACACACTAAAGATAGCACTCAGAATCACAGAATGACAGGCTGGCAAAGCCCTCTGAGCTCATCCAGCCCAGCCCATAACGTAACATCACCCTATCGGCCAGACCAGGGCACTAAGGGCCACAGCCAGTCTGTTCTTAAAACACCTCCTGGGATGGGGACTCCACCAGTGCCCTGGGCAGTCCATTCCAGGGTCTGATCACCCTTTTCACGAGGAAGGGCTTCCTACCATCCAACTTAACACTCCCCTGGCACAGCTTCAAGCCCTGCCCTCTTGTCCTGGTGCTAGCTGTCTGGGAGAAAAGCCTAAACCCCATCTGACTGCAAGCTCCCTTCAGGGAGTTGTGGAGAGAGAGAGAAGGTTCCTCTGAGTCTCCTCCAGTCTAAGAAACCCCAGCTCCCTCAGCCTTTCCTCATCAGTTCCTCTCTAGTCCCCTCCCCAGACTCACTGCTCCTCTGGACCTGCTCCAGCCCCTCAGTCTCTTTCTTGAAGTGCGGGGCCAAGAACTGCCCCCAGTAATTGAGGGGAGGCCTCGCCAATGCCCAGTACAGGGGGGGAATTACATCCCTAGTCCTGCTGGCCACACTGATCCTGATACAAGCCAGAATGCCATTGGCCTTCTGGGTCACCTGTGCACACTGATGACTCCTGTTCCGTCGGTTCTCGACCAGTACTGCCAGGTCCCTCTGCCAAGACTCTCTCCAGTCACTCTTTCCCCAGTCTGTAGCTGCAGTGGGTTATTGTGGCCAAAGTGCAGGACTTAGCCCTGTTAAACCTCATCCCATTGACCTCTGCCCATTGACCCATTCTGTCCAGACCTCTCTGAAGCCATCTTCATCCCCTCCAGCAGATCAACATTGCCCCCCAACTTGGTGTCATCTGTGAATTTGCTAAAGGGATATACGATTCCCTCATCCAAGTCATAAGTAAAGAACTAGGCACAGCACTGACTTCTGGGGAACACCACTGGTCACTGGATACCGACTGGATGGGCCACCATTTGCAATCATTCTCTACGCCTGGTCATCCAGCCAGTTTTTAACCCAGTAGAGGGTGCACATATCCAAGCCATGGGCTGCCAGCTTTTCCAGGAGGATGCTGTGGGGGACTGTGTAGAAGGCTTTGCTGAAGTCTAGGCAGATGCCATCCACAGCCTACCCCTCATCCACTGGGCTGGTCATACAGTCGTAGAATGAAATCAGACTGGTTAGGCAGGGCCTTCCCTTCCAACACCCAAGTTGGTTGTGCCTGATCCCCTGGTTGCCCTGCACCTACCGCTCGATGGCACTCAGGATGATCTGCTCCATAACCTGGCCAGGCAATGAGGTCATGCTGACAGGCCTAGAGTTCTCTCAATCCTCCTTCTGGCCTTTCTTGTGGATAAGTGTTGCTCTGGCCAACCTCCAGTCATCTGGTTATCCAGGACCACTAACAAATGATGGAGAGCAGCCTAGCTAGCTCTTGGGCCAAAACCTTTAGCACCCTGGGGTGAATCCCATCCAGACACACAAGAGTTGTTTGGATCTCAGCGGCACAGCATGTTACTACTTCCTCAAAAATTACAGGAGGGATATTCTACTCTCCATCCCTGCCTATCAACTCAGGAGCCCAGTTACCCTGAGGACATCCAAGCTCTTTATATTAAAGACTGAGGCAAAGAAGGTGTTAAGTACCTCAGCCTTTACCCTGTCTTCAATTACTGTGTTCTCCCTTTTGTCCAGATTTTCCCTGGCCCTCCTTTTGTTATTAATATATTTATAAATGCACATCTTATTGTCCTTAACAACTTTGTCCAGATTAAGTTCTGAGTTGTTGCATCTCTAGTTCTCTTTTTACATGCCCTTACAATATTCTTAAATGCTTCCTGAGTCACTTGCCCCTCCTTTCCAAGTGGAGACACTTTTTTCTTTTCTGAGTTCTCCCAAAAGCTCCATGCTCAACCAGTCTCCTTCAAAATAATCCTCTTGTGAGAAGCTGTCAGTGGACTCAGAGTTCTATCAGTGTACCTCTGATCAAACAGAATCTTACATCTTCAGAATTAAAACCTGTAATAGCTATTAATACTAAGTGCAACTCCCTGATCTTTCAATAAGCACTTTCCAGATACAGCTGAAGGTGGTGTAACCACTAGCTTGCTTTGGTTTTGTAGTACTGCTTAAAGTAACTTTATTGACAGGTGTGCCTGGCTTACCTTCAGTTCCTCCTGCAAGGTGGCATACATCTCGTTTATCTTATGAACTTCTTGTAACGATCCATCTTCATAAAAGAATTCTGACCTGTGGACCAGGAGGTTCATATGTTGAGACACAGCTGTTTTTATGGCAAAGTATGCAATTTAACTAACGCCCAAGTACCCTGCAAAGGTAAATAATTGCAGGAAACTAGTTGAGTGAGAAGGGTATGGGTGTAGCATTTGCAAAATAACTTTAAAAAAAATACTTTTCTAGGAAGGTAACTATTCACTGAAAGTTATAGCTATCAATACATATCGCATATGCTGTACCTGTGTTGTCTTACTGCTCTTACAAAACCAGAAGATATGCAGGAACCAGACACTGTTCTGTAACCTTGCTGTTCTGCCATACCCAAGTTGGTAACCACCAAAGGAACTTTCTGGAAAAGGCTTAGAAAGCACAAGTATAAGAATATGATTTATTAACATCCAAAAGTCTCTCTCTGGGACTTAAGGGTTCTCAACCATTGAGTATTCCAGATGGAGTTTTAAAAGTGCAGTTAGTTCTTGCTACATGTATGACATCACACACGGATAACTACTGTTAGCCATATGCAATTTGCCTCAGCAAGAAGACTGACCAATGCCTCTGGTTTTTCCCAGAGTACAAGAACACAATAATGTGGTACTTGTTTGTTAGGTCTGACCTATTGAGTCTCTGAAGGAAACTGAGAATCACCACCAATCGCAGTATTTCCCTGGTATGTGGGGATGAACTTCACTCATAGCTGAAATCCTATACAAAACACCAAACTGATCAGGAACAGCCTACGTTTGTACACGAACTGAAGTGTCTGCTTTTTGACAGTGGCACAACAGAGAGTTACAAAAGCAAATCCCTGAGCAGAACACCAGAGTAATTTGGTTCTAGCAATAGAAGGATTAATCTTTTTTATCATGTTAAAGTTTCATGACAAAACTAAACAAATCAGTTGCAACAAAGAAAAAAACAAACTGTTTCAAATTCCATCACATGCTGGGCTACAGCTCTACTAAAACTATAGAACAAACGAAGTACCCTTCCTGTGGTCGATGTAATGCATGTTCCAGTCTGTAAGTAGAGCAACTCTCTGTCATCATGCTAGAGGTCAATAAAAGGAATACAAGGCCTTGATTGGAGAGATGTGACTGTAAATTCTTATGAAGAAGCCTTTCCCGGAACGTCATGGTCTGTTCTGTGTTGCGTCTGAATTTGTACCATCCTATTACGCTCTGCGGGCATAAGAAAATTAATTATTACTATTGGATCATGTTGTCCCTGTGTTATATCAAAGAAAGTTAAAGGATTCAGTACAAAGTCAAGATTTTGTGTTGTTTGGTGACGGGTTCATATTCAAGCAGTTTTTAAAACCTAAACCCAAAAGATCTCAGCCTAAATCCAGTATAGGTTAGACTTGATGATCCTTAAGGTACCTTCCCACCTAGTGTTCTATGAACCTATGAATTTCCTTCAAAACCATGAGTTGAGCTGGCCTGTTTTTTGAGCTTGTGCTCAAGCTGAAACTGCAAACCTGGTTCTGCTATTTTGCTGTTTGTCTCTTTCCAGCTTCTACTTTCCTTTGAGAAAATTTCTTTTGTGGAAAGGCTGTCAAGCTAGGAATGTGCAGAATTCCTTAGGGATGTTTGAACTGTTTGCTTGATAAACGAATAATCCAAAATAAAGTTGTGACAAAACAAATAAGTTCTGACCCTAGTCAAAAATAACTTCAGCTTTTCCTTCAGGAGGGAAAGATGATGATGACCATCACCATGAGGGGCAAGATATAGGATTTTAAAAAAAGACAGGAGAAAAGCCTAACACAAGAGAGTTACCCAGAATAGCCCTCAGTACCTGAGCAAGCTACTTGGTGTGTTTAGGTTTGAAAAGAAAATAATACCTTCTTACAGCCTGATAGTATTTTCTTCAGGGCAAGTTCATTCAGCTGTCCTGCAAAATTATAAAAGCTAGAAGAGAATTAAGACAATTAAGGAAAAAATATGTTACTCTAGATTAATTAATTCCTAGCGGTCTGGCAGTCATCTCACTTTTAACAGCTTTTCTCTTGGTAAGCACAAAGACACACTGACACAGCACCTCTGCTAGGACAAATAGTATGGTTCATTTGATTATGCCAATATGTGATCTTGTACAGCCCTAATGCTGGAGTCACAGCTACTAGGACACAAGTTCAAGGTAGCATCTACGCTCTCTCAACTATAAGATTTGTTTGATGTGAGATGCCTTTGTGATAATCTGGTTTAATTAATTTTCACAAACATTTGAAAACAAAATGGTGGTGTGATTCTCCCCTTACAAGAGTGCAAGCCTAAAGAGTTGTGTTTCCCATCTGTGATGGAATTCTAACCCCTAAAAGTACTCCTGCCATAGGGCTAATGGATGTTTCTTTTCTTGGTCACACAGAAACCTGTGGCTGATCTTACCTTTCTATTTCTTTTTTTTTTTCCTGAAGGTTAGGGGTTGCAATGTATGCATCTAGAAAAGCAATGGTGGTTCTTCCAATATGCTGATGTTATGCTGTAGTTTACACAGTATCACAGTCACCAGAGGGTTTGCTGTACTTTATCTCTACTTCCAGATGCATTAACAAACACCAGAAAGGACATGACGAACCACAACAGGCATAACACAATGCATTTTGCATTTGTAAGTCCTAGAGTTGGAACTGTAACAATAGACAGGTAATTTTCTTGGTAATGTAATATATGTTTAAATCCTTAAGAGTTTAAGTTAGGGTTAATGTTAACTTTTTCATGTCTGTTTACTTAATATTCTTACCTGAACAACTGGTAGCATGGAATATGCTTCTGTATGTCTGGAAAAAGAAAGCAATATTACTCTGGGATCATCAATTGAAGATGTACATTCTTTACGCTATCATCAGAGTTAAACTTGTAGAAGAATTAAGAAGGATTCTATACAATTTCTTCATATCAAATGCATTAATATCTAACTAAATAAGGTTAGGATAGGAGATATTTTTAAACAGTATGTAGATTATTTTTCACATGTAAAGGGAATTTCTTATATAAACTACACTCGCTGTACACATTTTATTTTATCAAATGGGGTGCTCCATTCTTCCCTCTCTTCCAAGTATACGAGTGGTAAGTAACATGAAGGATCTCACTTGAGTTACTCTGCTGCAAGGCACGGATGCTGTTAGAGAGAGACATGAGGCTGGAGAACAGAAATCCATAGGCTAGATGCAAAGAACTGGAAAACTATCAGCAAACAAATGGTGGGTGATGGCACTCTAAATCCTTTTTTTCTTAAATTGTTCACTATTTTAATTTTACAAGTTAAATTAAAAAAAACCCCAAACTTTGAAGCAACTATCTCTGCAGAAGAAAATGTTATGACAGGAGCCTGTGTACCTTGATCAATGCCACCAGAAAAAAATCCCCACATTTATGCTTCAGCTGTAAAACTCAGTGGAGGAAAAATGTTACTCCTGGACTGTATTCCAACATGAAACAAGAAAACAGGATGTGGTATCTCCATACCATATTTTCAGTTAAGATTTTAAAGAAGACACATACTGTATTACCTGGTTCTTTTCCTATAATTGTATCTTAAAGAAATGGAGTTAAATGCACATGTATGTTTTTGTTAAAGGATAGTATAAAATGCACATCCACTCCAATCACATTGAGACTATTAACAAACCACATCTGTCATCTGTCTAGTGCAACATATCAAGTCTGCAGCCTTCTCTTACAGTACTTTGTAAGCTCCAAATTAGGTAATAGTTGCTAAGTTTTTCAAGGACAACTGTAGTCCAGATGAGTTTGTGACATGGCCAAATCTAAGCCCTAAGCTACCTTTTAATGTGTCAAGAGATTTGGCAAAGAGGAACTAATGAACTAGTTCTAGAACTAGAACTATACTTCAAGGGACCAAGACCCAGTATTTTTGTTAAATTATTGTATTATCTACAGAAACACTGTAAGGGTTTTTTTTCCACTTAAAATGCTATAAAACCTTCCATGTGTTTTGGGTTTTATGTCATTGTGGACCCCAGGATTAGGCGGCTGTTACCTTGTGGTGCTGTAAGGTGCTACCTGACCTCAAAAACTGAGGCAAGGATGGTGTTACAGACATGGACAGACTCACCAATTGTATAAACCACTTCTACATCATCCATCTGTGAGTCAGTAATGCTGTTCTTGGCTTCACCTTTCACATCTCCAAGAAGAAAACCTTCCTTTTATAGAGAAAGAGAAGTTGGGAAAAAAGGACATATTAACATTAGCACTGAATGGGACTGTGTCAGCAGTATAAATGCTGCCCTCAGAGGAGGAAAGAGCCTCTCAAAATGGATTTATTTTTTTAATCAAGTAGGTTCTCTCGTTTTTTCTATACCAGCTCACATTTAAGTCGGGATGTGTACTCGGCTGCTCGCTTCTCATGTTTCCCCACACAAGTGAGCGGTCTGGGGCCGCCTTCGGGCCGCTTTTCCCTCGCTCCCTGGCACCGATGTGGGCCCCGCACCTCCTCCTTTCNCGTGGCCGCTCCGCCTCGAGTCCGCCCGCCCCCGCCGGTACCCACCGCGTCCGAGTCCGTGCTGAAGTGCTGGAAGGCGAGGGCGCCGAACACAAAGCCCGACAGCAAGGCAGAGGTGCTCTCGCCCTCCATGCCGCGACAATTGCTGGGCGGGCGGCGCTGGCGGGGGCCCCCAGCGGCGGGGGAGGGGCCCTGCCC
>VZRI01004345.1:3799-16514 GCA_013397515.1 Upupa epops | reverse complement strand
CAATCCACTTCACTACCTGATTGTCCACACCACACTTTTTCAGTTTGGCTGAGGATGCTGTGGGCAACTGTGTCAAATTCTTTACTGAAGTCCAGATAGACCATATCCACTGCTTTTCCATAATCTATCCACCTGGTTGTGTCCTCTTAAAAGGCTATCATGTTGGTCAGGCCTGACTTTCCTTTGGTGAAGCCTCTTGTCCTTAATTTGCCTGGAGATAGCACCAAGGACAAGTTGTTCCATCACCTTTCCAGGAATGGAGGTGAAGCTGACTGATCTGTAGTTACCCAGTTCCTCCTTCTTCCCCTTTATCACTGTCACTGGAGTGACATTTGCTATCCTCCAGTCCCCAGGTACCTCTCCTGTTCCTCATGACTTACCAAAGCTGATGGAGAGTGACCTAGCAATTAGAATCATAGAATCATAGAATCATCAGTGATTGGAAGGGACCTTAAAAGATCATCTAGTCCAATCCTTCTGCCACAGTAGGACACCTAGAGCAAGCCATGCAACATGCTCTGATCTTGGGCTTGAAAGAAGCTCAAGATGCTTGAATGTCCACCAACTGTCTTGGACCCCTTTACTTCCTAGTGCCCTGTCCCATGGGATACCCCCTAGCAATTACTTGAAATGGCCAAAGTTGGCTCTCCTGAAGTCCAGGGTTATGATTCTGCTTGGCATTCTGTTCCTGCCACATGATATCCTGAACTCTGCCATCTCATGGTCACTGCAACCAAGGCTCCCCTCAACCTTCACTGCTTCAACCAGACCCTCCTTGTTAGTGAGAAGAAGATCCAGCATCGCTTCTCTCTAGTGGGCTCATCCAACGTTGTCATCAGGAGACGTTCAAGACCCACCTGGATCTGTTCCTGTGCAACTTGTTCTAGGTGGTCCTGTTATGGTGGGGGGGATTGGACTAGATGATCTTTCAAGGTCCCTTCCAATCCCTAATGATTCTATGGTTCTATGATACAGGAAAGTGGAAGATGGGCTTTTTGCAAGGTTCTGAAGTGATAGGAGAAGGAACGATGGCCTGGAACTGAAATGGGATAGATTTATATTGGAAAAAGTTCTTTACCATGAGAGTGTTGAAACATTGGAACAGTTTGCCCAGGGATATTATGACTGCTCCATCCCTGCAAGTGTTCAATGGTTGGATAGGACATTGAACAACCTGATCTGATGAGAGGTGTTGCTGCTTATGGCAGAGGGATTTGAACTAGATGGTCTTCAAGGTGCCTTCCAGCCTAAACTATTTTATGATTCTGTGCTCTGATGTAAAACCAGAAATATCTAGTCCTCATGAAAGTTACCGTTTAATATGTCTATCCATGTATGATAAAAGCATTCAAAACCATGAACACTTAAAAAATCAAGGATACTGGTATAATTTGCTGATGGAGTTTTATGCTGCTCTGCACAGAGTGGAGAAACTTGGTTTAGCTCAAAAAAGTAAGAGAGAATTGTGGAAGCTCATTAACACTCAGTTCCTTCTAAAACACTATGGGTGTGAAATGGCCCCTCTTCTGTCTTTTAACAAAAGCTACATGAATGCCCTAAAGGCATTCTTTAACATCCATTTTGGATATATTTCTTTGAGCATGTCTGAAATGTCAGTGCATCTATTGCACTGTTCTCTCGCCTAAAGCAAACTGAGGAATAAAGTTTTGCACCCATGGATCTCGTAGAGTTTCACAGAGGTACTTCAGTCATTTTTTGGCTGGTTAGGTTTTTCTTCGTTTATTTAAAATTCCCAAACAAAACTCTAAACAAACCAAAGCCAAAGCAACAAAAAGCCCCAGTAAATACAACAACCAAACGATTGCCCATGTCCTGAGAAGAAGTTTGAGCTCAGCTGTTTGTCCTGACTATGGAAAAATCGATGTGTAACAAATGAAATGGTGTGTGTGTGTGTGTGTGTGTGTGTGTGTGTTACTGCCTTTTCTGCTGAAGCTGCCTAGNTGTGTGTAGATCAGTGTTCAGGCTGAATATGAAAACCTAAAGTCTGAGACCTGGCCTAAATAAAAGAAGCTCAGACAGTTCACCTCAGGTGATTACAGAGGCCTTGAAATAATGAAATGAAACTCATCAACATTTACTTTTCTTGTTTTTTGCAACAGTGGGCCACCCTGCAGATGGAGAAGGGAGTGAAAAAACACAAGACGCTGGCATTTGGAAATTTAATCTCCACTGGTAAGATCTCTAAATGATAGTGGTAGAGCACTGTTCATCTTGTGGGAAAGCAATTGTTTGTAATATCTTATTTAGAAGAGAGCAAACAAATATAAAGTGCACCTGGTATTCAGAAAAATGCAGTAGCTGAGATGGAGTTCAATGGGCAAATACCTGCTGAAAGGACAACCTAGAAAAGAGGCTCCTATGTGATAAGCTAGATAGCCTGTGAATGGCCTGTCTCCTAAGCAAAAGGTCTTAAGCAAAAACTATTGCTAATAAACCTTTAGGAGGCAATCCCTGTTTTCATGAGTACTTCATTCACTTCCCGAATCCATTAGCTCTCTTTTTACCAGATTAGGAGTTCTTTGCCCTTAGTACTGTTCAGTACAGATTCTCTCATTCTTGGGAGCATCAAGCATGCACAACCCCAACCAGATCCCCTATGGATCACAGTTACCGTTTGCATTCTGTTCTAGCCATAGGGATAAAATCTGAGAGCAATTTCTCCTTTTCCCTTTGATCAAAGGGGACTGGATTAAGTCCTTATAATAATCCTTTACTTGTAGGTCTATTTTTAGTCATTAGTCACCTAAACTGTTTGGTTTGTCAGCTAAACTCTGATTATTTCCTAGACATTGAAGGTTTGACTGAAGTGCAGCTGGAGGAACGTTTTTTGATTCTGGACAGGAGTTATTGATGTTGATTAAGAGAAATTCAATGTCTTATGAATAATGTCATTCAACATCTGCCCTCCTTCCCCACAGCCCCAGATAAAAACAACCAAAAGCTAACAAAAAAAGCCAAGTGTTAGCTGGTATGGATTAATACAAGGTTAGTCACTGGAACAGCACCTGGTCTCAGTGGCCTCAGTCAACATCACTGATACTTGATAGTTCCTATGAGGCATAATTTTGCAGACAGGGAACATGACTGTGTTGTCACTCTTCCTGCACACTGCTTCTGCTTTGCATGATGTATACATCATGTAGACACCTTGAAGTGAAGTAACTCCGGTGTAGAAGGAATGGCATAAAAAAGAAGGCTCTATAGAAAAATAACTGAAGAAGGTGTTTGTTACAGCTGTGTAAAAAGTAAAACTAATCACCAGCAGCAAGAAAACTCTGCAAACTGCTTGAATTTGAGTCAAGGCACTGCGGTCTGCTTTTTGATGTTTCTAGATCAGCTGATCATCTAGCTAGATCATCTAGCTGATGTGTGAATGACAATGAAGTAGACGGTGTTGTGCGGCATGGGCTGAATGCTTTTCTTCTTCAATAGTTTAGTGGTTTAATGTGGTACAGGAGCACAGAAGTAACTCCTGGACTTGAATGCAGTAAGAGGCACAGCAATGCAATTGTGGTGCTTGGAATAGAAGGAGAGTTATTTCTCAAAACCATGTGCATTTTACTCACTTTGGAATCCATGCTGTTCATTCTGCTGTGTGCAAGGAAAGACTCATTTCCTCATGCAGGGATTATCCAGAGAGAGGAAACGTCCATGGAGGAAGAGATTGCTGGCCAGCACAGAGGATGCTTCAACCTTGCTGATGTTATGTATTTCTCCAAGAAGGGCTGTGAAGTGGTTGCAGAAGATGAAATAACTCGACGGTTCTCCTCTGAGGAGCTGGTGTCCTGGAATCTACTCAGCAGAACAAATGCCAGCTTGCACCATGTCAGCTGGCAACTGTGTGTTGTGTGGATTGTTGGGATCCTGATTAGGTATTGCCTCCTGCTGCCTTTTCGGTGAGACAGGTGTAATTTGCTGGGGTTGGTTTTTCACGTTACTTTTGTAAACCATGTGAAACAATAGGCTGTAGAGTAGTGCAGCAAGGAGAACCTGATATGACTTGGTATTGGAAGTGAGTGAAACTCAGGTATCCATGAAAGTTAAAACCGAGGTGCTGAAACTGTACATTTCTCATGTTCCACACATTCCATATAGGAAAATAGGATCTCCCTGTCTGAATAAGAGATGGGGAAACTATGTTCCCAACACTTGTGATGCAGCAGAAGCATTCTTGGAGCACAGGGCTGGGTGGGAAAGGCAGATATTCACTTGGAATATATTAAATTTTCAAGCTTCTCTTCTTTTATGCAAAACCAGCCTTTTATCTTATTGACCAAATTGTTACAAACACTTGTGTTCCAGTAAAGTGCATGAGCTTTTACAATTTATTATTCCTTTGCTAGGAGAGCAGTATGTTCAAAACATAGTGACAGAATATATTTCTGTGTGGAACTTAGACATTCAGGTGACAACATTTAGTGAGAAATCATAGAATCATCAAGGTTGGAAAAAACTTTCCAGACCATCAAGTACAACCATCAGCCCTACAACCCTGAACCACTAAACTGTTTCCTGAAACACCATGTCTGCCCATTTGTTGAACCCCTCCATGGATGGTGCCTCCACCGCCTCCCTGGGCAGCCTGTTCCAAGGCCTCTCCACTCTTTCTGGGAAGAATTCTTTCCTAAGATCCAATGTGAACCACTCCTGGCACAACTTGAGCACATTTCCTCTTGGAAATGGCTTCAGTATTAGCTTTGCTCAGCCCTCAGTAACCACTGATGTTCAATTTTTGTGGGTATATGGTAGCTTATTGGTGTGGAAACGCATACAGAAATTTCAGTATAATTTTTTAAAAAATGAGATTACTAGTCTCTTTGTCGCCTGACAAATCTTACCTGCATTAAAGAACAGCAACCATTGTTTGCTGTTAATTGAGATAAATTAATTAAGATTACTTTACTTTGTAGTGTCTGCTTGGCTGTTTTCAGCATTCTCTTGCTGGTCTTGGCCACTACAGTAGTAGGACAGTTTCCAAATGGCAGGTAGGTGTCTGCTGAATGCTCTTTTAATTTCTTTTTTTATTTAAGGATCTGAGTTACTGAGTTGCAATATAAACATGCTTGAGTCTGGAGGATTAGTATGAATGCCATGGGATGATTTTATTTTTCTCTCTACTGTGAACTCCTAGAGCACTATGAGAGAGTTTGGCAATGACATTTCACAGAATCACAGAATCTCTATGCTTGGAAGAGACCTTTAAGATCATCAAATCCAACCTTCATCCCAGCACAGCCAGGTCACCCCAAAACCATGTTCCTCAGCATTACATCTCCATGGTTTTTATATGCCTCCAGCGATGGTGACTCCAACACTGCCCTGGGCTGCTTGTTCCAATGTTTGATAACCCTTTCAGTGAAGAAATTATTTCCAACATCCAGCCTAAACGTCCCCTGCCACAGCTTGCAGTCATTTCCTCTGGTCCTATCACTTGCCACCAGGGAGAAAAGGCTGAAACCCAACTTGCTCCAACCTCCTTTTAGGTACTTGTACAGAGCGATAAGTTCTTGCTTCCTTTTTTTGTAACCACTCCAGTTCCCTCATAGGACTTGTGCTTTAGGTCCTTTACCAGCCTTGTTACCCTTCTCTGGATATGCTCCAGCTCCTCAATGTCCTTCTTGTATTGAGGGGTCCAAAACTGAACCCAGTGTGTGAGATGCAGCCTCACCAGTGCCAGTGGTCATGCAGTGTAAGCCAGATTGATAGTGATGGCAGAATGCCTTAGAGTAAACAACAGAGTATGCCCTACTTGAGTCAGAACAGGGCAAGTAAATAATCTGTCCTGAGCAATTCCATAGTAATACAGTGACACAGTTATTTCCTGCCAGTGTAAAAAAACCCCAAACCCTCAGATGTGACCCACCAGCTACCTATTTTTAAATTTAATTAAGTGAATAGCAGTTGCTTCTGGAGAAAACCTGTAAAACAACCCCCTGACTATTATCTCCTCTGCTTTGAATATGGTGGGTTTAGAATAGATTACAGTAGAAGAATGCACCCAAATATCCTTGATACCTGATAAGCTCTTTTTCTGTGGCATTGTTAGCATAATTAAATATGGCGTTTGTAATAACAGCTGTTTGGAATAATTTTGAGAGCTTACATCTCATTGTTTTATGAGTGGCTGCATAGAACTGGAAACACACATATGGCTTAATTTCTTTCAGGGTTAAATGCTGGCTGAGCAACCAGGTTCAGATGACATGTGCCACATTAGGTGTCCGGTGCCTCAGTGGCCTCGTTCATTTCCACAACAGGTGAGTGCTGCCATCCTGCTCTGTTGTGCCATTACTGCATCGGTACTAGGATGGTGTCATTTTATCCAAGAAGCTGTTTAGATTGTCTGGACTCTATCAAGATATTTGCATGTCCTTCTGTTTTCTGTTGTGTATTGGTAGGGTGTACAAAGGTGAAGCTTGTGCTCTTGATTAAATAAATATTAAATGCTTATTTTTCTCAGTGTTTACTGAGAATATGTTAAATGATGACCATAAAATGCTTGACTCTTTTGTTAGATGAGTTATGAAGAAGGAAGCTTTTGTGAGCTTCCTAAAGTAAGTTACAGATGGCATTTCAGTATGTTTTTGCAATATCTTCCTCACTTTATCATAGCAATTAGGTAAAGACTTCTGAAATATCTTTTCATTTGTGCTTTATAAAATAGAAAACAAATTTGTGCTCCAGAGTGTCTGCCTTTAGAGTTTTAGGGTCCAAGTAGTCTTTGCTATATACCTGTATGAAAGGTAATACATGCAGCTAAAATGCCTACTCCAATAATGCTGAGAGGAAAGTGGGTTTGGTGAAATGCTCAAACTGCTGAAATGTGAAGAGACTTTTGAAAGTATGAGGAAAGACAACTCCTCTGCTGTAATGCACTGACAGAAGTTTTAATGTCTATCATAATAATCTTAGTACTTTAAAATGTTTTATACTGTCCTTTCTATGGGTCTGCAGATGATCTGTGTGCCTGAAATTATTTTGTCACTGGGAGAGTCTCAGTTGTGGATGTGTGATTGCGGGATTTGGCACCTGAGAGGGTTTGAAGTCTGGAGAATAAACATTAAGTAATTACTTCTATGGCTGTCGCTGCAGGGAAAACAGACCGCAGAAAGGAGGCATCTGTGTAGCCAACCACACATCTCCATTAGATGTTCTAATCCTGGCCAGTGATGGATGCTATTCCTTGGTATGAACAAGAGAGTTGATAAATATTGGTAATATCAAGATGCCTGCAGATTAGTATTGGGTAAGGGAATACATTTACTGGTAGAAAGTGTGGGATTTAATATTATTCAAACTCCCATTAAGGATTGTGGAGTAACTGACACAGGCAGGTGTGTGCACACTTTTGACCAAAAGGATTGGTGTCTGTGAACAAGCTTAGAAACTGATCCAACTGTGTTCAGAATGATCACTTCAGTGTGTGTGTTTGCACAGTAACCAGCTTCTTCTGGGTTTCCAGGTTGGCCAAGAGCACGGAGGGCTTATTGGGCTTATTCAGAAATCTTGCATGCAAACCAGTCAGCACGTTTTGTTTGAACGCTCAGAAATGAAAGACCGTCACCTGGTGAGGAAAAAGTAAGGTAGTACAGTGTTTGCTTAACTGCCTGTACTGCTCTCTAGGGCTGCAGTATTGATTCCTGGCAAAAAGAGCACCTTGGACTTTAAGAATATGACCAGGATTCCACTCAGTGTGGCATGTTTTATATTTGCAGGTGTTTATAGAATGCTTTCATTCATCCAAAATCTTCTAACACTGCTAACATTAACTGAGTTTGTCCTTAGAAAAATAGAGAAGTCCCCATGCTGGATAATTTTCACCTTTTTTTTGGATATCTGCTTTTATTTTGTTTTATACCTTTTGCTCTTTAATGCAAACTGTAGAGGAACTGCTTGCTCTTGAGTCGTAGAATGGTTTGGGGTGAAAGGGACTTTTAAAGGTCACCTAGTCCAGTCTCTCCTGCAGTGAGCAACTAGATCAGGTTTCTCAGAGCTCCATCCAACCTGACCAAGAATATTTCCAGGAATGGGGCTTCTACTACCTCTCTGGGCAACCTGTTCCAGTGTTTCATTACACTTATTTTAAGGTATCTCTTCCTTATATCTAGTCTGAATCTGACAGCTTTTATTTTAAAACACTTCCCCTTACCCTGTTGCAACAGGTCCTGCTAAAAATGACTGTCCCTGTCTTTCTTACAGGCTCCCTTTAAGTGCTGAGAGGTCATAAAGAGGCCTCTCCAGGCTGAACAGCCCCTAAAGAAAGACAGGTGTCTCAGAAAACAGCAGAACTGGTGTATCAGTAATGGACTCAAGTGAAAATGCCTCATTTTTCTTGAAGCGTGCAGCAATCTCTTAGCTAGCTGCAGAGTCAATAGATACATATAAACCTGATGTTACAGACCTAGGCACAAAAACTTGAATTATGGACTATAATTCAGTTAATATAAAAGTTTCATAGAATGGTTTAGGTTGGAAGTGTCCTCGGAGATCATGCAGTCCCAACCCCTTGCCATAGGTTGGGCCACCAGGCCAGGTTGCCCAGAGCGCCATCCAACCTGACCTCTGTTTATATTCATTGCTGGAACCTGTCAAAGATAAATGGGAAATAATCTATATATTCACCAAGTACTGCTGTTCTCTGGCTTCATGTCAACTGAGTTGAAATGGCGCAATAAAAGTGTGTAGGGCTTTGTAGAAAATGTACTTTTGCAAATAGCAAGAGAGAACCTCCAAGGTAAAGGCTTGAAACCAGATCATATACCTGCTGAAGCTACTGACTGGCAATGAGTGACTGGGTAAAGTTGTTCTGCTGCTATGTAAGGGATAACAATATTTCAATTCTTGGCCAAATACCAGTATGACTCAACATTTTCGTAAAGTACGTACTGAGATTTTGTTTGCTCTTCACAGGATTAGAGACCACATTGCAGATAAGGCCAAACTACCCATTTTAATTTTCCCAGAAGGTAGGAAACAAATGTATTGATTTTATTTCTCTCCTTAATTCTTGCTACTGAGTAGAGTTTATTATACTCGGTTTTTACAAGTGAGGTGTTTGGATTTTGTCTGTAATTAGCTCTTGTGCAATATAAAATATTAGAATCTGACTTTCAATAAGTTTTCTGGCAGTCTGTTTGCTGTATTGCATAGCAAAATGGAAGAGAGAACAGGTTTTCCGATGACGTTCCAGAAGTAAAGCTTATTTTCTCTTTTAACAACTTTGAGTCTCCTTAAGTCAATATAGGATTTATTTGCTGACACTTTCCTTAGAGTGGATTAAACCCTTCTTCTGTTTTCATTGTGTCCAGGTACCTGCATAAACAACACTACAGTAATGATGTTTAAGAAGGGAAGCTTTGAGGTAGGAGGGGTCATCCATCCAGTAGCAATCAAGGTAACTGATCTATAGTTTTCCAAATATGGAAGGGTACTTTGCAGAAACCTCTTATGTCAGAGAAGCTGTTCATATGTAAACCATGAAAAGGGGGTTGTTCTGTGTGAATAGAGTACTGAATAAGCACTAAGAAAATGGAGTGTTTTCATTATGCTCAATGTCTTGCAGATTAGTGCAGTATAGGAAATGTTTCACTGTCTGGACAACCGGTTAGGAGCAAACTGTACAGATGACAATTGCTGTGCTGGGTGTTCTATACTCTCTGGTCCTTCCATCCAGGGCTCCTGGCTCTTGTATGCTCTGAGGATTCAAAGGCACTTTTCTTGGCACTTCCATGGCTTTCTGAGTAGCCTTAGCCAAGTTGCTCTAACTCTAGCAGTTACTTCTTCTCAAACTATAATGTTGCCTGATATTATGGAAATGATGAAAATCAGTATAAGCATTTCCAGGGAAATGTTTGTAGACAGCAAGTCTGCTTTTTGAGTAGATCTGTCTAGTTAGAGTTATGTTTCAATGGGTCTGTCACAGCTTGGGGTCCTGCATGGCTTGTAAAGGTTAATGGTTATAAATTTGTAATACATGTTAAAATGTGGAGTTTTACTGTGAACTTGCTACAGCTTTTAAGAGGTGTGACTGTGTTTGCCTCTGACTGAAGAAGTTGAACTGTGACTTTGTAGCCAACAAGTTGCAGTTTATGTGATTTAATCTTTAATCATGCTTCTTCTTATTTTTCTTGTCTTCCAGTATGACCCCTGCTTTGGAGATGCCTTCTGGAACAGCACAAAGTATTCCATGGTAACCTACATTTTTAATGTGATGACCAGCTGGGCTATTGTCTGTAATGTGTGGTACCTGCCTCCAATGGTCAAAGAGGTATTTAGCCTTTTGTCTATTTCGAAAATGCCAATCAAACATTGTTTGGGAGGAAGTTTGCACTGTTGTGCGTGGTATGTTGGCACTATGTTTGCAAATCTTGATTGACAACTTAATGGGCAAAGGCCAGAAAGCAACACTATAGTCTTAAAACTGGGCATAGATTTGTGTGAATTAGTCATAAAGTAAAAATTACTCTTGCAAAGATCCAGACATTTCTACACTATGCTCCCTGTAGCTCCCAAACATCTTCATTAATTAGGTGCAGCTGCCTTCGTGCCAGAGACTAGAAAAGTCTGTGCAGCTGCCAGACACTAGATGTTAAAATGTGGGCTTATGATACAGGAGTCCTGGCACTCAGCCTAGCATAGACCTCCCTATTTATCTCCCAAGTGACATATTTTGAATCAGGCCTTCCTACTTAGGTGCATCTGCTTCCTGTGCACCCCCCCTATCTCCATCTGCACAGCTTCCTCACTTAGAATATCCAGTTCCTTTGCCGAGCAGCTTTACCCTACAGCTTGGCACAGTCTCTCAGCTCGCTTCCTCAGATACAAGACCTTTTGTCCAATGATGCCCCCGTTTGGTACTGCCTACCCTGGTCTTTGCTCAGCACTAGTCTTGGTAAAGAGGCTGCTGTAGTTTGGGCAGACAGACTCCTGATCCTGAATGCACCAGATCCCAACCCTGTTCAAGGCATCCCATCTCCTCCAAGGTGGCCTGTTGGTGTGTTTTGTTCTTCAGAGTGATACCGAAGTACTGGGAGCTGATGCACCCTCTGCTTTTTCCAGACCTGTGACCTCATGCTGTGTTTTGCTTGGAATTGCCTCAGAAACCACAGAGCCTGAGCCTTATCTCTGTTCAGCACTGGCATTCCACAAGACCATCTGGAACTGCCCTGCAGGTCTCATTTGATTTGTGGGCCTGGCATAAACCCAAATACCTGCTGTCTGACAAAAAGCCTTTCTTTAAGTGACACATGAAGAAAAAGTTTAAGGTGCAAAGTAAGTTATTAATGTAATTTTTCAGGAAGAAGAAGATGCTGTTCATTTTGCCAACAGAGTCAAGGCTGTCATTGCTGCTCAGGGAGGGATGTCTGTGCTTCCTTGGTAAGAAACAACACCTATGATGTTTTGTATAAAGCAGAGTTAGATGTTGTGCAGTCTGAAAAGTTAGCCTGGAATTTTTTCAAAGTTAGAATCATAGGATGTGTTGGGTTGCAAGTGACCTATAAAGATCATCTAGTCTAACCCTCTACAGTAAGCAGGGACAGCACTCACCAGACCAGGTTGCCCAGAACCCAGCCAGCCTGACCTTGAATGGCTACAGGGATGGAGCCTCTACCAACTCTCCAGGCAGCCTATTCCAGGGATCCCCCACCCTCTGTTTCAACAACTTCTTCCTCCAGTCCAGCCTCAATCCACTCTATTCCAGTTTCAAACCATGACCCCTCATTCTATCATTCCTGCCCTTGGGAGCAGTCTTCCCCAGCCTTCTGACAGTATCTTTCAGGGATTGGAAGGCCTTTACAAGGTCTCCCTTGAGTCATCTTCTCTTCAGGCTGAACGACTTAAACACTGTCAGCCTGTCCTTATAGAAAAGATGCCTCAGCCCTCTGATCATTTTTGTCTGCCTAGGCTGCGTTCCATCACACATACTAACTCTCAGGAAATACCACTGTATTCCTTGAACAGCTCCACTACACTAAATAAACATGACAGTATTAAAAGATAAATGATGGATCTCGCCAGCAGGCAGCATTTGACAAAAATGGGCCATCTGCCTGATAGATCCTGGATTAAAGGGAAGATAGTAAGTTTTTGTTGTGGGTTAAACCTTGGCAGTAGGAATTATTTAGCTCTGTATTTCAAAAGACAGCATTTAAGGTGAGAACTGTTCCATAAAGTTGTTCTGCCTTGACCCTGAAATTTGCTCAACCTTGATTCTTTTCTGTGTCTTTCAGGGATGGAGGGCTGAAAAGGAAAAAGGTCAAAGAGTCTTTTAAGGAAGAGCAACAGAAAAAATATTGCCAGATAATAATAGAAAATGGACCTGTGGGGAATGGAAAAGTTTGTTAAAGCAGAGACACTGAACACCTTCTTTGCTTCCGTCTACACTTATGGAGCTGTCCTGGTATCAAAGCCCAGACTGCTGAGGCTCCAGAGGAAGTTGAGGCAAGAGAAGAGCCTGCCTTGGTTGTTGAGGACTGGGTTAAGGATAAGTTGAGCAAACTGGGTGTACAGAAATCTGGGGCCTGATGGGATGCACCTATGCGTGCTAAGGGAGACGGTGGAAGTCATTGCTAAGCCACAGTTTGTCATATAAGTCATGGGGATCAGGAGAGGTGCCTAGACCCTGGAGGATTGCAAATGTCACTCCAATCTTCAAGAAGGGTAAGAAGGAGGACCCAGGTAACTATAGACCGGT
>VZRI01004344.1:600362-646863 GCA_013397515.1 Upupa epops | reverse complement strand
CCGTCAGCCATTTGGCGGTGCTGGGGCTCCGAACGGGGGTCCGAGCCCGCTCTCCCACCCCCGCACCCCTTCCACCCCCCCCCACAAGCGCTCTGCTCCTGCAGAGTCATGGTTGCGCTGGGCTCCGAGGCTTCGGCTTGGGGTTATTTTTGTGCCTGCAGGTGCCTCTAGGTGCCCCCTGCCCATGGCGGTGGGCTGTACCCAGCGGATCTCTGAGGTCCCTTCCAGCCTGAGCGGCTCGGTGGGTCCGCGATGCTTCGGGGCGGGTGGCCCGAGGTTATCCTCGTGGGAAAAGAGTGAACTGTTGACTGGAGGCCAAAGAGGAGAAGTCACNAAAGAGGAGAAGTCACTGGCTTCTGCCTTTGTGTTGTCGTAAGGTCATGGCGAGTGTGAAATGGAGCTTGTAACGTTCCCATCCCGAGTGCCCGGTTTCTGAGTCGCCCTTCGGGATGATGTTGCGTGGCCCCAAGCCACGGTGGCAGAAAGTTTCTCCAAGCCCTCCTAAATGCCATTTCCCTGTCTGTCTCATCCTGCATCTCTGTGTTATTGGAAGGAGAAGGCATTGGGGTGTAAGGGCTGCGCAGCTGTGGACGTGGTGTTTAAGGGCAGAGTATTAAACGCTGTGGAAGAGAGGTGCTTGGTGCTGGTTCCTATGGCTGAAACTACTGACCTTCTAAGAGCACTCGTGAGTTGCAGTCAGAGGAGATTTTCTTCCGTTCACTGCGTCTTTTCACGTTCAGTATCTGGTGGTTTCTGTGCCATTTCAAATGGCTTTATGGTTCTGCTTAACCTGGTTTCATAGGTTAAAAAATACTCGACAGTAGAATCTCCTGTGCCTTCTGCTAAGGAGTAAATATAAAAGCAATGGTAGAACAAGTGCTGTTTTGATGTTAAATCACAGCTGTCTTAGTTGTTGACAGATGTGCCCGTGGCTTCTGTCAGGGCACTGCTAGAGAACCTCTTCAGAGGAGTAATCTCTGCCTTCCAGCTACTACCTGTTGTATGACTGAGGAGTGGTAGTTTCTTCTGTTGGAGAGAAGAAAGGTTTCTCTGCCTGGTCTTCTGCCTCCTGACTGTTGCAAAACAGAGGCGTTGCTGTCCTTGAAGACATTTTGTAATCTTTGGGTTGTTTTTAAGGAGAGGGAGATCAGACAAAGACGATCGAGTTACTTCTGTAACCTTTCATCAAAACTCAAGTTTTGTTTTGTTTTTGTTCTGTTGAAGGGTGGGAGGTGGTGGGGGAGAAAAATCTCTCCCGAGTAATGCTTTACTTCCTTCGTAGCTTTTAACGGCTGCTGCTTGGGAGAACTGATGTGACTCATGTGAGGTGCTGTGCAGAATAGTATGGCCAGTGGTGACAGTGCTGTTAACTTCAGCTTCAAGGGCTGACAGAAGCAGGAAAAGCCCTAGAAGATGCTGTCAAAATTGGAAACACGTTGCTAACCTTATATTAGATCTCCAGGTAGCCTTACAGAATGGTAGAGAATGAGCACCCGACTCTGGAATGTGGCTGTATGGATTGTACCCAGTTTCCAAATAGATCTGCCATTAAAAATTGTTTCCTCTAGCCAGCGTTGTCGATTGCATGGGAGGCCTGCTGTGTATTGTTCTGCGATTCTTCCTGAAGTCTCACATGTAGAGTTGGATCAAACCGTGCTTTCCAAAACACAGAGGTAGACCTTACTAGGCTATTGGTACAGAAATGAGTCAACTAAGTGAAAACTGCCAGGCACGGCGATGAATGGAAATGAAATAATGATTTCTGCCTTGTAATTGTCTTAAAGCATTTTAAAATGTCAGTGTAGTCTAATTTTTAGCATTCAGTTTAATAGTGTGCCTGCTAGCTGAGTTCTATGCTGTGGGCTCTGTTTGAATGAAGAGTTGAGGTGGTGTGCAGATCACACTGAGGAGTACTGGAGTGCTCCCATCCTCACTGTGGTTGTTCTAGTTCAGCGTGCCACTCATTCCTGGCAAAATCCTTCACGTGTTCTACCATACCTGTTCCAGCACCTGAACTGGATTTCAGGAGTAAGTTAAAGCCTTGTGGTGGAGCAAAGTGCTGACCGTTCCACCATGACTTTAACTTCCGAATAGTTCACTAAAAACAACTGAACAAACCAAAGAGCATGTAGAATTTCTGAAGCCGAGAGAAGACCTATATCGTCTTAAGAGAAATTTTCCAGCACTCAGCTTCTGATCCTATAATGAACAGGAGTAGCTAGATTTTGATAAGGGTCTGCAACTAGTGAGGCACAATCTGGGGCCCAACTGAAGCTCTGCCAGCAAACCCCCTGCTTTCTCCGTGTAGGGCCAACTAACATTGTTCTGAAATGGATTTTTCTCCTCTCAGTGCTAGAGTCCAGCGCTGAGATGCCTTTGCTGCCCTAGGCAGAGCTGCTAAGCTCCAGGTGACTTAGCTAGCTGTTGCAGCCTGCTGGGAGCGAGAAGGCTGGGTAGGAGTGAAGTTCTGAAGCAAATCAGATGCCTGTCCTCTTTTGCTTCAAGCCCCTTTCGTACTGTGAACCAAAGCACCCGAAAGACAGAGAGCAGATTCCTTTTTTGGTAAAAACTAGATTGGAAGATGAGCTTCAGCCCCAGTGTTTTGTGAGAGCTGGTTTGAAGCATGAGAAATGCTTATAGCAGGGAGGTCGAGCCATGGATTGCTGGTGCTTGATAGTGTCAGCGGAGGGAGAGAACCACAGAAAGCATTGATGTCTCTCCCAGTGAGGATTAACACCAAGAATCTGGGAATCTAGCATTGTAGCATTTGTTCTGAGCTGTAGTTTTTCTAGTAAATTAAAGAAATCAATCGGTGTTTGCTTTTGCTGTAGTGAAGATTGGGAAGCCAGGAGGTACCTGTACTGCTTTGAGAAAACAAAACGCCTGACCTAACATCAGATTCCTAGCAGGATGGATTTTTGCCAAGGCATTAAATACTGCTTTTAGCTCTTTTTTTTTTAAATAAACTTTGAAAGGCCTTTTCAATACTACTGTCTTGAACAGCATGAATTAACTTGTCTCTCTCCAATCCTGAGTAATATTTCAGCTGCTCTTATTTCCTGGGTGTCGGTTAAACCTGCTTTCTTCCAGGCGTTTTGAGAGAGTCCACGTGAAGTGGTGCTGCAGCAAGTATCAATGTATTTGTATTTGGGAGGGTTTTTACTGTGCTGTGGCAATCACCCTGTGAATTGTCCTGCAGTTTCTCGGTCCCAGCTTTGATAAACCAACCAAACAGGTAATTGACTTTGTAAAACCCATTTGTCCCCATGACTTTGACTTATCTGTGCTCATTGGAGAGCTAGTAAGGCTCTCCTTACTCGTTCAGCTTTGTGTCGGTGGACTAACAGAGGAAGCCTCGTCTTTTTCTCTCATGTTCCCACCTGAGCAGTGGGAGGGGTTGGAAGAACCTAATTTGAGCTATAACCGATTTTTGGCACTTTTTTTGTGGGTTCATGTGTAATAGTTTCTGGAAAGGGTTCTCTGTGTGGTTATCTTGGATGGTGCAGGATGCCGCTGTGCGCTGGGAAGGAAGAAGACTGGTTCTTTGCATCCTGGTGGAGGTGCTGTGTTGTTGATCCTTGTCTCGTGTGTCTCAATTATATGTGAGTTTTATTATGCAAAACCACAACAGTTCATGCTGTTTGTGAATAGTTGTGTACGTTCATAGGACTTCACTGTGGGGAGGACTTTATCAACTGGGGCAAAACCAGATGGTAGTTAAAAGTAAATCTGGTGTGGATTTGTTTCTCAGCTATAGAAGTATTTTCCACAGCTAGAATCTTAAATGTTTCCTTCAAAATCATAAGAGTTGAAGAAAACAGGTTTTTCCTCAGCGATTAGGGTGGATAAGTGCCCATGGAAGTATCTTCATGTCATCGGATTGACTTTGAATCAGGTTCACTCTAGGCTTGTGTGGATTAAACACCAGTGTGTAGGAAGGAAACAAGAACACAGTGAATTCAGTTGGCTAAGGCACTGGTTGTTGCACAGTGCTGATGTGTTTGTTGAACTCAGTGGGGGTTTTCTAACACACCTGTGCTGCTGAAACAGGGGGTCATAGGATGTGATGTGCTTTGTAGTTAAGTACGTGTAGCTGTGAAAGCTTGTCAGCCCGTCCAAGCTTTGAGCTGATGTAGGCCTGCTTTAAATTAGCCTGATTTAGGGCACTGGGTATTCATAATGTGTTACAAAGCTTCTGGAATGAGTGAAAGTCTCTGAGTTTGTAACTTGAACAAAACAAGATGCCATAAACAGTTCAGAAACCCCACAGAATAATAGCTGCGGATACAAGGGTGACGTTAATGAAAGCTTCATCTTGCAGTTGTCTTCCAAGAGAGAAGAATCTGTAGGAGCTGTTCTGCTTGGAACATAGATCTTCCTTCTTGTAATGTAAGATCAGAAAAACCTGTAGGAATGGAGGGGGGAAAAAAAAGGATGAACTGCTGCTGCTTGTTTGTATCTAGGAAAAGTTATTGATATGGAGTGGATAAAAGCTGTTCAGGTTGCTTTCAGTGAGGTAGAATGGTGCATTTTTCATCTCCAGGTCTCGAGGCTGTCTGCAGATAACTGTATTAAGTCCCTGCTTTAAAATGGGAGTAGAGGAGCTGAGGCTATAAAGTTTATTTGGCTCTTTAAGGACAAACAGAGTCTGCGAGTTGGATGTGACTCCAGCCAGTGCAGAGAACACAGGCAGTGATCCTGCTCTGTTTTCTGAAATGGGGGAATGAACACTTGTACCTTACAGCAGCTGAGGGAGAGGAAGGGCATCTGTGTACTGCCTAGTTCTGCGCGTGCTCTGGGGTCAGACTCTTCTGATCTCTGGTGAGATATAGTTGGCTGGACTAGGTTAACTGTGACGCCTGTTGTTGCTCACTGAGATCTCAGTTACTGCCCCTCTGTTGTATCTCACGGCATTTTGTGTGTGGCAGTACAGTGTGAAAGTACAGGATGCTCGTGAAGGGCAGCAGAAAAGGACAGGATGCCATCCGTGCTCCTTGCTGATGTGGGGGATGAGGATGGGTGTGCAAACTTGATATCTGTGGTAAGGACTTTGTGCCCATATGTGCTTATCTTTTGCTATTAATACATCGAAGCATTGTGTCAGGAAGTGGGAGGCGAGTGACTGAAACTCAGTTATGCATTTAAGAACTGTTATTACATCTAAATTGATTTGCTTTTTGAGGTGCTGGGTGACTGAGCATACTCCGGTTAACTTAAACCATTTCAGAGTCAGAAAAATACAGTGTGCTAGGTGACTGTTAAAAGGGAGTATTGAATATAATTAGGATACTTAATAGTGTTAATTTCTTTTACTATGCTGCTGTTTTGAAGCAGTAGGGGGGGTTTTGGGTTTTTTTTTCCAAAACGTTTGAAGAAAGGTCAAACATCAAGATGTTGTTAGGAATGCCAAGCAATTATCTTTAAAAATACTGTTCAAAACAAAGCCTTTGAATGGAGTTACCTGGAAAAATGGGACATTTATTCATGGTGGTGTTTTTTTGTTTTGGAATTATTGTAGTCGTCTAAGAATTGTAGCTTCCCAGCAGGAAAATAAAATACCCTTCCAGAATTAAGTGGAAATTATATATGAGGGGTGGGTGTCAGAAGGATGGAGCCAGGCTCTTCTTAAGGTCAGCTGGGGATAGGACAAGGGGCACTGGGTGCCAGATGGAACAGAGGAGGTTCCCTATCAATATCAGCAGGAACTTCTTCCCAGGGAGGGTACCGGAGCACTGGACCAGGCTGCCCAGGGGGGTTGTGGAGTCTCCTTCTCTGGAGATGTTCCAGCCCCACCTGGCTGTGTTCCTGTGCCACTTGGTCTAGGTGATGCTGCTGTGGCAGAGGGATTGGACTGGATGATCTTTTGAGGTCCCTTCTGATCCCTAATGATTCTATGATATTGTTTTTCCTGCAAGATAAAGAACAAGCTGTTATAAAAACTTGATCTCATACCGAATGGGTGTTTTCTGCTTTTAAAAAGCTCTCCCTTTGTTACAGATGGCTAGCTATGTAGATTGCACTGAACTGCTAGGATGTACAGGCTACCTTCTAGAGAACTGAGGTGAGTTGTGTTTAACTTGGCACATTGAAGGGCAAAGCGTGCTGGTTCAGTTACGCTTTCATGAGCAACTTAACCATTCTTGCAGAAGCAGCAGGAGTTTTGATCCCAGGAGGAAGGTAAATGGTGAGGAATGGCATCAGCAGTGAACCTGAAGTGAGGATTTTGGGGGAGAGTTTTTGGGGAGTGGGTTTTTTTCAAGTGTTGTTTGCTCTTCAGATTCATGGCAGTGAAGAAGGGTGCAGGTCTGCGGTGATTTGAACAAGTCTACAGTGGGGCTGCTGCATCTTTTAATCCTGTGGTGCTGCCTTCTCCCACTGAGGGATTTGCAGTCCTTTATCTCTCTGCTAGCCAGCGCCTGCTACACGAGTACCTCCCTCTCACGGTGAGGCAGGTCATACTGGCTGGACCGTGTATAGCAAGAGTAGGGAGAAGCCCAAAAACAGGCACTTCATTACTTTACTGAGCAAAACAGATTTATCCCCACCAGTGTTTAAGTAAATGTGCCATTGAGATGACTGAAGAGGGGTTTTTAGATTGTCACTTAATATTTCCCTAGCACAGAAGTATTTAAAATGCTTGTAAATAATTGTGTCTGCTGGAGGTGATGTGTTTTAGATTCACGAGATTTCTTTATCTTGGTGGGCTGGTTGAACTCTCTGAGAACTAGGTTATTTGTTAGTATTGTGGCTTCTACAAAGGCTTACTGATCAAGTTCCAAACACTATTACTTAAGTTTTTCTTCGAAACAAGAGAATAGCTATACAGAGTCAGGTCAGATGTCTTCTTACATGTAACTATCCAAGCATATGCCTCAAGGAGGGAATAACAAGACAAATGTAAATGATGCTTCCTTTGCATGCTCTCCCAGTTTCCCATTGTTTTCCATGCACTAACATCCTTTTAGCATCTCATCTGTACCTTCCTGTGGCAAGGAGTTCCCCAGCTCTGCTGCTTGCACTGCACATAATCACCTTTCTTTGCATCTGCTTCGGATTTTATTTGACAATCCTTATTTGCTCTGCTGGAAGAGGCAGTAAACATTCAATCCTGGCCGTCGCTTTGGTTTTTATAGCCTTCTATTTCCTCTCCGTGTGCTTTTCTCTCACCCTGCTGAAAGATTTGTAGCTTTTATGTTGGACATAAATCGTCTCATACATTTGATGGCCCTTGTTCACCTTAATGGGATGTTTTCTAGTTGCCCCTCTTTGAGAGACGCGGACTGGGGCTGTGCATCATACTCAAGGTTGTATGTATCTTAAGCTTGCATGATGGAATAGTTATTTTCCTTTCCTCACAGGAACACTCTGAACACTGGCTTTGGTTTTTTTATAACTAACAGGCATTTAGATGAGCTTTTTGTAGGGCAGCTTCTCACAACGTGAAGATCACATTCTCGATTTGGCGGTGGTCAGTGCTGAGCTCATCCTTACACGTATGAAATTGGGACAGTCCCCATTGCTCGTTTTCTTACCCTGAACTACTTGTGCCACCTGCTTGATCTTTCCAGTTCTTTAGGATATCTTTGTCCGTGTTATCCAGGACAAGTTAATGCCATCCAGAAGCTTTCTTTTACTGCTCTCCTCTTGATCCAGGTTACTCAGTGAAATGCGAGTGTTGCAGGAATCCACACTGGAACTGCAGAATTCCTTGCAATTTGCTTCTGCTGTGTGTGAGAATTTGCCATTCCCTCTCTCTTCTAGTCTCAGATTTATTTTTGCAATAGTTCCAGGTTGTCCTGGAAGACTTCAAAGAGGAACCTTTTAAAATCCTTTTGGAAACCACAGACTGTATCAGCAGGAACTCCTCTTCCATACCTTGTCTTCCTTTAGAGGACTCAAGTTTGTAACGCTCTTTCCATTTACAAAACCTCACTGATGATTAGTGGATGCTTGTTGCTTAGCTCTGTGTCCACCACTTCTGTCCTTTGTTATAGCTTCTTCGGAGTGAATCAGAACAGGGCTGAATCCTGTCACTTGTAGTGCTTGGTAGTACGTGAAGTAACTTTCATCTGCCTTCCTATGTACCTCCTTGCATTTCTTTTTCCGACAGAGTCTACTAGAGCTGTATTTTAGACTCGCTGCCTTTGCTGTTCCTGGTAGCCTGAAGGCAGAAGCGATGCAGGAGGCGAGAGCATGCTTCTCTTCATTCTTGCTGTTTGAAGTAGAGCAATGGAAAACCGGTGGCTTCCATTTATTCTGGAAATGATTTTTTCTTAGTTTTCCTTTGTCCTAAACAAAGACTGTATGGTCTTTTAAAACCTTTGTGTTTCAGATTTGAGTACTGATGCCAATAGTATTTGTTTTGGTCATTTCTTCCTAGAACTGACTTGTATTTGTTGCAACTGAAGCAAGGTTCTGGTGATTGAAAGCTTGTTCTTCACTGGGATTCCAGGTGCACCTCTTTCCCTTCCCTCTCTTCTACAGTTGCCCATCTCCCATAGATGTGTAATCTTCCTCAGGAAGATATAAAAATGAATCTCCTAAGGTTTTCCTTTCAGGAACTTGTTGGGGACTGCAGAACTGGGTACAAAAAGGTTGGGTCTCGTTAGGGATTGTTTGTTAAGCATTTCTGAGGATAAAATGGAATCTCAAATGGGGGAATCTCATTAATGCTTATAAATCTCTAAAGGGTGAGTGGTGAGAGGGTGGGACCAGACTCTTCTTGGTGCTCAGTGGCGTGACAAAAAGCACTAGTCACACACTACAGCATAGGAAATTCCATCTCAGCATAAGAGAAAGCTTTTCCACAATGGGGGTAACAGAGCACTGGAACAAGCTGCCTGAAGAGGTTGTGCAGTATTTGGAGACATTCAGAACCTGCCCAGACCTGTTCCTCTGTGGTCCTGCTCTAGCAGGGGGAGTTGGACTAGGTGATCTTCAGAGGTCCCTTTCAACCCCTATTGTTTTGTGACTTCTCAAGCGCTTTCAGTAGAACAGTGCTGACCACATCAGCTTTACTGTCCGAAGGGAATAAGGTAGAAGCAGCCTTCAGTCACCAAAGGAAAGAACAAAGTTGTTTGGTTTTTCTTCCTTTTTTTTAGTAAGTGCTTTGAGCTTCTCATTCAGATGTTGCCTACCTCTCTGGATTCAGCATCGAGTTAACTGCCTCGAGCTTACAGACGGGTCAGTGATCTCTGGTCACTCTCTAGTTAAGCTATGTAGCTAAATGAGTTTAAGGAAGCAGAAGTCTAAAGTATTTGTTAATGACTTTATTTTCATCCAACAGAAGTAACCAGATCAGTGTGCACATGAAGATTTTACTTAGTTATTGGTAGCCAAGCTGTGCTACACTCTGGATTTTATTTTCATCTAAAAGCTTTAAGCAGCGTTGGATTAAAACATCTACAGTTATCTCTGAAGGACTCAGCTGGCCCTTCCTAAAAACTGAAAGAGGTGGCACTTGAGTGTTTTTGCTTTTGGTTTTATTTTTTATACTGTTAACTGTTTTATTTCTTGAGAACTTGAAGAGCACACGAAGAGGTAGTTCTGACTGAGTATTCAGACTTCTAAGGTACTTTAGTAGGTATTTGTGAGAGCTTTCTGGGAGTAAGAAAGTTGGACTGAAACACCGCTTATGAGGCTTGGGAACTTCGGATGCATCTAGAACGAAGGGAACCGAGGGAAGCGTGGGATGCTTCCCCAAATTATTTACAGAAATGAACTGACAGTCCACATTCTCGTCTGAGAGGGTTGCTTTAACAATACCTTGATGCATGGATTGTTATGGGATTAATTAAAAAGCTCGTGGGTGCATTACGTACGCCTTTGCTTTCAAGGTTGCTTTAATATCTATTTTAAAAACAGTAGGAGAGATTCGCTATTGCTAAGGGTTTTACCCATCAAAAGAGAAGCTCTTTTGTACCTCTAAGTGAGAAGCTGTTTTGACGAGAGGAGAAGCATTTTTCCTCCCACTTGTCTCCCTCTAATTCCATATCAAAGAACAGTGTCTGAAATGCTCTTGGGCTTCAGTGTTCAACTGTGGTCTGGAGTGAGAAGAAACAGACTGCTTGCCTGCTTTTAAGGCTCTCAACCTGACAGAGAAAGGATTCTAGACCTAAAATGCAAAGATACAACTCCTATTTCACTGCAAAGCTTCACCCTGAGCGGCATACAGTGAATTTACCCGAGTGCACAGGGCCTGCAAGACACTGCAGGGAAAGCATGGAGTTCTGTGACTCTGCAAATCCACTTGTGTCAAAGGAAAGCTGCTCGCTGGCTCATTAGGAATAGCTGCTTCTGTCGAGTACAGTAATTATCTGGTATTGCAGCTCTTGCTCTCCCTTGTCTTTTTCTTTAATTCCCTGTAGCCAGTTTTCCCCTAACAAGATAAGGATTTTCTTTGCAATCACAAACGTTGTCTGTAAGTAAACAGGGAGTCCAGTTTTTCCCCGGGTGCAGCAGAAACACAGCTTTCTTACTTGGGGTGAAGTTTTGTTAGTGGCTTCCTGCCTGAGCTGGGAGTGATGCAGCCTGCCCTTCTCTTCTCCCAAGTAGCTGCCTGTTTTTGAATTCCACAAGTTAATAAGTGTTAATGATGACATGTGACAGAGGAAGTGCCTCAGGATGGCTTCGAATAATTTGAATAATTTAGCCTCAACTTGGGAAGGATTTGGTTTCTCTCTTTACATTCTGGACAGATAACTATAAACAGTCATTCAGGTTGGTTTTTTTTTTAGTGCCCTGTTTCCTTTGGGGTTGTTAATCAAATGAGACCATTGTCATTCCAAGACTGGAAAGAAATTAATGAGGTGCTTTTGCTTTGATATGGCTTAATCAGCTGTAATTAGATTTGATGCAGAGTTGTTCGGTAAAATAAAAAGGGGATGATGAATCCTTAGCATCTTGTCTTCAGTGTTTGTCTGGGGAGGTCCCGTTCTGCAGCAAAGCTGATTCGGGATGTCTTTGCCACAGACTCTTAGATGTGTGGTGTTCACCTATCGAGCAGGTTTGATCTAATTGTTCTTCACACCACTTGCCTCATTTATATTTTGATTTTCTTGGTGCTGCTGTCAGACTGTTCACAAAATACAGCTCATGCAGCTGTTAGTAGGAGGCTGTTCAAAACCTCAGTTCTCTGGTTATTATAAACCACCTCTAGTTTCTGGCTTCCTTTTCCCCCATGGCCAGCTTTTATTTGAGCTTATGCCAACTGTTTAGTTTACCTTGCACAACTGTTTTTCTTTTCTCCAAAGTGCCTTCCCCTAAGGGCCTTTTTTGAAGCTTTTTGGCGTGGTGCAAGAGCACTGGCTGTTCTTGCAGCGAGGATGCAGAGGGGATAAAGGACGGGGTCATCTGCTGTGTGTGGGGTGGGCAGCAGGCAGGTTGGAGGACTGGGGCGTTGTGTCACAGGGTGGTACAGATTTCTGAAGGCACGGCACAGCGGCTTGTTCAAAACACTAAAAGGGTTCTTGACCTCTTGCATTTCGTTTTAGAGGAATAAGTAAACAGACATCTCTTAGTCACCTTCTGCTTCTCCACGTTCATGTTAGTTTGAGAGTGTTTTTGCAGGCAGCACAGACAGTTGCCAAACAGCTGTGCCCCTTGGTTGTGCTGCAGAAATGTCTGGGGACTGTGGTACGGACTGGAGCCGATCTGGATCGCTGGAGTTGGACAGAACAGTTGGCTTCATCTTCCTTCAGCTCTGCACAGCTCAACACACTGGCAAGATTAGAAACTAGTGGTTTATGCTTTACGTAAGCACGCGTGTCTTCTCTGAGGCTCGTGATGCCCAATTGTGCAGGCAGCATTAGCACGATGCTTTTATGGAACAGTTGCCATAGCCCATAGTTATCCAATGACTTTAGAACTCCAGGAATATTTCCCACCTTGTTTCTGTAGCAGAGCTTTTTACTCCTTATAACTTAATCCTCTGTCTTGTCTGTAACATCAGCAGCTTTTGTTGGATTTTTGGAATTCCAGTTCTGTGTGCCAGTAATGTCTCTTAGTTTTGCATTAAAAATTGTGGTTTAAGTAGCAATTAGCGTGCTTCAAGTTGTAGTGGATCCAGTTTGGAACCAGTAGAGATCTCCCATCATTTTTATCTTAAAAGGGGAAAAAAAAGGCAAAGAGAAAACAACAGATGAATCTTGCATTTTGCCAGTAAGAAGTCTATCACTGGTGAAACAAACCCTGTTTTCATGGAGTTGTGAGTTTTTCTTTCATGGTGTTTCCGAAAGTCTTACACAAGTGAAACCAGGTGGGTAGTTGCTTAACCAAATATTTACCATAACCTTTTTGTTTAGAAAGTATCGTGTTTAGTACCTGTTATAAGCATGTCAGCTATCCTGACACGTGAGGAGAACCACAGAATACTTGTGTGGTTTAGGTGTTGCTCAAAATGGTGAGATGAGTTTGGAAACTTGTTTTGAAGCCCTGCAAAAGTTGGATGGGCTGCAGTGGAATGAATTATCCTGTGTTGATCGCCATCTCTCCTACTTTGGGGTTACTACTCCAGGAATCCTGTCAAACTGTTAAATATCACTGAGGTTTTGGCTAGATACACTTTGTAGAACTGGGTAGTTCAGAATAGGCCAACACACCTTTTCTGGTTCTGCTACCTGGTCTTCAGTATGTGTCTGCTTTACTAGTCTGTGGGTGGGTGTATGTGATCTGTGTTCCCCCATCCTTCCACCATATCATAGAATCATTAGGGATCGGAAGGGACCTCTCAACATCACCCAGTCCAATCCCTCTGCCACAGCAGCATCACCCAGACCAAGTTGCACAGGAACACAGCCAGGCGGGTCTGGAACGTCTCCAGAGAAGGAAACTCCACAATGCCCCTGGGCAGGCTGTTCCAGAGTGTGAAATACTATCACGTGTTCACATCTGACCTAGGTTAAATCTAAATTTACGATTGATCTCTTGTGCAATACTGGCATTTATGACGTGTCTCTGCCCTCAGATAGTCTGGTGACGGCAAGTTGAAGTTCCAGATGTTTCATCTGAGTTGCGTGCTTGCTCAGAAATTCAAGTAGATCACTGAAAACAGCATTCCCCCTTCCAGGATCTTTAGAGTGACTAAACAGAGTTCACTGCGGTCTTCACTATCGCTTTTCAGAAGTAGGCAAGGAAATTAAATGTTCTTGTTATGATGGCTAGTTTTAGTTGAGAGCATCACCTCATTAGTAGTGCAGAGGATGTGACTGACACCTGTTTTAGATTAGAGCTGTTAATATAACTGCATCTGAATTCTTACATGTTGAAGTTGGCAAATACCATCGCATTGTTCACCAAGGGTATCTAAATGTGTTAAGATGGGATGAATTTTCTTGTTTTAGTCTGTTGTCTTTGGCCTGGAAAGGGCCAAGTGGTCTTACTCATTTGAAGGTAAGATAGTGATCTGCTCACTTGAGAAATGTTGCAGGTCAGTTTGTGGATGCACAAGTCAGTTCCAAGATAAACAGAGCTGGAGTCATTGTGTAACGTACCATTGCAGTGCTTACAGCATGAGCTATTTGCTTTTCACTGTGCTTTTCTTAGGAGAAGAGACTGCTTTGGCCATGACCAAGTTGGTCTTTGTTAAAAGAAGTACAACTGAGTGCACCTGAAATACAGCTGAAGTGCTCTTAACCAGCAGAGCTTCCGTGCCTTGTCGTGGTGATGTTGAGCATATAATTTCCTACCATTCCTAGCCTATCCTGTAAGGACGTGGAAGGAAGTCTTGTCGGCCAGTTGTTATGCATGTACTCCCTTGCCAAGGGCACATATTTCTGAGCTGTGTGGCTTCCAAGTAACTATTATCTTATTCTTCCTTTATTTTTTTTTCCCCTCATTAACAGGAAAACCTAAATGAAAGCAGTTTCTGAAAAGCAGATGTTGCCAAGAGGTGGAAAATGCATCCTATGTTGAATTGAGGAAGTAGCTGTTGCCCTGGCTGCTCCCTTTAGCTGTGCAGAAATGCTGGTTTGCATGTTGGATTAGTTTTTTTGGGGGTTGCTTTGTTTTTCCTGATGACGTACTGAAATGGGAGGCTTGCTAGGGTCAATTAGTTGATCTTTTGAGGTCCCTTCCGATCCCTAATGATGCTGTGATTCTATGAAGTTCAGAGTGGCCTAAGTGAAATTTACAGGTGCGCATGAGCCAGGCAGAAAACGGGTTCACGAGTGATGGTGGCTGTGTGGTGTGTGGAAAAGAGACTGGATTCCTTTTAGGAGGTAGAGAATAATCTGACCGACAGTTTATGTATTTGCAGTGTCACTTAAACAGTTAAAAGCCATTCTCCAGTATTATGGACCTTGTTAGTTTTCCAGCTGACCTTGTACTAGTGCCTCCTACTCTACTACCTGTGGATCAAAGGGAGCGTGCTTGGTGTTTTGCTTTTTGTCAGATTAGGTAATCAGTCTCTCTCTTTCTTCTCGTAGAGCAAATCCGATTAAAGAATATAAGAAAAGTATATGGAAGGTGCTTGTGGTATCGCTTGCGACTCTTAAAACCACAACAGAACATAATTCCTACAGTAAAGTAAGTAATTTTGTCTGCAATTCCTACGTTTTATTTTATTAAGAATATTTTTTATAGTCAAAGCAGCTGCAATTAGTTTATATAACAATGGCTTTTGTGTCGCAGAGGAAACGTGTGCGATCTGCTATATCTGAGTAATTAATGCTTCATCATTATTTTTGAGTAGAGCTTGAAATCAAGATGGATGCTCTTTGTCCTTCATAAAATATCTGCTCAATGAAACCGGTGAACCTCAGCACTAATCCATAAATAAGCAGTGCTTTTATTTCTTAAATACAATAGTCCTTCCTCACTGAAATGAGCAGTGCCAGCGCCGTCTTGATTTAAATATTTAATATGTTATCCTATATATTCCAGTATACAACAGTCATAATTCGTATATTCGAAGCTGATGGCTTTATTCCTTCATCTCTATTACCCCAACCCTCAAAATATTTTGCTGGCTGTTAGGAATCTTATTTTTTTTTAAGTTGACTTTGTTGAGGTTCAGGTTAAACTCATTCTTTAAAAATAGGAAATACTATTCTATACCTGTGGAGGACAGACAGTTGAAGAATGTAAAGCATCTGTTGATAGTGGCTTCTCCTCGCTTCAGAGAGAAAAAGCGTGAGGGAATAAACTAATCACAAGGCAGAGCAGCTGTCTCGTGTGTGTTGAAAGTGATAAGTGAAATACTCATACCTACTTTGAAATGAGTTTGCTGTTTTAATATGGTATCTGAAGACTGATTTGTACATTTTAAAAACAATAAATACTCTTTCTTCCAAACAGGAAAATAGTCCTCCTTGCTGGCTGGGCTTTGTTTTTGTTTCTTGCGTACAAAGTTTCCAAAACGGATCGAGAGTATCAAGAGTACAACCCTTACGAGGTTTTACATTTGGATCCTGTAAGTAAAAGCGTGTTTCATTAGTGTGTGCTGCTGTAACTGTCTGCTCCACGTTTGGATGTCAAACATAAACCTTGCTTGTGATGGGGCTTTTGTTTTGTGTTTGTTTCAAGTTAACTGTAGAGAATGTACCTGCTGGCTTTGTTGTTCTTCACTACCTGGAGGTTGTAGCTGCATGCTGTTAGGTATTCTTTACCTGTATCCGTGCTAAATCATAACTTCTGTGTCTTAACTCCTTCAAAACTGATAATATATTGAGGTGTGTTTGGGTTTTTTAAGATTTATTTTGAATCTTACTGGTGAAGTAGTTTTCCTTGTGTTGAGAGGAAATGCTCTGTATGCCCTGTGAACATCTCTAGCCATTTTTTGGGATGCTGCTGCAGAAACTGCAGTAAACAAGAACATAGATTCATTTGATTTGCAGTCCTTGTCAGCAGTATTTCTTTTGTAAATGAAAGGTTTCACTAAAGGCTCTTGGTGAGGCACACTTTTGATGTAGTAAAGGTTACCTTGACTCTCAGTCGCATCTGTGAATGCAAACAAGAAATTTTAAGTAGTGATACAGGCCAGTTTGTTTATTAAACTGGAAAAACACACATATTGTTTACCTAGAGAACAGACAGTGCTTTATTTACAGTCAAGATCTGATTCAGAAATGACTGTAACATCTTACGTATTCTGAGGAAACAAATAGGCCTTCTGGGCATCTCTTAAACTCTTATTTCTTCTTGTCAAACTCTTAATCTTAAGCACAATACCTCTATCATAACTAAAGAATCTGCTTATGATTTCCTCATACAAAGTTCTTCTTTTGAATAGCAGTAGAGTCGTTCAGCTCTGAGCTCTGAGATGTTTCACTCTGTAGTCTAAGGAAGTAGTGGGCTGTGGAAACAGCTTGGTACAACATAGAATCATTAGGGATCGGAAGGGACCTTGAGAGATCAACTAGTCCAGTCTTCCCCACCACAGCAGGATCACCTAGACCAAGTCACACAGGAACATGTCCAGGCGGGTCTTGAACATAGAGGAGCTTGGAACAATAACCTGAAGAATGTTATGATTAACAATATAATGGACAAATTCAGTGTGGAGAGCTTAGTATCTGTATGGACATTAACAAAGACGTCTCTTGCCATTACGATGTGATTGCTAGCCTTAATCAAGGCAGGTGTGCTGTTGAATAGTGTTGGAAAATGACAGTCGCATCGTATTCTAGGTAGAGATATAGTAAAAGTAAAGGAAGCCTCAAGGTTGTTTAAGTTTTGCTTTAGGTTTATTGGAACAGTACCATCACCTTTAAATAGCTTCCTATGTGTTTATTATGCAGTTAAGGTCAGCAGACTAGATCTCTGTACCACAACGTGTCGACGAGTCCTGTGGTAATAGTTTTGTGAAACCTAGCAGGTAGAGATAGTTTACTAGAAAGTCTTTCTCTGCACTTACTATAAAGTTCTGTGGATTTTCTTGAGTAGTGAAGTTCACAGTCTAACCTGAAATTTAATGTGCAGGGCTCTGCGTTGGTGGACTTTAACAATGCGCGGTAGTAGAATAAAAATCGCTCTCTCAGTTGTAGGTAATGTATTCTCTTTGTTCATGGAGTCTGAAATAATTTATGGGTAGGATGATTCTAGTCAAAGGCATTTTTAAGCAGCAGGGCGATCTGCTGTTCCTAGTGACTGACAGATTGATTTCTGCCTGCGAGCTGCAAGTGAACTGTTATGCTTGATGTATGAACTCTTGCTTGAATAGAATAATATTGCAAGTGCAAATTCTTCGCGTTCAGGATATGTTTAGGAAAAGAGAAGATTTCTCAAACAGATAAGAAAACCTTGGGTGTTTTTTTTCCTATGGATGGATGAACAAGGTAATCTAGAAGAAAACCCAGTACGCGCTCATCTGGACGTCATTTTGATAGGCTTCTAGCTTGACTAAGAAAACATAATGGTTGTGATGATATGATTTTTCTAATAACGTTTTTATGTTTCTGTGCAATACATAGGTAGTTTCATGATCGTGTGTTAAAATAGAGCTGTTTTAGTTCAGTGAATGGTTTGGAGGAATATTGCATGATATGCTTGGAATAAAGGTAATAGAAACACGGATTGGATTTAAGGTTGAATTAATTTGATTTATTTAATTAATAACATCCACATTTTCCTTTGGAAGGGAGCGAGTATATCGGAAATTAAGAAGCAGTACCGTGCGCTCTCACTGAAATACCATCCAGATAAAGGAGGAGATGAAGTCATGTTCATGAGGATTGCTAAGGCCTACGCAGCGTAAGTTTCTGGGTCTGCCTATTAATAGTGAGATCTTGATGTTACGGGAGGGAAGCCCTTAGGGTAATTTCAGGGATGACCTGAGCAGCCACAAAGAGCGTGTTTGGGTACGGACAGAAGTCAACCCACGTCTTGGTCTGGTGCATATTTGTACAGCTTGGGAAGGGTAATTGGTTTAGCAGCTGTCTGAATACTGTGAGGTGTTATGTTTTTGTATTAAACTTCCATGTTGGCTGGGAAAAGTGTTCACGTTTGATACCTGTTAAAGGTGATGAATAAAGTGGGCTGTGTGGTTTTCAACCAACCAACTGTACCGTAGCGATTCTGAAGCTTGCTTAGAAAATATATCGTTCATTTTACCGAAGACTTGGAGACAGAATCTAACTCTCTTTCCATCTAGCAACAGAGATGTTTCATTCTGGTTCTATCTTAAGGTTTTTTCTTTGCTCCCCCATGCCCCTTTTCACCTGCAGTTGCCTTGTAGTCCTGACTTGTTCAGTCAGTGACAGTTTCACATGACCTGTGTAGTCCTTAAAGATCTCTAACCTTGGGTCCTCTTTGCCTTTGGAGTGTTTTTTTGGCCAACCCTCCTGCTCAAGCAGGACACAGATCACTGAAAAGCATAACCGCATAAAAGCCTAAATCAAACTGCACACAAACTTATCCAGAGGGTCTGAAGTGGACTCCACAACCTCCTTGGGCAACCTGTTTCAGTGTTTAATAACCCTGACTGTAAAGAAGCTTTTCCTCGTGTGAGATGGAACTTGATATGTTTCGTTTGCATCCATTACCCCTTGTCCTGCCTGATTCAGTTGAGAGTATTCCTGTCTTCTTGGCACCCAGCCCTCAGGTATTTATAGACACTAATTAAATCCCCTCGTAGCCTTTTTTTGCCCAAACTAAAAAGTCCCAATTTTTTCAAGCTCTCTTTAGAGGAGACATCTGCTTCTAACTGCTTTTTACCTAAGAGGTGACTGTTAAAAGGTTTTCTTTATGCTGAATTGTAATATTCTTACTGAATTTTTCTATAACCAGGATGTGGGCTTGGGTTTTGTAATACGAATACAGCTTTAAATTGTTTCCTCCTCTAAGTGATCACCTATCACAGTCCAGTAGCCTCTGACCAGGTTCTTTTAGGTATTCCACTTGTAGAGTTTGTCACGTATGTCACATTTGCTTGTCCAAAGGCAGTTGATGTTACGTGTGACTTCTGATTTAGTGGAGTGATACAGTTGGTTGTGTATTTAGTATCTACTATAAGTTGGACTTGGCAAAGTACAGGAATTTCAGTGTGCAGTTCAGTGACAACACAATGCAGTTCCCATTACTGATGTCTCTGATAGAATCATAGTCATAGAATCATCAGGGATCAGAAGGGACCTCAAAAGATCACCTAGTCCAATCCCCCTGCTACAGCAGGATCACCTAGACCAAGTCCAGGCAGGTTTCAAACATCTCCAGAGAAGGAGACTCCACAAACCCCAATATTAATATATATTAATGATTTAAAGAAATTTAACTGAATTTCTCCTCTTTAAACTAGCTTAACTGATGAAGAATCACGAAAAAATTGGGAAGAATTTGGTAATCCAGGAGGACCCCAAGGTAACAATTATGAGTGACTGAAGTTGTGTGATTCCAGTTTGTTGAGCTGTGTAATACCTGATTGTCTGAGTAGCAATCACATCCCAGTGTTTATAGAAAAGCCTTTTTTGTTTGGTTTGAAGCAATGCTTCTGTTCAGTTCTTGTGAAACTGGTACTGGGATGATAGTGGGTGGGAAAAGCAGGAAAGAGTTTGCTTTCACATTTCTCAAGGTCCTTGATTTCTCAGACTTCTTCTTAGGGAAAAATCTAAGGGACTCTGGATTTCTGGAGATCGAAATGAAATGATTCTTTGCTAGGACAGCACAGAAGAACCTCCTGTTCTTCTGGAAACTTTAACTTGGACCAAGTTGCTGTTGGAATTCTCTGCTTTGCTTCTGGATCTCTCATTGCTTCATCTGAAGGTGGCAAGAAGCAGGAAACTTTCTCCAATCCTCTGTAACCTTGTTCCAGACTGAAGTGTGAGGAGCTTTCTAATTTAGTGGAATTCATCTTCATTTCTATACCTGTATGTCAAAATCTGGATCAGAGCTATGTGCTCTAGTTTTTAGTTCCATGCAGCCAAAGAATGACAGCAGTCTCCTTCAAAAATCATTTGAACAGTGTTTCGAAGCAGGTGAGGGGGACCTGGAAAGTAAAAGGATACGCTTGTAATAATGTGAGGTAGTTTTAGTAGATGATTTCCCCTTGGTGGGTGCTGGTACTTCAGCTCAGCAAGCACGGATGGAACACAAGGGAGTCTCGGAGCAGAAGAGAGCGAGCTTTTACTGAACTACAGCTGTTCCAGAAACACTTTGAAGCTGCAGTCCTAAGGGTCAAATTGTTGTGGGGAAACTGAAATTGATACCACTAGTAAAAGTAAATTGTTCTAAAAATCTATAACCCTTAATAGGTAGAGAAGTGTCTCCAGGCTCTTTGCTGGGGTAGGTCATTTTATATAGCTTGACGTGGTAAATTCAGTCTGTTTTATTTGCTTGAACTCCTTTGTCTCAATAAATAGCACTTCACGACTTAACTACATGAAAGCAATGTTTAGGCTCCAGCACAGCAACTGTTTTTCTGAATCGATGGCTGTCACAGTCTGTTTGAGACAGTATCAGAACAGTATAGAATCATCAGGGTTGGAACAGACCTTCAAGATCATCAAGCCCAGTTGTCTGCCCTGCAACCCCAAACCACTAAGCCATTTCCTGAAACACCATGTCGACCTGTTTTTTGAATCCATCCAGGGATTGTGCCTCTGCCTTCTTTCTTGGCAGCTTTTTCCAAGGTCTCACCATGCTGTTTGGGAAGATTTTTCCTAATATCCAATCTGAACTTGACCCCATTTTCCCCTCGCTAGTTACTAGGGAGAGGAGGCTAACGCCCGACTCACTATAACCTCCTGTCAGGTAATTGTAGAGAGCAACGAGCTGTCCTTTTGAGACCTCCTCTTCTCCAGGCTGAACAGCCCCAGCTCTCTCAGCCTGCCCTCATCGGACCTGTGCTCCAGATCTCCAAATCAGCCCAGTTGTCCTTCTCTGCACCCTCTCCTCAATGGCCTCCTGCTCAAAACTGCACCCAGTGCTCGAGGATTCAGAGGCTCCCTTACAAGTTGTGCTGTTCATGGCAGGTCCTTTCTCCAGCCATCCATAATTTCTCTCTCTCTCACGCTCTTGGCACGCTGTAACGTAGCTTCTTCTCAGACCCATGACCAGAAACAAAGGCTGGATGGCACTGGTGATGTGGCTGCCATGCCTGTGGCGAGAGCAAAGGGAAGATGGTTCTGGTCACATGTGACTGCCACTCCAAGTTCAGAACAACTATGGCAACTGCAGCTTCAGGGCCCTTCTTCCAAGGGCTCTCTCCCTCCTCTCTCTCTCCCTCCTGGATGCTCCAGGAGGTTCCAGGGGGAAAAGGCTGAGCTCGCTGGGTTTTGGCATCTTCAAAAGCAGTCAGCTTGCAATAATCTGCATGGCTCTACCAGGGTGGCTCAGTGACAGCTCTGTGTTCCAGGGGCTGCTGTGGCATCTCCGCTGCTGCTCCAGTGGGCTCAAGGGGAGGGGGCACATGAATGCAGGGGGTCTGTACCCACTGCTCACACAACGCCCCAGCTCCTGGGGCAGCCACCATCCTGGACAGGTGGACTGTGTTGCCATAGAGAGAGACAGAAAGGTCTCAACCATCTTTTATAGAGCAGCTATGCTGTATACAGTGAGAGGGTTTTGTGGTTGGTTATCACTTCAATAAGCAGAATGCTAACGAATTTAGCAAAAGCCAAATGATTTTTGTTTGATACCTTTAAAAGTCCCTTTAAGTCTAATCTATTACTGCTCCACAGTGAATTTGTTTTCTTCCATCCTGCAGCTACAAGCTTTGGTATAGCTTTGCCGGCTTGGATTGTGGATCAGAAAAATTCCATCTTGGTGAGTGAGCTTAGCTCAAGATTCTAAGGTGAACGATCCTGGGTTACTTAATACTGCACGTTTTAGTCAAAACACTGATTAATGGTAGATTGATTCAAGTGTTTGAAGCAAATTTGAGCGGTTAATAGCGTTGGAGTAGCTTAAATCTAACCTTTTGAGAGTAAAGTATTAACATGCTTGAAAAGATCTCATTGCAATGGTGATGAGGTTTGACTGTGGTCACCTCTGCTAAGTGTGTGTTTGCTGTTGTGAGGAAACATGTNTGATGAGGTTTGACTGTGGTCACCTCTGCTACAAAGTGTGTGTTTGCTGTTGCGAGGAAACACGGGCACACCTGGTTTGTTGGGTTTGTGTGGTTCCGTTGGGTTTACTAGTGACACTAATAATCATACAGCGTCTAAATGTTCTTTTCCTTGCATTTGTTTGCTGCAAGGTATTTTTTTGGTTGAAGTTGGTGTCTTTTAATGTGGTAAGCATCGCCCTCAGTTGCTTCACAGCTTAACCACCCAGCCTTTAATTATTAAAGAAGCAGAGACAAGGTGTGGGTAATCTAAAAGACTACTTTACACTAAACTGATGATCTTCATTTAAACTCTTCCCAACCGATTGTATTACTTAGAGGTTGTTCTTCAGAAATAAAGCTGGGTGTTGTGCAATAAGCTACGTTAATTTGTAGTAGGCTTGTGGTAATGCTGTTTGACTGTATTTTAGAATACTGATTAAAGAAGAGTAGTATTAAGTAACTGCAGGAGTTAATGCAGTGTGTTTCATAATCTCTCTTCAGGTCTTGCTTGTGTACGGGTTAGCATTTATGGTTATTCTTCCAGTCGTTGTGGTAAGTATTTCATAATTAACATCCTACCTCCTGTAACCAAGCTGTAAACAAAGAGTAGTCTAAGGCAGCTGTCTTGCCTTTCATGGAGAAAGCAGCCAAGCGAGTGCTTTTTTGTCGTCTTCTGTTATTAAAGGAAGTGTAGCTGCCGTAGAGGTTCCAAAAACATGCTGTGCCATGATAGAGAGGGGGGCTGTGGGGAAAGTGTGAGATGTGGCAAGTGTTAGACTGAGTTATGTAATATGTCTTGTACCTTCTCTCGTTCGTTCCATAAAAATTAATATGATGTGATGAACTCGAGTGTGCTCAGTGGTACAGAGCCAAGACTGAGACGTCTGTAGCTTGATTTGGTTTCTCCCGGCTGCTTTTGTTTTCATAACATCAGTTTTTATTGATCTTCTGTACACCATGAGATGTCTGCCCTTGAGATTTCTTTGTGTGAGAGGAATCAATTGCTAGGTGAGTGGTATTTCAGGTCTTGTGTTTGTCCTCCACTATTGCTTTTGAAGAGCGTCCCTTACTCAGTGATTGTGCCTTTGGGGTACGGCATGAAGGAGGACTCAGAAAATTGACATCATAAGCCTTCCTGCTCTTGGGAAGAGGATTTTAATTTGAGAAGGTATTTTGGCATCTTGGCAACTGCTTGCATCTCTGTATGCAGAGACTCAGACAGGCATTTTCCATTCCCTTTGAAGAGTCTTTCTGCGTAATTGACGATTCAGTGTAGAAAATCAGATGTGGCAATTTCAAGTTGTTGAATAAAGAATCTAAAATTCAGGGTAGCGCTGGCATAATTTTCCCATTTTCCCTCTTAGTTTTCAGTCGGTGTCTGTTGTTGCTGTTCTGTATACATGTACTTCTAGTAATTTTATACCGAGCTTGTCATAGCCCAAGTACAAGTAAACATCCTTTCTCTTGTTAGGAAGAAATGTCCTGAGCAGAGAGAAAAACAATCTGCCTCTTCTTGCCCCTGTACCACATGTAGACTTCAGCATTCAGACTTGTCACTGTAGATCTCTTTTTATAATCAGTGAAGTGGAATAGTCGTGTTTTGGGAGCAAGTTGTTTTACAATGTCAATCTGAAGTAGACATGCGAGATGATTCACCCCTTTAATAGGCCTGTTTCCCTTTTATGAATCAATAAAGGAGCTGAAGTTAACAGTAGTGTATTCATCATTTATCTGAGATGGGCTCCTAAAATAAAGCCATTTCCTCTCTTTGAATCCAGATCAGTAAAAAAGGAAGATCCTGATGGAGTTCTTCCTAGATCTCCGCTGACCTAAATGATCTGTGAAGGAGGCGAGAGAGATGAGCTCTGTCTGCAGAAGCAGTTAGAGCAGCCTGCTTCATGCAGATTTAGACTGGCTATAGTTTTTATTCAGTACCAACACATCAAGATTTGATACCTGTGGATTTATAATTAAACTTTAATTGGTATGCACTATTTAATTAGTATGAACAGTTATGCACAGCTCTTTGTTAGCATTCATCTGTTCATGGAAGAATCAATTCTAATTTAAAAACAGCCATTTGTGGAGAACCAGTCATGTCTAGGTGATCCTGCTGTGGCAGGGGGATTGGACTAGATGATCTTCTGAGGTCCCTTCCGATTCCTAGCTTCATCATTGCTGATGTTGGTTTGTTTTTAAATATCTCAGGGGTCCTGGTGGTACCGATCGATACGATACAGTGGAGATCAGATTCTCATCAGGACCACTCAAATATATACCTATTTTGTCTACAAAACACGAAACATGGACATGAAACGTAAGTAAAAGGCCTCTTCAAACGTTGATGTGTTCTTCAGAAGATGGCAGTCTGTTGATATAAACAAAGACTTACAAAGCAAAAGCATTTTAAGTTAAATTATTTCTGGTTTTTTTAGAGAGTCAGAAGAAAACTTCATTGTGTTGCATGTGAGGAGTCTGCTGTAAAATGAAGTATTTGGGAGAGTGTGTTCTAGAAATCTGTTTATCTGTGTCTATTCATTAATATCCTCTCTTCTTTTCCACTTTTGTGTGTTGGGAGAAACACACTGACAGCCTGTAGTTGTGGATAAGTACGTGGCCACTGTAAGCCCACATTTCTCTTCAGTTAGTGTAACAAAACAGGCTTTGGGAATTTTCTGGGGGCTGTCATAAAATTCTTGTATCACTGAAAAATGAAACAGCCTTCCTGGTTTTGTGTTCTTACTTCTTTCTATTAAAGCTAAATTTCTGTTTTAAAAGGTTTGCTCCACTCAATTTCAAGTTGCTGTTACTGGTTTAGTTTCTGATACACTTAGTTTTCTTTTCTGCTCACGTTTAAATGTCATCAGCAATTGAAAAGCAGAATTAGTTGTCCCCAAAACAATCTTAGGTTTGTAAAGACATTCTTTAATACCTTTGCGTTGCTCTGTTGTTCAGCTTTAGATTTGCTGGAATCGTGCTAGGAGCATCTGCTCTTGATGCATCCCTTTCCTCTTGAACAGAGAACGCATGAGGTCTAAGAATATTGTCAAAAGTAGGCTTCATGTTGAACCTTCTCACACCCATAGCTTTGAAGACTTGCTGTGTCTCCCCATCAGATGGGTTAAAGAGTTAACCCTAAGTTTAGGTTGACACTTGCAGGGAGTCCTGGAGTCACAGGAAAGGCAGGTTTTTCCGCTGAGATCGGTTCTGTTGTCTGAATGAAGAATGAGTTGCAGCTGAGATGCCTCAGATAAACCATACAGTATTCAGGTAAGGCTTTTGCTTGGTTCTGAGTGCTGCAGCTGGGAGACATCGATGCCTAAACTCAAGGCTTAAGCTTGGGCAGATGTAATCAAACTAGCCTAGGGAAACAGTGAGGTAAATCTGCATGAATTGCTTTGTGTTAGATTATTTTAAATTTTCAAGGCAAATATGTTTATAAAACTTGCTTCCTTTTGTGATCCACAGCTGTGGATCTTAAATAGGAAAGTGTTTATATAGGGAAGTGTGTGTACGTATACAGATACATGCATTTGCCTGAACCTTTTGGGGGTGCTTTGCTTGGGAAGTAAAGAGATAATCAAAAACGTAAATGAAAACTGATGCTCAGGGAACTGGACTAATTGTTACTAGGTGGAATTCTTTGAGTGCTGCAAAGTAGACTGAAATAACTTCGACTTGCTTAGAAGAGAACTGTCTCAAAATCTTAAGAATGAAGCTTGAATAGCTGTTGCTATTTAACTGGAGCAAATGATGGGGTCAGCTTTCTCTTATTGTCTATGGCTGAGGCATCTGATATGTTCATGAACAGAAAGCTCACCATGGGGCTAAAATACCCTATTGTGTATGACTTGCTGATCTTAATTACACCACGGAATATTTTGAGCTAGTATGGATTTTCCTAATCACTTCAGGAGAAGAGCAGTCCATCATCTTCAAGGGATTTCTAAGCAGGGATATTTATCGCCCTGCTTTTCTAATAATTAAAGCGTTTTTTAGTGAGTTTTCAGAACATTTAGTTGAAATATCCTTCCTGCCTCTTCCTCCTGTACTTGCATTGCGGTGCTGCCACAGGTCCATGAATTGCTGAGGGGAATGCTTCTGTGGGCATGCAGAATTAGCCAGGATGCTGTGCAGCACTGTCTGCCAGCCCTGAAGAAGCCTAAGCAAGGCATTTAGAGGGAAAGCCTGGGTTTGATGCCATGCAGAATGGAACCCTGAGCAATCTTCTGCTGCGTGCCAGGCATTGGTTCTTGCTTCCTTTGCCCCGTGGCAGTGGTAACTGATCCACTAAATAGAGAACATGGTTATTAGTGTGTGTTGGGGTCAGAGTGGGAATTCTGTAGCTGAGGGTTTTGAGGAAATGGGTGGTGTAGGATGATGCTGACATTTTCTGTCTGTCTCTAATTATCTTTGCAGGGCTTATCATGGTTTTAGCAGGGGCATCGGAATTTGATCCTCAGTACAATAAAGATGCTACAAGCAGACCAGCAGACAACATTCAGATACCACAGGTCGGTTATATCAAGAGATGTTTTATAAAAACCTGACTCTTTCAAGGGAAGAAGGAGATGAGGCTTCTAGGTGACCAGCTGATAGACTTCGAGTTCTCAAGGCATTAGTGTTGGAACTGTATCTCTTCAGAAATCAAAATGAGAAAAATCTAAATGAGAATGATTTTTAAATAAAAGATGTCATTAATTGGTGATAATGCTTAGCTTAAGTGGAATCAGTTTGGGGTATAGACTGGTGGAATCAGTTTGGGATATAGGCTGGTGGACTGGCTGTTTGGGGAGGGTGAGCTGAATAGGAAATTGAGTGTCAGTCCGTGTAAAATTTGAGTGTTGCTATCCAGGAGATGATTGCTTTTAAATCATTAACACAGATCCGATTAAGTATTCTAATGTTGTAATAAAATTATCTGCTGTCTGAATTAAGAAAGTCTTTTAAATATTATAAAAACTTACCCGTGGATGTCAGTTCTCCTCAGGTTGCTTTCTATTTTTGTTTCTACTCAAGCTTCCCAACAGAGATGCCATAATGCGTACCGTGGGCAAAGTATTATTGCTAGCAGAGTTTCAGGAAGTCTTATTTATCTGAAACTAACACTTTGGCTTTAAGAAGTTTAAAGCACAGTATGCAAAATCCTCCGGTGGAAAAGAAATGCTCCACGTGTGCAGAACAAGGAGGGTAGTTTTAATCTTTGCCACACACACACAGAGTTTAATTTTCAAATCAGAAACATCATAATACAAAGACAGTCGACTCTGATACCTCTTCATTGCCTGTCTTTAAAAAGGTTCTTTATTGTCTTTGGACTTTTAAGAGAAGGAGCTGTGGTTATGTGAGGTTTTTTCAGTAGGCACTGTGCTTTGGAGCATATGACTGGGATAGATCACCTTGATCATCAGATCTCCCATGCTGTTGCAAGCACTGGCACTGTGCGAGTCATTTATACTTCATCTTTCTCTTAAAGTCAGCCAAGCCTCGTGTAATGGTATCCTACTGTGTAGCTGTTCTAGAACTTGGTGTTCTGGAGTCTTGTTTGTGAACAATTTGTATCCGTGTGTTTTGTCATCGTTATTCTCGAGTCGCTGGTTCTTGCTGTGTGTATCCTTAATGCATTTTTAAACGGAAGCAATAGCGTGTTCGTTCTCTTTTTGCCTTCATTTTGCTAAACCAGGAAGGCTGCTATCTTCTAATCCTTTTTTCCCCCTAAAGAATCTTAATTTCCCTTGTCATGCCACATGCTGAATAGGATCTGCCTTCAGCTGATGAGTTTGAAACTTCTAGATTACTTCTATTTTGTCTGTGCAGGGTGATCCATCGTATCCCGTGTTAAGTCTTGGCAGTGCCTTAGGTGGTGGCAGTGCTACCTCTCTATTTCTGCAGCAACTGGATGATCCTGTGGTCCCTTCCAACCCTGACTGATTCTATAACTTCTTAATGAGGATGAGGGGGTCACTGGAGGGGGCTGCCCCAGGGGGTTATGGAGTCTCCTTCTCTGGAGATGTTTGAAACCCACCTGGACTTGGTCTGGGTGATCCTGCTATGGCAGGGGGATTGGACTGGATGGTCTTTTGAGGTCCCTTCTGATCCCTGATGATTCTATGATTCTAAATAACTTTCTCTATACTATTTTCCACAGCTCTTTCCAGTGTTGGCTCAATACAACTCATGTGGTTTTCCCTATTCATCTCACCTGATATGCCTCTGTTTTTCAGCTAATGAGCTCCCATCTTTGGGCAGCAGTCGATGCTAATAAGCGAGTGCCTGAGCTTGCATTTTATGCCATTGGATTTTATTTTCCATTTCTAAAGCTGCAGTCCCCAGTGCCATCTGCGTTCTCTTCCTTTCTTGCTGTGTGTGACGGTGTGGGTTTCAGTGGCATCGATACAGAAGGGTATTGCTGATCAGTTTTGTTAGTGTATCCTGCTTTTTGGGCTGTGATCGTTGTCTCGATTCTTCTTCACGGTTGTATCAGAAACCCAGTGTTGATATTTGCAGCGGAAGTTTTCTTTACTAGAGTTTTAGCCATCTGGCTCTGGTGTCATACCAGCATGTCCTCGTAAGAAGCTTCCTGTTAGATAATCTTGTTTTAAGGGTAGGGAAAGGCTGGTCAAAAAAGCAGTGTAGGCTGACTGTTGATGTTTTAACTTCCCTTTGTGGCTGGAGAGTTAGAAACTTCAGTTTCACATAACTTGTTGACTTGAAAAAAAATGAAGGGGCCATGTATTGATTTTTATAAAGCATGAGCTTCTGTTACTCAGCTTTGCATCCTTTCCTTCCGGGGTCCTCAACAAATTGAGAGACCTGTTCTGAACTGTGTGTCTTCGTCTAGTCAGGATCAAGTTAGGTCACCCTGGGTAAGGAATACCACGCTGCTTTCATGTTGGTGTTTTTATAAATAACATGCTTGCTCTTCATCCTACTTGGGGTTAAGGCTTACATAACGCTCCTTCCTGTGATACTCAAGACTGTATCTGAGGATGTTGGCTAGGCCTTACATGAATGAAAGGTCTCAAGATGCTGCTGCTGCTTGTGTATACTAAGTTGAATATGAAAACGTTAGAAATAGTGTTAAATCTAGCAGATGTTTGCAATAAAAACACTTTTATCAATACAGATTTACTCAGTGCTGCTCAGGTATGCTTCCTGTACTCAAATCTTTGCTTCCCTCCTCTCATCCCACGTTGAAACAAGGCATTTAAAGGTATTTCTTGGACCTGTGTTAATAACAAAAGCAGCTCATGCCCATGTCTACAGAACTTTGCAGGGAAGTTTCTTTGAAGGCTTATTGTTGTGAATGCAGCTTGTTTTCCTCTGCAAGCTGTTCTCCTCAGTTTGTTTCTCTTCAGCCACAAAATAGCTCGTTGTATTTAATTATTTCAGCTCATCAGAGAAATCGGTGGCATAAATTTAAAGAAGAATGAGCCTCCGCTCACCTGCCCTTACAGCCTGAAAGCCAGAGTTCTGCTGTTGACTCATCTTGCCAGGATGAAAGTTCCTGAGGTCCTTGAAGAAGGTATTGACTTCCTTACTAATATGTTAGTCACTATAATAATTAATAAATATTGATAATAAATAAACAAAACCCAAATCTTAATATAAAATCTTAGTGGGCAGCAAGATGACTCTGAGCCAGCAGTGTGCTCCTGTGGCCAAGAGTGCCAACAGCATTCTGGATCAGAAGGGGGGTGGTTAGCAGATTGAGAGAGGCTCTTCTCCCCCTCCACACTGCACTGGTGAGACCGCATCTGGAGTGTTGTGTCCAGGATCTACTAAATAATGAAGAGTATGTTCTCAAAATTCTTGTTGCACTTAATTTCAAGTTATTTTTTTAACCTGTGATTACCTGATGAATTAATTGCTATTTTAATAAGACTGGGCTATCGTCTGGGCTGTTCTGTTGCTTTTTTAGATGGATCTAGTAAGTACTTAATTGAGCGTGCAAGGTGCTTGTGTGGCACACAAGACTTGGGTGCCATCATAGCCTTTGCCTGATCCCATTTTGTTAGGGAGTGTTATTGATGGATGTGTCAGTGCGAGTAAGTGCTATTTTCAACAATACAAGAACAAAGAGCAATGAAGACCACAGCATTAAATGTCCAGGTTATGTAAACTACCCCCTTCTTTCCTAATAGAAGTGCAGCATAATCACAGCTAGTTATGTCTTGCAGATCAACAGTTCATCCTGAAAAAGAGTCCTGCATTACTTCAAGAAATGATTAATGTGATCTGCCAACTAATAATAATGGCTCGAAGCCGGGAAGGTAAGGAACTGAACCATTAAAACTAGTAAATATGATTCTTTTATTGCAGTGTGTTGGTTCTTGTGGGGAGACTTAACCTGTGATACTTAGAACTGACTGACTGTGCTTCTGCTCTTCTCGCTGTAATGAGAGAGATCTGTTTTAATGATTGAACTGCTGCTGCTACCAAGCCCTCCTCTGATAGCTCAGCTCTCTGTGTTCACCTTGTAAATTTTAGCAATTCAAAATTTCTCCTTGAATGCAATTGAAAGCCTCTTCTGGTCCAGCTGTGGTAGCAAAGCACTTAGTGTGAGACACGCTGAACCTTGTGTTCACCTGCCTTTTAAACTGCACTTCGACAATTCTTTCTTCTCTGAGTGTCACTTGTGGTTCTGCTCATTTCTTTGTTGTGTTGCTTCTGTTTCTCCGTTTCTAGTTCCTTTGCTGTCAAGCCTGCTGTGTTACGTGGTTTGGTTTGTTGTGCTTTTCTTTTTCCTCAACTTGTAGTGGCAGGTGATTGGATTTCAATTGAAATAGAATACTGATGTTTTACCTTTTTATGGTAAAAATAACAAACGATGCTGAGGATGGTTGCTTGCAGTGTAAAGACACCAAGCCTTGCTGTGACAAACATGTATGAGCCAGGCTTTCTTTTTTAATGCCAGACTGGGAACAGTTTTGCTTGCCATCAGATAATACTCATTGGTTAATCTTTGCTAGACCAAAACTGCTTTAATAAGCATTGATAGTGAGCATATTAGACTGTGACATGCACTCTTCTGGACTATGACATGAATTGAGCAGTAGATTTCTGTTTCTCTGTTAAGCCCTAGCTTTATTACTCTGTGAGGCCGCTGGGGAGAAAATTTGAAACCTGGAAGGGAGCAGCAGCCGCTGTTTTTCATTGCAAAAGTAATCTTCACATAACATTAGATAGCATTTATTGATGGGTGTCATATTAAGAGCTCAGCTGGGGATGGATAACACATCATACACACACACACGTACCTATTGAATACACAGATCCAAAACAAGTTGGGTTTGATGCTTTTTTCCCCCCTTAAGTGAAACGGTGGTGGGTTTTTTTGTCTAATAATTGCATAGATGCATTGTGCTGCTGTTCCCTGAGACAGTGTTAGATGGACATCTCCTTTCTTAGTGTTCAGCTACATAATAGGAGGGAAACGTCTGCTGAGCACTGTGAGTGCAGTGAGAGTAAAACGGCTTGCTGCTTAATGATGCTGAACGTCTTAAGATGCCTCTTGCTTTTGCTTGGTTGACTGGAAGCAAATATGTATTCAACAAGTGTTAGAAGAAAAAAAAATTGTGGTGTCTGTTTCATTCTCCCCAAGAAAGGGAGTTCCGTGCTCCATCTTTGGGATCTCTGGAGAACTGTATGAAGCTTTCCCAGATGACTGTCCAGGGACTTCAACAGTTCAAGTCTCCGCTTTTGCAGCTGCCTCACATTGAAGAGGACAATCTTAGGCGAGTCTCCAATCATAAAAAGGTATGAAACTCCACATGGTAGCTGCTTATGCTGCTGCTTTTACCTATTTGTTCTATCTCCAAGAGTCTGTCTGTGCACTGCGTTCTCTGCTCCCATGTGACTTCCTTCTCTTTTTTTTTTTTCCCCTAAATTCAGTATAAAATCAAAAGTATCCAGGATTTGGTGAGTTTGAAAGGTTCTGATCGTCGCAATTTACTTCACTTCCTCGAAGATAAGAAATACGATGAAGTTATGGCTGTCCTTGGCAGCTTTCCCCATGTCACTATGGATATAAAACCGCAGGGTGAGTGGGAGGTCCTTTCGCTCGGTGTACGTCGTTCTTCTGACACTTTGATAGCCTTTTGGCAATAAGCTTTTGGAGGAGGGTGAAACGACTCACAGATATTTATGTGACCTGGAAATTACACAGCGTTGAGTGGCAGGCTCTGAGGTTTATAGCCCAAGGAGATGAAGTACAGTGAAACGTCTCACAAATTCCCAAGCCGACAGTATTTTCTCCTACAGGAGCTTGTCTGATATTTCATCGGTCAGTGTACTATTCCGTGAGCAGTGTGGAGTTCTGGTTGAAATATCACTTACTAGCTGTCTTTAAAAGCTGTGATGATTCCAGGATTTGTGCTTGGCTTACTCCAGTGTGACATTTTGAGTTGGGCCTCCTGATGACTAAATATTCATGGCTTCCTTTTGTGATGATCCTTGTGTGGGTTTTATATCCGGCGGAATTTGTCTGGGCTACCTTTTGTGCACACTCTTGATGACTGTGCAACGCTGAGGTTCTTCTCCCCCTCTGCTCTGCACTGGTGAGACTGCATCTGGAGTAGTGTGTCCAGTTCTGGGTCCCTCAGTTCAAGGACACAGAGCTGCTGGAGGGTGACCTGTGTGGAGCAATGAGGATAATGAAGGAAGGAGAGCAGCTTCCTGATGAGGAAAGGCTGAGGGAGCTGGGGCTCTTGAGCTGGGAGAAGAGGAGGCTGAGGGGGGGCCTCATTCATGTCTAAAAGATGTGAGGGGTGGATGTCAGGAGGATGGAGCCAGGCTCTTCTCAGGGTCTTCTGGGGACAGGACAAGGGGCANATGATCTTTCGAGGTCCCTGCCAATCCCTCAGGATTCTCTGATTGTTGTTCCTCCCCAGCCTACAGTATTCTCCACAGTCTGGAGATCCAGACTTCTCAAGGGCTTTCCTGTGGGTGTTGTATTTGATGTCTTCATTAAAATACTCACTGTTGCTGGCTTGTTTCTCTTTGCCTTCCTCTTAAAGAATTAAACGTGTGATTTGAATGAGGCATGGAAATGGAATTGTTAGTCACACCAAAGTGGGAAAAAATACATCCAAGTTACGATCGACAGAGCCAATCTAACGGGGTCTCTTTGCTCATGTGCATTGTTTCTTCTTCCTGAAGTTTTATGCTTTTAATATATAATGCTCAATACTACAGGGTTGTGGTTCCTGCAGCAGCTCTCACTTGGAATTTTTTAACCTTGGTGCAGTTAAAACTTCCATCTCAGTGTTTCTGTCCCATAGTTTGCTGAATTGCCAGCCCTCATCCCAGCAGTCTGTTTGAGGTCGTACAAGACTTCATACGAATCGTGCTTTGAAGCTATTTTTGTGTTTAAACTTTGTGGCTTTTATTTGCATACAGCAGAGACATTCTTTAATGGGAAAAAGGCTTTAAAGACGTTTAAATATGTGTTTCTTTTCCTTTTACACTAGTTTTGGATGATGAAGACAGCAACAACATTACAGTAGGCTCTCTCGTCACTGTTCTGGTCACACTGACAAGACAGACCATGGCAGTAAGTACTAAGAAAGCATCAGGGTCCCTGCAAGCATATGCTAATGAACAGAGATTTCTTCTTAGCAAGCTCACGCAGTTTGGTTTGGGTTTGGTGGGGTTTTTTTTTGTGTAAATAACTGTAGAATAGGGAACTCGAAATGGAGAACTTGTGCTCTTAATCCTCCCTTAGGTTTTGTTTCCGAATGAGAAAGTTTTCCTGGACTCAAACCAAAGTTCAGTCTGACCCACTGCAGTTGTCTAGGGAACTGTAAAAGAGTATGGCAACTGATACTGCCCCGAGGTTTGTAAATAACAGGAAAAGAGACTTTCGGAGCTTAGTTCTTGAACTAAAGTATTCACACTGGTACTTGGGACAGGGTTTGATTTCACTTGCTGTGAGCTCAGTGTTACAAATCTCCTAAAAGAAACTCAGTCCAGCAGAACGTAGAATATACGTAACAGAAAGTACTCCATGAGCACGTGCGTTGCTGAGTGGATCACAGTAGGGTGTAACCAAAATAATCCCACGTCCTGGCACTTACTGTTGTGATCTGTGCTTATTCTTTAGCTTGTCATGCAGTCATGACTTTCTTGAAACAAAAATCTTCACGCAGAGATAAGCTGCACTTACTTTTAGCTAACGAAGCCTACAGAGTCGTTCATTGCATCTGTGCTGTTCAGATAATTGTCTGAGTAAACAGGAAGTATGAGTTAGGCTTCTGAGGTAAGAAGTGTCACGGTGAGGATCAGAGTAGCTGCCGTAGCCAGCTCAGCAGAGAGCAGTCAGTATATCCAGGGAATTGCAGAATGCATCATCTGTTGAATCGCCACCCTGGGATGTGTTTCAAGTCGTGTAGAGGTGGAGCTTAAGGACAGGGTTTAGCAGAGGGCTTGTTGGGTTAATAGTTGGGCTTGATGGTCTTAAAGGTCTTTTCCAGACTAAACAATCTTATGATCTCAGTGATAACAGAGGACGCAGTAGGTAGGAAGTAAAAGCACCGTATCGCTACGCTGAATATTAGGAAAGTTAACTGAAACTTGTGAGCTCCAGGAACTGTCTAAAAATGAAACTACCTGACTGCACGTAGAAAAAACTCACTTCAGATGGTTTTTAATGAACTACTAGGCAGTCCACCTCTGAGACAGAGGACCTGGCATCTAGTGCTAGCCTTTTAGAAGATGCTTTTTTGTGATGGAGCTCATATTTGTGTAAGATCACTTCTTACATGCCTGTAGTATCTTTTGAAGAAGCAAATGCATGAAAAAGTACTGTTCACACAGAGATCTTCTAGTCTGCATAATGGTGACGATGTGTTTCGTCCTAGTGCTTCACGTTTCTGGGTTGATTTGTTGTCCTGTGTCCTAGACTAGCAGTGCAGCCGTCGAAGTTCTTAATGGAACAGCATTTGTGTGGTTCTGCTGCTGGCTTTTCTGATGCAGGGTTTGGTGTGCGTTAGAAAACAAGTTGTTAATTTGGAACAAGATGACATGTTAGGAAATCTATAATGCTCGTGATGGAAAAATCCTACACCACACCTTGAAAATACTTGTGTCTCTTAATCCCCTGTTGTGTTTGTCACTGATAAAATATCCTGCCATAATGAGTACAACTTTCAGACTTGATTAGGATGATTTAAAGTTACAACTACATTATAAATATAAAATAATTGTTTGCTCTTTTGCTACAGAGAGACACTAACAGTTTTGACATCTTTATCCCTGTCCAGGAAGTGTTTGAAAAGGAGCAGTCTATATGTGCAGCAGAAGAGCAACCAGCAGAAGATGGGGTAAGTGAGGAAGGAATGTTCCTCTTGCTGGCTAAAGATAACTTTTTGTTTCAGAGCTTCGGTTGCTAATTGTGTGCTTCAAGCATTGTATTTTTATTGCTTGCTGGAAGTGCCTCTTGAGCAGTGAACTTTCAGTTTAAAATCCTAAAGGACAGCAACAGCTTGACATTTGTGGCCTCATTCATGTCTATAAAGATGTGAGGGGTGGGTGTCAGGAGGATGGAGCCATACTCTAGGTCAGCTGGGGATAGGACAAGGGGCACTGGGTGCCAGCTGGAACAGAGGAGGTTCCCTCTCAATCTCAGCAGGACCTTCTTCCCAGGGAGGGTCCCAGAGCACTGGACCAGGCTGCCCAGGGGGGGTGTGGAGTCTCCTTCTCTCTGTTTCCAGACCCATCTGGCTGTGTTCCTGTGCCACTTGGTCTGGGTGATCCTAATGTGGCAGAGGGATTGGACTGGATGATCTTCCGAGGTCCCTTCCCATCCCTAAGGATTCTGTGATTTCGTGAATGCATTAAATATTTGAAATGCTGCTTCCCTACAGCAAGGAGACGTCAACAAAGTTAAGAGCAAAGGATGGCAGCAAAAGAATAAAGGAACCAAGAAAGCTTCCAAATCGAAGAAAAAGAAGCCTTTGAAAAAGAAACCTGTGCCACCTGCATTGCAGCCACCGAAACAACAGAAACAGAAACAAGCTAATGGGGTAGCTCATAGACTCACTGGTGTTTGTTTGTTTATTACTCCTAACCTCTTAGGTGTTTTCTGTCTGTTACGTTTCCTTCTCTGCACATCTCCTAAGAGAGCTTTTTAAAAGGATTTACAGATTACTGCTGAAACGATTGGGGAACTGCCCCAGTGATGCTTCCAGTGCCCAGCTGGTTGAGAACGCTGGCTTCATGGTGCCTTATTAGTTCATGTTGTGTGACCTGGGATGTAAATCACTCCCTACATTCTGCTCTCTCCTCAATGAAAAGAGACCAGAATGAACCTTCCCTTTGGTAAATTAAGTGACTGTAGTACCCTTTTGCTCCTGCTACGTGGTCTTTACTCCAGCTCATGGGTTACTTTGTAGGTGCTGTCTTAGTCTTTCCAACTTCCTTAGGACTTTTTGAAACGTGACCCCAGAATCATGGAGCTTTCTCCTGTTTGTGTTGTGGGTGCCATACAGAGAAGGAAAATTCCTCCCTGCACCTCTTAGCACGTGAGGGGAAAAAGATTAATCATCACTGTAGACACACTCTGTCACAAAAGCATGGAGCAAAATAGGAGATAAGGGCTGCAACCTTAGGAAAAGTGCTGGGAATGCTGCCTGCTGCAACGATGCACTCAAACTAAGTTAGAGATTTTGTGGTGTCTTTTCTTTCCAATTAGGAAGTCGTTGTGAAGGAAGAAGATGATGAGGTCTCTGATAAAGGAAGTGAATCTGAAGAAGAAGAAACAAACAGAGACTCTCAAAGTGAAAAAGATGATGGAAGTGACAGAGACTCTGACAGAGAACAAGATGAGAAGCAAAACAAAGATGATGAAGCTGTGAGTTTTCCTTGATGGGTGATGTTGTCAGTAGGGTTGAGAGAAAATGTATTTTAATCCTCTAGCATCCCCTCAGGCTAGGCAACAGTAGGATGAAGGAGTAACATCAGCCCTTCCCAGGTTTTCAGACCTCGTTTCAGCGTAAGAGTTGTTGTCATTGCAAGTCTGTTTCAGACAGAGCAGTGAAGGCAGGAAACTTACACAACAAAAGTAGCTTCACTTGAAGGAAAGAGCTTCTCTTCCTTTTGGTTTAATTGGATTGCTAGCTGCTGCTACTTTTGTGAGGTAAGGTCTCTCCTTTGAACTTTGTTCTCTGCCTGTGATGACTGTTGCATACTGTATACTATAAGCATGCAGTAGTCAAACAACTGTCTATAAAGATGTGAGAGGTGGGTGTCAGCAGGATGGAGCCAGGCTCTTCTCAGTGTCGTCTGGTGATAGGACAAGGGGCACTGGGTGCCAGCTGGAACAGAGGAGGTTCCATATAAATATGAGAAGAACTTCATGGTGAGGCTAACAGAGCACTGGAAGAGGTTGTGGGGTCTCCTCTGCAGACGTTCCAGACCCACCTGGCTGTGTTCCTGTGCCACTTGGTCTGGGTGATGCTGCTGTGGCAGGGGGATTGGACTGGGTGATCCTTTGAGGTCCCTTCCCATCCCTAATGATTCTATGAATTGTGGCCATGTGCTCACTGAACACCAGTACCTGTTCATAGTCATTGGAAACTCAAGTTGAGGATGAGGCACTGTGGTGGTAGATGGTGTCAGCACCACAGATCTTACGGTGGAAGACTTCAGAGTGGCAGCTGGAAGTTCCTTACAGGGTGAAAATAAGCTTCTAGTGGGAAAATAATCCTCAAGCTTGTAATTGGGACTTACACAGCCCAGGCAGTGCAGTAGAGGTGAGTTTTTCAGACTGTGTGCAAGCCCCACAAGCCTGCATTGTGGGGTTTTTGTAAGATTTATAAGCGGTCCCTTTAGTTTTACCCCTTTTTATTTTTCCCTTTGAATCACAGTGTATAACTTCACCTCTCCGTGCTCTTCTATAATGCATAGAGCCTGTTCCTAATTGCTGTGGGCTTAAAATGTCTTTCTTCTTTAATACAAAAGATGGCAGAGCAACTCTTCAACTTTTCTTTGACAGGAGTGGCAAGAATTACAGCAAAGTATACAGAGAAAGGAGCGCGCTCTTCTCGAAACGAAGTCAAAGATAACTCATCCCGTTTACAGTCTCTTTTTTCCTGAGGTCAGTCATAGCAAACAGTACAGTTGTGAAACCAGACTGTTGTTGTGATTCAAATGAATTGCTGATTTTACTGTGCTTTTAAAGAAAGTCTTATAAAGAAAGTCCTAATACTTGAAAAAAATCGCTAATCTTGATTTTATAAATTAAGACTTCGTAAAAATTCTCTTAAACACCTTCAGATAATGTAGATAAACTTTTAATGTGGTTACTCTTTCTACCCAGTTCCTAGAGACTTGCAAACTTGTGCATAATTTAAGGTGCCTTCTTCATGGCAGTAATGCTAAAGGGCTTTGTCTGCTGCTCTGCTTCGCGTAAACAGCTTCAGAACCTTTCAGATACATGGAGAAATAACACTCAGTTCTCCCTGTGACTGCTCTCTCAGACTTTGCTGTGCAGCATGAAAGCATAGCGGTGTCTCTTAATGCAAAATTAAGGGTAGAGTGTTACTTCCTTAGGTGAAATCTGTTCTTCCCAGTTCCAGCTGATGGCAGATTCCCACTTGTTTTGCAGGAGGAAGCAAGTAGGGGAAAGGGAAAGCATTCATTCCTGAAGAAGATTGTTTACTGGGAAGAGCACTTTGTTTTTTGACGTGCCTTGCTTTGTGTGCTAGCTTTCCAGTCTGTGCAAGGAGCTAAGGTGTTATCATACTGCTGTTAATCCTCCGTGGACACAGCCCTTCAGAAGGGTTCCATGTCTCACGTTGTGTCTTAACCTCAAAACACAGAATGAAGCCTGTGACGATCAGCAAAGTGATAATCTGATTGTTTTCAGTGTGGTGAATACTATCTGATTTTATTTGTACACATCCAAGAGTGAAAAACGACTCCCCAAACACCCACCCCCTCCGTTCTGTCTGTATCCTGTGATCTAGTGGAAGATGGCTTCAAACTAGGTGATCTTCAAGGTCCCTTCCAACCCAACCCATTCTACAATGCTAAGGACTGTTGAATAATAATTACCTGTTTGAAAATGCTACTCCTCCACTTGTTATAACCCAGTTCTGTTTGTTTTCTTCTATGAAAGGAAAAACAAGAGTGGTGGTGGCTGTACATTGCAGATCGGAAGGAGCAGATGCTAATATGTATGCCCTACCATGTTTGTACGCTAAAAGATAAAGAAGAGGTGAGGACTTGAATGGTTTTCTTTTGGGCTGTTACTAAACTGTGTTGAGGTGTCTTCTAGTATGCAAAGGGNACAAGGGGCAGTGGGTGCCAGCTGGAACAGAGGAGGTTCCCTCTCAATCTCAGCAGGACCTTCTTCCCAGGGAGGGTCCCAGAGCACTGGACCAGGCTGCCCAGGGGGGTTGTGGAGTCTCCTTCTCTGGAGACGTTCCAGCCCCACCTGGCTGTGCTCCTGTGTGACTTGGTCTGGGTGATCCTGCTGTGGCAGGGGGACTGAACTGGGTGATCTTTCAAGGTCCTTTCTCATCCCTTAAGATTCTATGAATACATTTAGATTTTCATTGGCATCCTTATCTCTGAAGATGGAAACCAAATTTCACTGGTACGAGTAGAGAAAATCCTTGATAAAAGGAGAAAGGTGAAAAAATGACTTGTAAATGTCTTTGCAGAGTAACTTTTCCCCCCCCAGTATCAAAAGCTGATGAAAGCCAATGTTTGTACACAATGGTAGTTGTTACTCAAACACTTGGACAAAGAGAAATGATCTTTTCCCTGTAAAGCAGAGGCTGTGACAACAAATTAATTCTCTGCGACTCACATGAACCTTTCTGAGGCTGTATCCTCTGGCTGTGCTCCCTGACTTCCTGAAAAGTGGAGATTCCATGTATTTTACTCCCTCAAACTAGATTTTCCCTTCCATTTCAAGTAACAGGGTTAAACCAATGCTTTTAGCCTGCTGAGTATCGTAACCTGTTTTGGGGGTTGAGGTTTAGGAAGCACTGCAGCGAGGTGAGGTTGCATACTCAATGCAGAATTACTTGGCCTAATTCAGAAGCAATACCTCAGATTATTCAGCTGTCACGGGAGCTGCTGTGCTGGGGTGTTCCGTCCCTTTTCTGCAGAGACTGTGTTATGTAGAGGTGAAACCTCCTGTCCTGGTGTGTATTGCTCGTTACTCCTGTCCTCTTCTGATGTGCCATTTGAAAGCAGTAAGAGCTTACAATGTGAATTCTATCTTGTAGGTAGAGCTGAAGTTCCCAGCACCAGGCAAGCCTGGCAACTATCAGTACACAGTTTATTTAAGATCGGATTCGTATATGGGATTGGACCAGATTAAACCCTTGAAGGTGACTGGGTTACGTGTTTGTGTTACCTTGAAAGCTGCTCCGTAGGGTTGCTAAACCCCCAAACACCTGCTGCCTTCAAACATTTCAACTGTCCTAATGTTAAAGCAGTGGCAAGGATGGGATGTATAAGCAGTTTCTAGGTGATCTTCAAGGTCCCTTCCAACCCAACGAGGATGGACCCAGGCTCTTCTCAAGGGCATCTGGGGATAGGACAAGGGGCACTGGGTGCCAGCTGGAGCAGAGGAGGTTCCCTATCAATCTCAGCAGGACCTTCTTCCCAGGGAGGGTCCCGGAGCACTGGACCAGGCTGCCCAGGGGGGTTGTGGAGTCTCCTTCTCTGCAGACGTTCCAGCCCCGCCTGGCTGTGTTCCTGTGCGACTTGGTCTGGGTGATGCTGCTGTGGCAGGGAGATTGGACTGGATGATCTTTCGAGGTCCCTTCCCATCCCTAAGGATTCTAAGATTCTGCTTTGTTTCTGAAACAACTGCTGGTTTGGTTTTGGGTTGAACATGTAGGGGTTTTGTTTCCGCTGTTGGTTTGGGGGGGCTGAGTTGTGTTCCCAAACTGGTGTGTATTGTTGTCTGTAACCCTGCTCCCTGTCTTTTTTAAAAATCAAACTACAGCTGGAAGTTCATGAAGCAAAACCAGTGCCAGAAAATCATCCACAGTGGGATACAGCAATAGAAGGTGATGAGGACCAGGAAGACAGCGAGGGCTTCGAAGACAGTTTTGAGGAGGAAGAGGAAGAGGAGGAAGACGACGATTAAACAGTACTATCGACTGACTACAGTCTCTGCACACTCTGCAGCCCCCTGGTCTGACCGTGGAACTGTACAATAACCGAGACACCCAGAACAGAAGCTTTGAGAAGGCTGAGTTGATTTTTCTTTCCCGATTAAGAGCGCGCTGTGTAAGTTCTCAGTGGAGGTGAGACAAACCTGTCGCCATTGATATACCTTGGAGTACGCTTACGGCTCGTCGTAGCCTTCCAGTGCGGGATGGTGCGTTTGTTCCAATTGAAAATAAAAGCTTTTTTTATGATAGATGTCCCGGAGTGTGGGCTGTGTGTCGTCCGGTCGCTTTAGGGTCCAGCTGGAACGGAAGGTTCCCTTATCCCGCTGGAACGGAAGGTTCCCTTATCCAGCTGGAATGGAAGGTTCCCTTAGCTGGGAGCCAGTTTGAAATCCATTTACCCACGTTAAGCTTTTCTTTTAGAAAGCTGTTTTAATTTGAGTGTGTTTGCCATTGCACATCTCTCGTTGATGGGAACAGCCTCTCAGCTTCCCAACTTGATGGTGTTCATGATCTGCTTTTGCTGCGGTACCGCTCGTGTCGTTCCTAGCTTTAAAACTCTCTTCTTTAACTAGAAATGGGTGTTATTCCCACTGCCTGCTTCCAAATATCCCAGAGGGCTGCTTTTCTAGGACCATATGCCCGAGGATGATACTGGAAGCCGTAAACTTTCTCGACCCAGCCACAGGATACGTGCTAACAGCTTAAGACCTTTTTAAGCCTTTATTTCATCAGATCTGAGTCTTTTGATAAACACAGTGTCTGAGAGCTGTCTTGGGACCACGGGCTACGTAAGTCGGTGGCTTTCGTGCCGTGCCTTGATAAAAGGTGTGACCTGAAAGCCCAGCTCTGCTCCTGATTCTGAATCTACCCGACACCCGTCGCATAGGTGTTGAGGGTGAGCTGGAGCATGCAGAGGAGGGCGTGTTTTGTACTGACTCTGAATTCCCATCAATAAACTGGATGGTTTGATGGCTGTTTGCATTTGTAACAGCGTGCATCAAGGTGAGTTGGTTGGGTTTCTTTAGTCTCAGTCTCATCCAGGCTGTAAAGGAGACAGTCAGTCTGTTTCTGGTTAAAAGTCTGAGGAGAGAAGACATTCAGGGAGGAGAGAGTCAAGGCTGGCAGTGTATTGGGTGACCTGACAAAATACCTCGAGTCACGGAGATCAAATCAAACTCTGTGTTCAGAATTACAGATGAGTTCTGCAAGTCGGAACAGGTGTGCTTCTGTTCCTCTGCACCGAAGGAACTGTGGATGTGCAGGGACAAATCGTGATGCAGGATAACCTCCATCCTATGAGGCTTGCCCAGAGGATGCTGATCTGTCACCGTGGTTACCAGGAGGGGTCGTGGCTTTCAATGCCCCTCTATTTACTGTGTTCTCTGCTTTGTAATTGCAACGGTGCCAGATGAAATCTGAAGATGTTCTAAATGAGAGGAAGGCCAACAGCATCAGAAGGGGGTGGTTAGCAGATGGAGAGAGGTTCTTCTCCCCCTCTACTCTGCACTAGTGAGACCGCATCTGGAGTGTTGTGTCCAGTTCTGGGCCCCTCAATTCCAGAAGGACACAGTCTGCATGGTCCTGCTGTGGCAGGAGGATTGGACTGGATGATCTTTCGAGCTCCCTTCCGATCCCTGATGATTCTGTGGTAGATTGGAAAGGACCTTCAAGAACATCCAGTTCCAACCCCCCTGCCATGAGCAAGGACACCCCCTACTAAACCAAGACCCTTCGAGGGGAAAAACCCAGGCTGTGCTGGCTGACTGGAAAGGGGCGCTTGTGCAGAGAGCTGCTGAAAGTCTCTGTAGCTCCCAGAGTGGGAAGACCCTCCAGGTACAGTGCCAGAGAGGTGCTGCTCGCCATGTGCAGTGCAGTTCCAGGCCACGCTCCAGCAGGGGGAAGCAGGGCCACGGATTTCTTCAGGAAACCCTGGGAATCTTCCAGGGGATAAGGACTGAGGAGCTTAGGGTTTGGTTTTCTCCCTTTCTGGAGATGGAAGATGTAGGTAGAGGTTTAGTTTATCGATTTCTTCTAAACCTACTCCGCTATCCTATGTATTCCCCTACTTTTAGACCTACTGATCTCTCTTTCTCCGGGGGGTTTCTCCCACAACTCCTGGCCGACTCTTCTTCAATTGATAAGATGGGGATTATTGAAATCATCATCGAGTTATTTAAAAGCAGAAACCCATCAGGGACAGAAAAGCAGAGCTGCTCCTTTGCAGCAGCAGTTGGGGTGTCGGCGACTCCCTGTTTGAGCTTTACGTGTCGCTTGGTGGTGGCTCTCGTGAAGATGCTGTGAGGACTCTGCAGTTCAGCTCTGTTTTAAGCGCTGGATTCCAGGCTGAGCTGTGTTTAGACCCACTCTGTGCAGGAAGTCAGCAGGCACTTGGCTGCCTGTGCTGCGGTGGAGCCTTAGCAGGTCAGGCAGCAGACGGAAGAGAGACTGGTGTTCAGTGTTCAACTCCAGAGAGGGTTCTGGACTCGTACTCAAGAGACCCAGCTCCCTGGCTTTAAGGCACGGGTTTACATCTTGCAAGTTGTTTACCTGCTCGCCAGAGAGACAGCCCCTTGTGTGGCCCTGACAGCCCCTACCCTTTCACCTCCTGACCCCAGGTGGTCTCTGATGGCTGCAGGGAGTGCAGGGACTCGCTAACAAGCCAGGCTGATAGTTCATCTCTGAGCTCCCTAGATTAATCTGTATGCCATCCCCACACGGAGGAGAGGCTTTAGGAGCAGGAGGTGTGGAAGAACCAGCGGCAGATGGTTTATTGGGTGCTTTATTTTCTCCTCCCTGGCACACAACCCTTCCTCTGTGCCCGGATCGTAGCTATGGAATTTGTTCTGTGTAATGTATGTGTGTGCAGTAAATTAAACTCAAATTGAACGACCAATTTCCTTACAGCTGAAGCTCCGTTAATTACCGAGTGTAAATCACAGCAGCTGAGATGGAGTTATAATGGCTATAAAATAGACAGTGCCCGTGACAGTGTGCAGGGATCTGGAGGCCCAGGTGACACTTGGTTGCTTGAAGTGAGCAGCTGCACTGTGTTTGTTCTTGCTTCACCCGGCTATTGAGCCAGATGTGCAGATGCCTCCAAATAATCCAGCTGCAGGAGACCTTACTGCTCTCTCTGTCCACAGTAGAGGGCACGGGTGGCAGCTTCCCAGGGAGAGGCCATTAGAGGGACCTCATGTTTGGCTTCTCTCAAACTTCAGGTGTTGGAAGGGGCTGCTGTGTACTCTTGCCTGAAGTCTGAGGATGTCAATCTCAGCAGGACCTTCTTCCCAGGGAGGGTCCCGGAGCACTGGACCAGGCTGCCCAGGGGGGTTGTGGAGTCTCCTTCTCTGGAGATGCTCCAGACCCTCCTGGCTGTGTTCCTGTGCCACTTGGTCTCAGCACCTCCCGTTGGCATTCTTGCCCAGTAGCTGAGGAAGTCAGATTTACTGGGTCCCCAGCACCCGATGGGCTGTTCATTCTGGGGACAGCTTGTTGGGGAAGAGGGCAAGTGACTGCATGCAGCTGCTCCTTGTGCAAGGGCACTGTTCCTGCTGCATTGCCACCAGACCCGGGTCTGCCAGGCACTCAGCAACGGGCACGAATGTCTCTCTTAGAAGAGACCTAACTGCCAAGCAAGCAACTGAGTTCGCCCAGCCTGCTGTCTCCTTGCCGTGCTGAGCCACCCTGATGCCAAAGCTCCGTCTGCCCAGTGCCCCTCTCACCTCTTCCTCTACAAGGCCACTGATGGAGATGCGAGGTGGCACCGGGGTGTGGGTGCCAGGCAGCAGCTGCGGGTCAGCGCAGGCTGCCCGCGCGGCCCTACCCAGCTCTGCCGCGGCTGCGCTCGCTGCTAAAAGCCAATTAAAGCAGAAAGCAGAGCACTACCCTTCCACCCCAGCAGCTCTTAAAAGGGAAGTGTGGCCTTCTCGGTCAAATGTGAGCCTGGGAGAGACAGCAGCTGATCAGCCACCCCGCTTTGGAGCCTTCTGCGAGGGTTTGGTGCTAAATACCACAGTGGCACCAACCCAGGGTCCTGGAGCACTGGAAGGGGCTGCCCAGGGGGGTTGTGGAGTCTCCTTCTCTGCAGATGTTCCAGCCCCACCTGGCTGTGTTCCTGTGCCACTTGGTCTGGGTGATCCTGCTGTGGTGGGGGGGTTGGACTGGATGATCGTTTGAAGTCCCTCCCCATCCCTAAGGATTCTATGAAAGGTGTCCCCTCACTTGGAGACTTTAATCCTCCTTTTCCAGGTCAGCTAGTTGCTGCCTGTGCCAGAACAGCGCAAGACTGCAGAGTCCCACGAGGATGAAGGATGTTCCATTTCAGCCTTTGGACCACGACTGCTGTCCCAGAGGCTCCCCAACTGCACCCGGCTGCCGGCGACGCTCTGTCCCTCCTCAGCTGCACCAGCAGATGCTGTGTGGGGAAGTTTCTCGACTGAGTTTGTGTGCAAACAACACCCAGCTCCTGCCTGCTGATGGCTATCCAACTCCCTGCCTAATTAAAATCTATAAACTACACTGGCATATGTAATTTAAAAAATAGCTGTGGCTGTGCGCGTGCAGTGAGGAGAGAGAGCCCTTGCCAAGAGGAAAGAGGATAATTAAAGTGAATTTGGATGGGGACTGACTTGTGTTTCTCTATTGAATTAAGGAGAAGGAGTGTGCAAACATATGCTCCGGGGAGATGTCTCTCTGCGCTGCTCTTTTCGCTGTGGAGAAACCCAGAATCCATGGGATGGGGAAGCGTGTGTAGAGTCTGAGCGAGGGAAAGAGCTCTGAGGGGCTGCTTCTCTCTCTCACAGGGTTTGCTTGAGGTTGGCAATGGGCCTGCCCCAGGAGGTGTGAGATGCAGGAGCTTCTAGTTGAGAAGTCAGGAGGTGGCACCATTGCACCTCGGCTTCCAGCTCCTCCTGGTGTGGAGCAAGGGTTCCGAGCAGGGAAGAGGCTTCTGCCCACCCTCTGGCTGCTGGGGAGGACCTGCACCGTGTCCTCTTCACTGCAGCCATTAATCTTGGGCACCCAGACCTTTGGGACTGAACCCCTGGCTGGGGATGTTCTTGGCCTTCATCCCATCGCCATGGTGACCGCTGGGGAGGGAGAAGAGCTCGGGACGATACCCCCCTCTGCACACCAACAGCGTGATGTCCCTCTGCTTTGATCACACCCACACAACGAGCCCCGTAGCTCAGGGCACTGGGATGCAGAGCGTGGGCATCCGAGCTGCCCCTTGTGCTGACCGGGAACCCACGAGCCATCGCGTGGTACCTCACAGGGAGCAGAGTTTGCTGGCGAAGGAAGGAGAGCAGCTCCCTGATGAGGAAAGGCTGAGGGAGCTGGGGCTCTTGAGCTGGGAGAAGAGGCGGGAGAGGGGGGACCTCATTCC